>OU015494.1:76942144-77277144 GCA_907164885.2 Dolomedes plantarius | reverse complement strand
CCGCTTCCACGCGCGTTGAGCTGGTCATCAGCATTGAGGACTGATTCGGAATTCTTCGCTAAAGATCACACGCCTCCAGTCGGTCACACTCCATCTTGCCCGAGTGCAAAAATCCAATCGATACTGCCTGTTATGGGGGTCAGTAGTATGCGTCTTAATGGACGTCGACTACTTATACCTGCGTCGGCCAGTCGTCTCCGATGGTTTCCCTGATACCCCGGATGTCCTGGAAGGTGGGTAAATTGGCGTTGAACCGATTGTAGCGACGTTGTTAGCGTGGACGTGGCCGCTCTTATAATTGCGCGATCCTCGCGAGCACCGACCGAGGTGGCGGACGATACGCCTCAGAGGTCTCAGAAGCATCTCTAGTCACAATACCGTCCGTCCAAGTGGACAGATTTGTTTGAATAACCCTATGGTATGAGCAATATGCTTTTAAACTCTCCCAGCTGCGCATCTCATATGCGCATAGCGCGCTTTTTGCCGTCGAAATTTTAATCATTTGCATATCTCTTACCAGACTACATTCCTGCCAAGTTTCGTGATAGTAGCTCGATTTATTCTGGGTGCATATATTTTTTTGGGACAGAGTGTATATATTTGTTATTTATTATTTATTTATTTGGGAATAAATACGAAATTTTTTATATTGTAAATTTTTTTTCCGAAATTTGGTATATTTTATGCGAAATTGCGTCCCCCTAAGTATAACTAAATCAGAATACAATAAACTTTCCACACTGAGAGATGAAAATTTTTTTGTCACAAATGTAACTTTTAAGATCGAACATGAATAAAAAATACTGTAAAATAGCTGTGCTGTTTTTTCTTATTCCTGTTTAGGATGTATATTATTTTGACTGCTGCCATTGAAGTACGATGCCATTAAGTCCTATTACATAGACTCCAAAATCCAGTGAGCCATAAAATATCCAATATCTAAATGAAAAGCTAAATATCGAAGACTCCTTCCCAAGCACCTTGAATCTTATTTAACAGCGAGTATTCACTGTCTGATGGCTCCTTGTTAAATAGGATCCAAGGATCCGGAGATAGAGTCAACTTTTATTAAACCAATTTTTTATAGGGCAGTTTGAGGGCGAATTCAAGAGAATCTATGTAGCATTCCTGTAACTGTCAATTCGTGGTTCTTTCTTCTTGGTTGTCTTTCTCTCTGATTCTAAATCAGATTTACAGGAAGCAGGGCCCGATTTAAAAAATTATTGACTATAAGCACAACTCGGGATGGGGGCCCCCTAACACTCATGTGGGCGTAAAATTTCCAAAATTGACACACACAAAAAAATTATCATGAATCATTGTGAAAGTACCATTTTATCAAGAATTGGCTATTTGAAGCGTAGAATACTAGCACATTATCAAATAACAAAAAGCAATACAACATATTAACTTCATCATTAAAACAACAATACAATGCAACCAGAAAAACTTATTAATCCCTTATATACACTATAACATACATATGAGGAAATATACATATAACTATATATATGATGAACCAATCAATCAAATTTGAAAGGATATATAAAAATTGCTATGAAAAAAGTTAAAATAAAAATAAATTGAACTGGGAATTTTTTTCTTTTTTTTCTTTTAAAATAAAAATTTTGGGGCCCCTCAACATTCGGGGACCCCTAGGACCGGGCCTACCGGGGCCTAGTGGAAAATCAAGACATGCCAGGCAGTCTTGGAATGCAGGATAATTATAAAAGATTTAACTAGTAAGATTTTAACCGTTTAATTAATGACAATAAAATTACTGACATTTTGGTAAAAAATGGAACTACGGTCCTTCAGATAATATAAAGGCTTCTCCCAGGATACTTCGCAACAAAACATATCTGTTAAACTTGATCCTCTCAGGAATGCTAAAGATTCCATATCCAAACTTTCTTCTGGCGGCAACAGCTTTTGGGATTAACTTCATCTCATCAGTCCGGCTTGATTAAGCAACTTGGGTAACCGAAGATGGTTGAACATTTGAACGCATGGAATACACTTAGCGCTTTTAGTTGTGCTGTCCAGATGTACTGGCTAGTGCTGGGACTTATTGTGCAAGGAACCGAAACATGTCAGCAACAGAACTACATACATTAATGTCGAGAGCATAGTTTTCAAGGATACGATTAAAAATTTTAATAATCTTGCGTTTTCTGAAATGAAACTTAAAAATAGTCAAAGAATCTTCGTTTCAATTATGAGCATAAAAACCATTATTTGTCAGTTCCACAAATTGCGCGAAATGACAAACAAATGATTAAATAGGAAATGGAAATCATCCATTCCTAACTAAGAAAATATTTGAAAAATATCGGAGAGAGAGCACTGGCGTGTTACGTTGCAAAGTTCTACATAGAAATTACGTTTATGTGATATACAATTGTCTAAAATTGTATGTTTGATTTAGAGCTTGCAAAGACGAATTGAAATAAACAAGAAATAGATAGACACATATACACTCAAGAGCTAAAACATTATGACCACCCCTACATTTTGCAATGAATTCGCCTGGATGACGTGGAAGGCACGTGATCAGGTGGAAGTGGTATTTAACTGCTGCTGGAGAGTCTGAAGAATCATTCTTTCACTTACTTCTGTGTGTGATGGGAAAGGCTGCGGATCTAAGCGACTTCTATCAAAGTCGCTTAGATCCGCAGCGACTAAAATTACAGTCGTACAGGGGCAGATTGTAATGGCTCGAAGGCTCGGAACAAGTATTTCCGAAACTGCACGACTCGTGGGTTGTTCGCGACCTACAGTTGTTAGTACTTATGCAAAGTGGATGAATGGCGGTAGAACCAGCAGTAGATGACATGGTTTTGGACGTCCACACGCTATCAAAGAAAATGGTAATCGGAGACTGTCTCGCATGGTGAAGCAAAACCGGAGCCAGACAGTGGCTCAGCTGACAGCCCAATACAATGCAGGGCCAAGTAGAATAGTATCGCAGCACACTGTTCAGCGGACACTGTTGGATATGGGGCTACGCAGGCAAACGTCCCACTCGTGTGCCTTTGCTGACCAAGCGTCATCGCCAACTGCGCCTGCACTGGGCCTGGGAACATCGTGACTGGTCCATGGATCAGTGGGAGAGAGTTGCCTGGTCAGATGAATCACGGTTTGTCATTCATCACGCCGATGGCCGTGTCAGGATACGCCGTCTTCCAGGCTAACTGTTGGTCCCTCAATGTATAGTAGGTCAAACACAGGCCGGTGGTGGCAGTATTATGCTTTGGGGGACGTTCTCTTGGGCGTCTCTGGGACCCGTGGTTGTGGTAGAGCAGACCATGAATGCTACAGGGTATCTGAACATCATTGCGGACCAGTTGCACCATTACATGGCCTCTGTTTTTCTAGCTGGAAATGGAATGTTCCAACAGGACAACGCCCCGTGTCACAAGGCTAAAATCGTGTTGGAGTGGTTCCAGGAACATGATGTTGAATTCCAGTTAATGTCCTGGCCGCCTAACTCACCGGATTCTCAATCCGATAGAACCACATTTGGGATTTGTCATGGGACGGCAGCTCAGAGTTCAAAGACCACCAATTCGCAATACCTCGGATTTGCGTGACCGTTGCTTAAGCATCTGGTACAATCTGTCTCCGGCCATCTACCAAGGACTTGTGGGCATCCATGCCAAGGCGGTGAAGCGTGTTGCGCGGCAAAGGGGGACCATTTCGTTATTACAGGTGGTCATAATGTTTTGGCTCTGAGTGTATTAGGATACCGAGTAATAAGTATGCTTAAGTACATATTTAATTATATATTTTAGCCTAAGATGGCTTTTCTTACTATTGAAGTGAGCATAAAAAAAGGAAGACATATATGTTTTGATTAACAATTGATTTACGTTGGTAAACTCGTATTCTATTTTTCTCTCAAATATACTAACATTTCCTGAGATAACTAGCTAATTTATTTATCATAACTCGTGACAAAATTACAGTCGTACAATAATTAATCATGTTCTGAAACATAATCATAGAATCACAAACGAAAATTATTCTGAAAACATATATACAGAGGCTGTTCCCACATTTTTTAGACGATGTATATTGTATTCACAAAACTAATTACATATAATCTTGTTGTTAAATTGTTCTATTTGACATCCCCTTAGTCTGAACTGTCTTTCGACACCGCCATTTCCAGGATAATAATGCCTTTTGAAGTGTCGGAAGAGGTATTCTATCCCATTCCTCCTGAACAGCTTTCCAGAGTCCTGTAAGGGTTTTGGGCCGACGTTTGGATAATGCAGATTTTAAAAGTCCGAAAGCACAAAATCCATAGGTGATACATCGGAGATTAGTAGGGATATCAGTGAAGGGGTATGGCCTTGATAACCGTTTTTTGTTCCATTTTCTTTTAGGAAATTTACAGTGGGTTTTATGTGGGACTGCTACTCTTGTCCTGATGGAGCTTCACGATTGATGGCACTGTGGGTAAAGCGATGGTATTTCATTCAGAAAAATTGGGATAAAATATGTTCCTGATAGTATTTGGAGTTAATTTTGACATTTTTTCACTCTCTTTATTTTTAACTGGCCATTATAAGAAAACCAGCAACAATTCATGAATCCCTAGAAAAAACTTTTCTTTCGATTCTTTGAACCATGTACTTAAATTTTTTTCTCCCCTTTTATGCTAATAAATGGGTCTTTTTTTGTTGCAATCATTTAAATACACCCCATGGTAAATTGGATGACTTATAACCCGGACCGTGCTCACAAATGTCTAAATCCATTCCCGCAGCATCTCAACCCTCGGTCACACACAAATCATAACACAACTTTCTCGAACTACATGTTTATTAACCCTTTCCACCGGCTCAATTCGAAACTCTAATTCACCTATCCTGGCTTCTGAAACTTGTACAGTCCTACCCTTCAAGCGGCCCGATCCCTGGAAAAAGTTTGTTTTCACTGCAAAATACTTCTTTCCCCCTTTTCGCGAGTATCTTTTGCTTGTCACCGCAACCCTCTACAGTAATAAAATTTAGCACCCCGCTAGTGTCTCCCCCAAATTTGTTCCCCAACAAGAAAGCGGAATTTTTCTAGGAAACCGTACGTGTGTGTGTGTGTGTGGCTTATTCCACCCGCTCTAGCCGTAGGCTAGACCAGAGGAAAAGGGGGAACAGCTTTTGAGGGTCGTGTATAAGAGATTTCCGTTCCTCTGAAACACTCCTCCGTAGCGGTTGATGATAACGTTAAAATGCTATGAAAATTTGGCAAAAATATTATATTCAATTTCTTCCAAACTTCAGATATTTTCAAAACAAAGCATTCGAAAATATAAATTAAATATTAAATATTTCAGATTTTAAACCATCTCTTATAGTTTTAAGTTAATAAACATTTCTAGAGAATTCCATTAAATATTTCATCTCACTAGCATAATATTTTTCACACGTTTTCCCATATAAATTTATTTCTTCATTGATTTTCAGGAACCAAAAATTTAAACTTCTATAATTAACCATTTTGTTACACAGAAGATACTTTAACAGCCGTAAAAATATTTACACATTCTGAACACTGCAAGTGGTTAAAAAATGTTATAAGTGTAAATTTTGTATAATTAAAACATAATATTACACAAATTATTTAAATGTGTCATGTTACAATCACATTGTTTTATCCTATGAATTTTATATTTCATTTGTTACACCGAATTACACTCACACAAAACGATAAAAGAATATGCAGTCACAACAGAATTAACTTATTGTTTCGTATATGTAATGAAATTTCGGAAAAAAGAATTTTTTTAACAAACTAAAATTAGATAATAGTAAATTTTAGAATTAAGGTATAACATAATATTCAATTGTTGGCATGATCTCAAGGTTAGTATATAAAAGTGACACACAGTACCAAAATGACTGCTCAAAGGTTATGCTTGAATATAATAGGTTTATTTACACTACTATATATTGTATATACAATAACACTTCAAATTCATTAAACTTTTCTTCAAATTATTTAATCTATTCTAAATTTCTTTCAAGTTAATCATTCAATGCAATTTTTCTAGATATTCACCCATGTTAACCTCAATAATTATCACAATTAATTTCAACAATAAATATTTGCTAATAGATACCAACATCATTGATAATCAGTTCCATCATAATAAAATTCCTCATCATAACTTTGTACTACCAATTACATTCATCAATAATTTTTACTAATAGTTATACACCTCAATAATAATGTTTTGTCAGTAATTAAATTCCTAACAATAATTTGTTACACCAATTAAATCATCCAGTAACATTTACTTCTAGTTACACACATCATATTCAAAATCACCAATCATCAATCATATTCAAATTCATCAGTAATTAAATTTCTCAACATAACTTTGTTAATTAATGTTTTAATTGTTTTCAATCTTTCTCTCAAAATCTTAAATTTTAGGAATGCCGAAATTAGAGTTCCAAATGACACTTCCCCTATCATTAATAAAATACTCTGAAACAAACCTTGGCTGACATCGATGACACCACATGTATACGCATGAGTTTCAGTCCTCGGACTCATTAAACACTCACAGGTATAAGGATAATAATCCGTTGCGTCATAATTGCAGTCCACGTAGAAATATCAGTAACACAGTCTGGAAGTTACCACTCAGTTCCTGATCTTTGTGCAAGGGTGCAGAGTCCACGGCTGGCATGGGGTTGATCGTTGTCGTCAAGGAAACAGGCTCAAACTCTTAGCGGTCAGTTCCAGATCATTGGGCAAGGGTGCAGGAAACTCTCTCAGCTGGCATGGGGTTGATCCTTGTGGCTGCAGGGAATCAGGGCCTCAAATCCGTTTAATCTGGTAATCACTATTTATCATGCAAGGGTCAAAAGCAACATGGTTTCACCCTTGGTTTTAGTTTCGACTCATTTATTCTATATGTTTTCACGACAGTATATTTTCTTTTATATTACAAATAAAATAATTATATCGCTAAAAATTTGTTAGTTCTTTCTGATGTTACAATTATAGAGCAATGATCTTGTTATAACCTTAATACATAATACCTATTTTCAAGTGCTACAATTTTTTACAACAGAAGATCGATAATAGATCGCTATATCATACACAATTGCTTATTTCTTATTATGCGAAAATGTGACGTAAACAAAGACGTATAGTTATTTTGAATATAGAAATATATGTTAAACATTCTATTCTTTTGTATGGTATTTTTCAAAACAGGAAGCGGGGCACAAAGCTTCATCACAAATTTTGCATGAATGGATAGAGATATTTTCTTATTCAGAAGAAATGTTTTCTTCCGTTATTCTCTCTATTAATTTCAAACGGAAGTTCAGATTATTAAGATTCCCTCCATTTTTTTTTTGTAAAGAAGGAATGAATTCCAAACGAAAATATCTAAACGGTGCCTGACAAATTTTTTATAATATTTTTTCTGTTATCATCGTTTTTCTTATATCCCATAATTTTCTGTTATCGTTTTTCCTATTTTGCCATAATTTTAAATAGATGCATCCATTCTGTCCACACCACCCATTGTATGGTTGCAATCCAGAACTGGTACGGGTTTTTTATAAGTTTTCCCATGTTTTGTTATATTTTGCATTTCTGTGGAATGGATCGTGCTTAAAATGGCAACAGATCTTTTATCATGCCACTTCATTATCAAAGTTTTCCCCCGTTGATAAGCAATCAGCTCACCTTTTTTCATTTTCTTATTTTTGATTGATTTGCAGTGCAATAGCGAATTAATAACAATTTTGGAACAACATCCAAAATTAATTTTTATAATATTTATATTGCAGCCGAAAAATTTTGTTGATGAATGAATATTCATGCTTAATTTATGACTTGCCAATTTTCATGGTTTTCATGCAGAAAACCAAATTTTTTGAAATATCAGAATTAAAAATTTAGTATTTTCTCGCAACCCACATATTGGATTTGAGTTCAATTGAATGCACTATTTAGACGCTATTGCACATACGTACATACACAAGTTTATAGTTAAATACACAATTTTACAAATCAGTTTTATTTTAATCATATTCTTTTTGTGTCTATGAAAATACACCCTTTTTTTTAACTGCAATTTTAAGATTGTATCGGTCATATCAATGTCCTAGTTAAATGCTGTAATAAAGAAATTCCGATAATTTGGTTGTTTAGAGAGCTTAGGTCAATTTTTGGTACTCGAAGACTAATTTGACCGGGACTTACTGCTTAATGTCGATACAGATGAATACAAACATTCATATAGAAAAGGGACTCGAACCTCCGAACTCCAGCACCGTAAGGTTCACCCGGAAAATTATGCTTTCATTAATTTGCTTCCGACCATTATCAAAAATCAATGAAATTTTAAGGAAACAGCTACGGGGTCCGAAAATCCTCTCGCTGGGAAGTCGGCTACGCAAGAGAGAGGTACGAAATCAGGAGAAAATTCCTATCTCATGAGGATGATCAAAATTGTGGAGATAACCTCGAATGTGACGCTCTAAACGCCTTACACCTGATAATTTGGGTAGGTAGTTCATCGTGACGTTAAAAAAAAAAAGAAAGAAACACCTAAGAATTTCTCACCAATCCCTCCAACCCATTAATTTACAGATTAAAACAGATTATCTTTAGGTCAGAGACCGAGATAAAGAACTAAACAATATTTTGGCTAACACGAGGGTTAATGAGATAGACTGGAACTACTTTTAAAGCCGATTTACGAAAGGCGGGGGAATCATCCATGCCAGAAGTAGGATTCGGGACCGAAAGACAGAGCCCTACCATTCAGCCATTTCCAGCTATGAAGCACCTGTACAACATTCAAATAACTTTTCAAACTTGTATGGAAAGTAATAAATAATAATTGAAAGTTTGAAATGTAGCCAAATGATAAAATAAAATAAATATGTTTAGACATTATTTTAGTTATTAAAATCGTATTTTAGTTATAAAAATTATTAAAAGACGATTAATTAAATTTAAATATACATAATTTAAATATACAGTACATGAATTAAATCCTGATTTAAATTAGGATTTAAATCACTTGATTTTTTAAAAAAAATCATTGATTTAAATCAAAATTACTTATGTATATATTTTTACATTATGTTTCATTCAAATGTAATTTTATTAGCTATAATGGCTTTATCTAGATTGTAAAGTAAAAGATAAAGTAGGAGGGAACTTCTATCATTGCAATATCATATTTTATCTATCACTGTGGAGTCTATCACTGTGTTATCTATCACGTAAGAGTTTTGTTGACATAGGATAAAAAAAATCATGGTTTCATGTATTTAATATATAATTTATCATATGTAAATACTAATAGTGCAATGAAAACTTTATCATTAATCGTAATAATAATTTAATCATAATTTAAATTATTGCCTTTGAAATTTTTAACTTGTTAATGTTTAAAAAAATAAAAATTCGCGAATCTCCCAGATTATGATCCTAGGGAAATTCATAAGCGCCCTGTTCTTGTGGCCTTACAACAGCCAGCTAGCTATTCCACACCCTCCATTCTTGACCTTCCTTCTTGGAAACTGATGTAATTACCGAACATCTGACTTTTCGGGAAAGTCGATCTGCAACCCCCCCTCCAACGTCGCTCTATTCAGAACCCCATCCCGTGAATGCGTCAGAATCGGAGATGTACATGTAGGGGTCTTCATTCCCCAATTTCGGACAATTCGAGGTTGTAAATCAAGCACCTTTTATCGTTCCGAAAACGGGGGAAAAACTCCGTGCAGTGCTGGAAAAATAACCTGCGCCTGCTCAGGGGTACGTCACTGCCCGAATGAGACGGCTAAGGTCGGACGTAATATTTCGTCACTGCCCGGATGAGACAGTCAGGGCTCGACGTAATATTTCGTCACTGCCGTTGAAAGGGTTAAATTCGCCGACCGCTCCGTCGGGATGAATGCGGCAAGAGGAAGTACAGGAGTGCGCCTAACTTTGAGACGTCAAAACTTATATAAACTTCAATCCATCCACGTGACAAAAGGGTGTGTCTTAATAGTTGATCGGTTTAAAAGTTGTTGTTGATGTGCAGAACTGATTTAAATTTGTAGCGACGCCGCTTTTCCGTTAAAAAGACAGCCATCTTTAATGATATTGCCTGGGGTGACCAAGATTTGTAACAATGGAATTTTTATATAAGTTCACTGGGACGACCATATGGAATTTGGAATATTTTTCGGAATTTAACACGAATGCCCCAACGGGAATTAAATAACTAAGAGATTAAAAAGGGGTCATGCAATTTTGAATACTAAATTGAAGAATATATAGTTTTTTAAATGGTACGAGTTTGAATTTAAAATTACTAGTTTTTTAATATTATAGAATACCCCCCCCCGTCCGAGAAGAGTCTGACCTACAATGACTGCATTGGACGGGCAGACTCAGACGAGTGAGAAAAATGGGCGTTAAAAAATTTGGAATAAGTTAATGAATAATTTTCAATTAAAGTTAAATTGCAAAAAAAAGTTTTAAAGGTCACGTGATGAGATGACAGAACAACAGTATCAAATTTACTGAAAAATATATATAAAAATGACTAAAAAGAAATACACATAATATTAAATTGAAGATTCTACCTAATCATCAACTGAAAATTGCTGTGCAGGGCGGGCCCTCCCCGCGGGCCCTCCCCGCACAACAACATCCCAACAAAAAAACAAAAAAAATCAATTAAATTTAACCAAAAAAACTGTGAGTTATCAAATTTTCACTTTACATCAATTTTAATTTTGAGTCGACTCACACAAATAATACAACATAACAATGAAAATATCAAAATCAACAAAAAATGTTAAATAAATGGAATAGAACATGACAATAATAATTTGAAGTTATTGTACTTTCCTCCTCAAGTCTCACAACATTGGGGTGAGTCCAAAAAAGTTTGTAAGGTACACATGGTAGGCTATAGTTTCAACTGTCCTTGTTATTATTAGCTAAAAAAAGTGGTTTCTACAGTGGATACCTGACCCCTGCCCGGCACTTATGGAAACGAAACAGGCGGATTTCCTTCCTCGAAAGTGTGCTCTACTGCTTCAGTTGAGGTGCTCCGGAAATGTCCCTACATTTCTATGAAATTGTTACTAAGATGACAAGAACAGTATTTCAAAATTTACTTGAAAAATATATATAAAACTCACTAAAAAGACATACACCAATTAATATTAAATTGAAGATTCTACCTAATCATCAACTGAAAATTGCTGTGCAGGGCGGGGCCCAAACTGAAAATTTGCTGTGGCAGGGCGAGGCCACTCCCGCCACAACAACATCCCAGCAAAAAAAAAATCAACTAAATTTAACCAAAAAAAATTGTCAGTTATCAAATTTTTCACTTTACATCAATTTTAATTTTGAGTCGACTCACACAAATAATAGAATATTACAATGAAAATTCAAAATCAACAGTAAAAAATGTTAAGTAAATGTAATAGACCATAACAATAATAATTTGAAGTTATTGTATTTCCTCCTCAAGTCTCACAACATTGGGTGAGTCCAACAAAGTTGTAAGGTACACATGGTAGGCTATAGTTCACTGTCCTGTTTATATTAGCTACAGTATGTTGCCTGAGAAAAGTACAAAAAAATAATTCACAGTTCGGTAGGTTGTGTGACCTTCATCTCGCAAGCGGAGAATACACAAAAAAATCCCAATATATTGACTGTAAAATAAGAAATAGTCCTTTGTAGATGGTTACATAAAAAAAATTGACAGTCTTTACTTAAATCACATTTTCAATAATCACATTAATAATATACACATCTTCAATATATAATTGCATATAATATCTTATAGAACATTTATTCCTCGTCGCAAAATCTTGATGCATCAATTCTTATTCATTATTTTAATTTCACATATTTATTTATCTCATCAAAATCTCTTTTCAATATTCTTTATTTATTCTATTTATATTTATTCGAACTTTATTTACTTATTCTCAATATCTTTTCACTTTATTTTCAAATTATTGTATTTACTATTCATTGTGTACACTTATTTTAAGTCTATGTGGATATCCAAGTTTTTTGTGTTGATCCTTATTTGTATGTGTGTTTATGCAAGTTTTTGTGATATCCTTGTGTTGTATGCGTGTTCCCCAACTCTTAGTTTCAAATTCTTTAATTCTACCTCTAAGCAGTGAGGGGTTTGTGCTTATGTTTGCGTATAAGTGTTCTTTCTCCCCTATTGTTCTCTGACTAATAAGGAGGAAGAGTCTTTTCAGCCGTACGTGGACTAACCGTGAATCTCCCAATAGGACCATGACCAGCCAAAAACAACATTTTGTTAAGGACAAAGATGGGAAAAAGGAAAGGTGGAGTTTGTCATGCCTACTAAAGTGTTGAATACGAATTGGGAGGACAAAAGGAGCGGTCACCCCAGCCCTGTCTTCATTATCGGTTTAGTATGTTTTCAGCACCTGAAGTGACCTGAACTGTTGAAATTTTAAAAAAATTTAAAAAAGAGTTTTCTACGAGGTGGGATGACATCCAACGCGCTTGTAGAGGTGGGTGATAGGAAAGTGTATTCGAGAAAGAGGAAATTTACTGAAAGATTAAAGAAGTAGAGTTGTCATAATCAGTGTTTAAATTGAGATCCCAAAACAAATTCACATATATCAGTATTTGCGAGAAAGAAACTTTAGGTAACACAGTATTTTTTTATACTAGTTTTGTATCTTTAGTAGGACAATACACAATTATTTATATAAAACTTTAAGGATGTTAAGCATCTAAAATAAAGAAAAAAAAAGAAAATGGATCTATAATTGTCATTATTCGTGATAGAGTTTTAATTTATCTGGTCCATTATAATATCTTATCTGCTAGCATGGACAATTTCAGAATACTCCTTTAGTGTGAAAATTTGGTTTATCAATTTATATTCAATAGAATCCAAAATACACAACACATGAAGTATTAAACACACAATAATAAATACCTCTAATACTACTACTAATAAAAATACCTCAATATTCTCTATCATTTGCCATAATTTAATGTTAATGTTCAAATTTCAATTTCCAAACTATTATTCTATCAATTGACACAATAACAAAAATTCTTTTACCAATACCCATCTCAGTTGTCTTAAGTTAACCATAAAATCGATAAGCCAAAAATTAATTTTTCTTTTCTATATCATCATTTTGATATGAATCCTCGCTATATATTTCGCATACTCATATTTTCTTTTTAATTATCTTCACAAACATATTCTATCTTGAGAATTTCTATGGCGGATGAACCAAATATAACATACAATGGTTTTTTATTCTCCAATTGTGGTTTTTGGCCACCCTAAGTCATGTTATAAAAAACGTTCCGTTTATATGAAAACCACAATTGCGCATTTAATTCCAACTTTAACCTCCGGAAATCTCCTTTACTTAGTAAAAATAATTCGCGAAATCTTAAAATCAAATTGTAATATATCAATAATAACCAAAATCTTAAATTATAAAATTTTCCTGATGTCTGAGATAATACTAAGTCATCCATGCAGATATTTTCCAAAATCAAAACCACCAGCATCAGATGTTTAGATTTAGAAAGCTTAAGTTGAAACCGCAAAATTTCTAGGTTAACTGAATCAAAAACAAGTTTGACCTCTTTCGTGATTGTTTATCAGATTACCCGCTGACAAATCAAATTATAGTCGAATTGGCGTCCAAACGCTCCTCTGTTTACATAAAGCTCAGCCGAAAGCGGAAATCATTTTCTTCATTTTATTTTTTTTCTTCTCCGTGACGATTAGAACTGGGTGCGAAAAACAAGTATTTATAGAGTTACTACACTCGTTTAACATTTCAATTTTAACGTAACCACGATTATTAATTTTCTTAAAACACTAAATATTCATTACCAGAAAAAGAACACAGAAATATTATAAAAATTACACAGAAAATACACACTTATAATCATTTTATCAATATAAGTCTCAAAAACTTCTTTAGTGCAATCCAAAATAGCAACAAAAACATTCATTTTATAAAATGAAAAACCCACAATATACATTATAAGCCATTGATATTCTTTCGTTTTTAATTGTATCATTTTACTTAGCTAAGTCAAGCATTTCAAAATACTTTCACTGAACCACATTTATAATATATTTTTATCAGTATCTATTAATATTAAATTTTTCACCCCTCAATAATAATTCGTAAAATTTAGCTTACCAATTGCAATGGTTATTCACACTCTTTACCATTATACTTATTAATTTTCACCATGACATATCCTCATCATTTTCACGTTTGCAGCTCTGTTTTGGAATTTATCTTGGTGGAGTTCTTGACTTATTTTAGTTCCCAGGGTATAGTATCCCAATTGGAACACCATGAATGAGCACTTTAAAGAAACTTTTTAGCACACATTTTTTTTCTTTTTCGGAAGTTGTAGAATTTTTTCTTTTGGTAACATTTTAGAAATGAATATGCGTTGAACTGCTGGAACAAACTTGTATCGCGAACACCTTTTCTGTTTTGCACACAATATCGATGACCTAACATTTTCACAAAGATCATAAACACTCGAATGAAGAAATGATGTCGCACGGAATTAGTCGCAATATTTTACCTGAAGACCTTATGGAAAGCGTTGATCTTGAAACTCACTGAATTGGAAAGGATGATGACACACAGGAGCGTCGAAGGCGCACAAAATTTTACTATTGTACTCCCCAGGAATCCGCTGGTAGCTTAATGGAATGGAGATTCATTGGGGATGAGCGCTCCCACCTCATGGACTGACAGGAACTCCTAAATTTTCGGCGTTGTTGAAGACATCTGGCGGAAACCTGGACACTCTGTTTCTTATTTTTGCAAGTGAAGAAGAGGAAAAATAATTTACTGCCTGTATCCGAGGGGAGGTATTCCAGCCGACTAATGTAATAACACGGACGCGGGTCGCAGAATGAAGGGCCGAGTGGCATAGTTTTGATTATGATTCTTCTTGCTTCATCTAATTGAGGGTAAAATGGATGACTTATCACCCGGCCGTGCATCACAAATGTGTACATCCACTCCCGCATCATCTAAACCTTCAGACACACATATCATAACACAACTTTCTCGAACTACATGTTTATTAAATTCGCCGACCGCTCCGTCGGATGAATACGGCAAGAGGAAGTACAGGAGTGAGTCCTAATTTTGGACGTCAAAACTTATATAAACTTCAATCCATCACGTGACAAAAGGGTGTGTCTTAATAGTTGATCGGTTAAAAGTTGTTGTTGATGTGCAGAACTGATTTAAATTGTAGCGACGCCGCTTTTCGTTAAAAAGACAGCCATCTTTAATGATATTGCCTGGGGTGACCAAAGATTGTACTACAATGGAATTTTTACATAAGTTTCACTGGGACGACCATATTGGAATTTGGAATATTTTTCTGAATTTAACACGAATTGCCCAAAGGGAATTAAATAACTTAAGAGATTAAAAGGGGTATGTAATTTTGAATACTAAATTGAAGAATTAATATTTTTTAAATGTTAAGAGTGTTGAATTAAAAAATTAGTAGTTTTTTAATATTATATATACATATACATATATATATATAATATATATATATACCGTAAAACTTTGCTCCTAGATGGTTAACTTTGTTCAAAAAATATTTCATCCCATCTAGCAGATAAACTAATGAATATTTGACAATATTTTCACTGTTATCTGATAAATAGCACCACCTCTCATAGCATGAATGATAATTACTATTTTAGCAGTCATTTTGGTTAGTGTTTGCCAAGTGTGTCTGTGCTGGTACTATTTTTAGTTAAAATCTTCATCTAAAAAGTTGTATTTTGCTCCAAGGAAACGATTTTAGTTGAAGGTCAGTGTTGTCTATTTATATATATAAACTAATTTTTTGAAATCATAACGTTTACGTCTTGTTAAATGAATATTTATCCATTATTATCGATACTGTTTTTGAAGTTAGTTTTAAGGTAGATAGGGGGCTACTTTGCACCAACTCAAAAGTGGTGCAAAGAAGATGGAAGAGATGAATACATCTACACAGAATTAACCGACACATTCAAAATTCCAGCTTAAACCTATCAACAAACAGACTGATTCATATGTAGTTGTAATGTACGAAAATTAATACTACCAGGTGTCCTTGAAAGCTTCAATGAGGATGGAGCGTTCATGAGTGTCATGACGAAGTCGTTAAATAACTGGAAGTGGCCTGTTAATAAAGATGCCCTTTTGTATAAATGGTAAGAAATAGTTGGAGGTATAAATCCCCCCAAACTATTTAGCAAACGAGGTGTTTTCTCAATCCCAGAGCTGGCTGATGGTTATGGAAATTTTTAAATATTTGTTTTTATACTACAGAAATTTTAAAATTCTGATGCATCGAATATACAAGTGTTTCCTTTTAGTTTTGCCACAAAATAACAGCAAATTTTGTTGATGTCATATTCTTTTTTTACATATTAAAAACAATTAGTTGAACTTGTTTGTTTTTATATATTTTCTCTGGTTTAAACCAAAAAAATTCAAATCCTCTCAGTTTTCCACGATTCTATAAGGTTCCACAGTTAACTTGAATGAGGTTACTTTGAACCAGGTTAATTTTCTTGCTTCGAACAAATTATTAGTTCATGTGGTGCAAAGTAACCCGCCCTTATGGTATACTTTGCACAACTTTTAAAAACTATTTAAAAATATAAAATACATATAAAAACTGGTTTTATTAACATGAAACTATTCCTTAATTATCTAAGAATACAATAGAACTACTTTCAAAAGTCATTTTACAGAATTTCTATGATTTACGTGAGCATTACAAAAAAATCTTGGAAAAATGGTGCAAATTAGCCCCTGTTTACGGTATATATATATATATATATATATATATATATATATATATATATATATATATATATATATATAAATATATATCAAGAAGACGGTTTCTTTTTTTCAGCATAGACCTCCAAATGAAGTAACGACGTAAATTCATTTTAAGCCTATTACATACTACTACGAGCTTTTAAAAATTCTTTAACAGTAACTTTTTTTTTCAGGGGAGAAAGTCTCCTCCTAAAGTTTTAGTTGAGTGGTCAGAAATACAATTACAGCGCTGATCATCCTAGCTTTGGTAACTTAATATTGGATTAGTATTTGCTTTTTACTTTATTCGTTTTCTCTCAACCTTAATAACTGTTTAGATGCATTAAGCATAGCTCAGTTTCATCACCAATAAATGGTTAAGTTTTTCATGTGATACGTATACAGAATAAATGTTATTGTATATATATATATCTATATATATATATACAATATATGTATACAATATATGTATACAATATATGTATACAATATATGTATACAATATATATAATATATATATATATATATATATATATATATATATATACAATAATGTATACAATATATGTATACAATATATATATATATATTATATATATACAGAAGGTTTTTCGAACTTTATGTAAACGTTTTTGAAAATTAACTTTTATGTATAAATGCTGTATTTTTTTTCGGCGATTTGCTTCTATCTGATAGCCATGGTTCTTGACAATAGCTCTAGTTCGAATATTCCATGAAAGTAAACATTTTCTTAGTACTGTCATGTCAGTTTTCCCCCATTGCTCTTGCACCGTTTTTCAAAGTTCCGTTCAGTGTTCTTGGAGGTAGTTTCCTAAAGTTCGCTTTAATAGACCGAAAGCGCAAAAATCCATTGGAGTGAGGTGATTTTTACAGGTATGTTATTAAATGCGATACACTTTATTCCTATTTATGATTCCTTGTTTGCTAAATAAGCGGCAGTTGAGTTAGACGTGTGAGTAGGGGCTTTGTCCATATGAAGCTCAATTTTATTAATCTCCTTTCCATATAAGATGGAATTTCTCTTCAAAAATTGGTTCTAAAATATTCTGATGATAGTAGGTATAGAATTTATTTTGGCTTTCCTTACTTAATTTTTTTTTTAAATTTTTAATTTGCCGTTGTAACAAAATCCATCAAACTATCATGAACCATTGGGAACTTTCTGTATATTGATAAAGCCCATTTTGTACGGTCATTCCCGTCAGTGAGCAACAGAAAATTTATCTTTTTTTACTACAGTCGTTTAAATATACACCATGCCTCATCCGAGTGTTACCCAAATTTCCATTTTTCAGCAACTAGGTATTTTTCATATAATTTTCTACAATTTGTTTTTCTTTCAGCAATATGCCTTTGCCAAAAGCAGCTGAACTTTAAGTTTAAATATATTTTTAAACATTAAATCTTTATGAATGATTTTACTAACAGTGTCAGAAGATATTCATAGTTTCGATGCAATGGATCTTTGAATCGAGGATTTTCTTTTAGTATCAGAGACTTTGCTTTCTTGATATTTACCTGCATTCGAACAGTCTTGGATGAGGTTTCGCGGTCATATATCCATTTTTACTTTCAGTTACACCTTTTTTTTTCTTTCAAATACATTACATAATTTAAATACCTCTTTCTTAAATGCCATAGCCATGTTTTTTTACACTTCTTTATAATTTGTTGATACGAATATTTCCCCTCGGAAATCTTAGTTACGTAACCTTCGAGCTATCTATCAATTTTATGAGCCATTTTCAAAATAAATCTTTTATTATACATTCCAATCAAAGCAAAACAGTAGCAGACAATTGTTTTGAAGTTGCCAAATTTTTTCTCAAAATGCAAACGACTAAAATAAATTACAAAATTGTTACCGTACAGTTCGAACAACCTTTTGTATATATATATATATATATATATATATATGTATATGAAAATAATTCTTGATGATATTAGTAACGATTATTCTATCGTTGGTTGCAAACTTGTAGATATGGAAAATGAGTTTGGCTCTATGTGTTTTGCTTTGTATATTTCTTTTCTTTTCTTTTTTTTGGGGGGGGGGTTGGGCATATAAAAACTGATAACACACTCTTTTTGGTATGTTTTTAATTATTTCTATGCTTTAGGAGTCTTCTTAGACAATCAGCTGCTGTCATGGTTACCTACAGGAGAGGAGCTACGCCTCTGTTATTAATCTCTTGTAATTAATGCTAACCAACCTCAAATCCTCCAAAACATGCACAGAAACCACTTTCAGTTATATTTTTCAGTTTTAAAATTTTACTTTCTTACCTTATTAAAACTTTCAAACTTTATTTATAACCGATTTTTATTTTTTTCCGTTTTTTTTTAATCGAATAATGTAATGCGGTATGAATTTACGTTAATCCACAAATTCATTCATATAAACTTCGCAACAGTTATATAGTAGCTAGTCGTTAAATGTTTATTTAACTATTGAGAGTTGTTTGCATTTCCCGCAATCAGGAAACTCTATCTGTATAATCTTTCCTACTGCGGAAGTTAATTCGGAATTAATGTAGAGCATAAGTGTTGATGTTTTTGTTCAAGATATATAATGCTCTGTAATCTATGCTATCCCCCGCGAGAGTCATTTAAGGTCAGGATGGAGTAATTGTAAAAGCATATGAATTATCGAAATATTTTAACTTATAAAATTACGATTCTGGCCCTGAAAAGTAGACTAACTGTGAATTTTTTTTTTTTTTACTAAAAACTAGAATTTATTAAAACTAGAATAACTGTGAACGGTTGTTTTAACCTTTTTTATTATATTGCATATAAAGTGTTGATAAAATATCAATATAAATTAGCTCTAAAATATAATTTACAACCTACGCCATCTATTTTGCGATACCCAAGAACACAGGGGTCATTGTAATCAAGTTTTTTCTTCTATTTTAAATAAAATACAGATACAAAAGGGAATATTCTAAAATCAGTTGGCATTGCATTGCTTCATGTTGTGTTTTAAAACTAACTGCATGTTTACAATTAAAATTTTGAAATGATACCATAGGAGGGCATTGTATGAAAGCTATAGTATAAATCAGTTCTGGTGAACTGCGATCGTTTGGTTTAACTTATTCAATGACAATATAAACAATATCATATTAATAATAGTACAGTGGAACCTCGATATATAGAGCTTCAAGGGGAACGAGAAAACTTCGATTTATAGTGTTGGGCAGGTTCAAGAGGAATGGAAAAACTTCGATTTATCAAGGAATTCGATTATATCGAGGTTCTACTGTATTGATAACGATAATATATTTATTGCTTAAATAACCCATTTGAACTCTAGCTTTAATGCAATTCACCAACCAATTCTACTTCATCTACCCTAAGTCTTATCATTAGGGTCTAACTAAGTCTTATCAATAGGTAAGTTTGACACACTATCTTCACCAAGTTCATTTAACCTTGATCTGATAATGCTGCAGGACGGCCTTCATCTAATCTAATAATTGAACTTTTCTACCTCTTATTCGATGAAAATTAACACTTCTAGGCACTCCATTATGCTCCTGGGCTTGTTCGAAAGTGCGGTTTTGATGTTTCTACATCCCTGACTTCTCTTATTACATACTCTTCGGAGTAAGATGGTCAGCATAATCAAAAATCACTTTCGGTACTAGAAACTTCCTTTATTCTTGTTAATATTGAATTATATTCTACTGTTATGAGGCTATTTAGTACAGTATTCATTAAACAGCAGCATTTATAACTATCCGAAAATCATATTTATATTTACCCCATTCAGAAAACGTTTTGGGGTAATTGTAAATTGACAAATTAATAAATTTAATTGTAATAAATTAATTGTAATATCTTGATTAATAGTGTTATAATAATAGAGAATGGTAAATTTACTTTGATGTTGTTTTTTGTTTAGTATTAACAGCATTTTTTTTTCTCAAAATAAGGATTTCTTCCAAGCCTCCCAAAACTGTATAACAAACTTTTTTGACAGAAAATTTCGATCACAAATATATCGATCACAAATGCACTCCAACAAGAATTCCAGCAACACTCTGCAATTACGGAGGGAAGTTAAAGAGATGGCAATGTAACCAATATGCTCTGCCTTAAAACAGATATATCCCCTCTGTTTGCAATTACCCTGAATTTACAATTACACATGTGACCCTATATGATTTTGGGAGCCATGAATATGAGTACAGAATAAGACGTATTTTTATTTTGATACATATTTATCTTTATTCAAGTGATATATAGTGCTGTTTGAATATAAATACACTCAAGAGCCAAAACATTATGACCACCTGTAAATAACGAAATGGTCCACCTTTGCCGCGCAACACAGCTTCAACCCGCCTTGGCATGGATGCCACAAGTCCTTGGTAGATGGCCGGAGACAGATTGTACCAGATGCTTAAGCAACGGTCACGCAAATCCGAGGTATTGCGAATTGGTGGTCTTTGAACTCTGAGCTGCCGTCCCATGACATCCCAAATGTGTTCTATCGGATTGAGATCCGGTGAGTTAGGCGGCCAGGACATTAACTGGAATTCAACATCATGTTCCTGGAACCACTCCAACACGATTTTAGCCTTCTGACACGGGACGTTGTCCTGTTGGAACATTCCATTTCCAGCTGAAAAAACAGAGGCCATGTAAGGGTGCAACTGGTCCGCAATGATGTTCAGATACCCTGTAGCATTCATGGTCTGCTCTACCACAACCACGGGTCCCAGAGACGCCCAAGAGAACGTCCCCCAAAGCATAATACCGCCACCACCGGCCTGTGTATGACCTACTGTACATCGAGGGAGCAACAGTTCGCCTAAGACGGCGTATCCGGACACGGCCATCGGCGTGATGAATGACAAACCGTGATTCATCTGACCAGGCAACTCTCTCCCACTGATCCATGGACCAGTTGCGATGTTCCCGGGCCCAGCGCAGGCGCAGTTGGCGATGACACTTGGTCAGCAAAGGCACACGAGTGGGACGTTTGCTGCGTAGCCCCATATCCAACAGTGTCCGCTGAACAGTGTGCTGCGATACTATTCTACTTGGCCCTGCATTGTATTGGGCTGTCAGCTGAGCCACTGTCTGGCTCCGGTTTTGCTTCACCATGCGAGACAGTCTCCGACGACCTTTTTCTTTGATAGCGTGTGGACGTCCAACACCATGTCGTCTACTGCTGGTTTCACCGTCATTCATCCACTTTGCATAAGTACTCACAACTGTAGGTCGCGAACAATCCACGAGTCGTGCAGTTTCGGAAATACTTGTTCCGAGCCTTCGAGCCATTACAATCTGCCCTCTATAAAAGTCGCTTAGATCCGCAGCCTTTCCCATCACACACAGAAGTAAGTGAAAGAATGATTCTTCAGACTCTCCAGCAGCAGTTAAATACCACTTCCACCTGATCATGTGCCTTCCACGTCATCCAGGCGAATTCATTGCAAAATGCAGGGGTGGTCATTATGTTTTGGCTCTTGATTGTATATATCCACAAACTCTATTTGTTTAAATTGGTAAATATGAAATTAGATTTTGATTACGACAATCTAAAATGTTATATGATGTTTACGTTATTTAAGGAATCATGTTCTTTTTGAGCGTATAGATATTCTATGCTCACTTCTACCCAGACCTGGGTGTATATAATTTGAAGTGGCTCTCTATTTGAATTTGAACCACACACAGTTTATACATGAAACAATGTTTATTGAATTCGTTGCACATATAATTGGCTTTACAGCAATAAGCATGCGTACTACTTGTACGGAATGTATAAACACAGCTTTCAAGAACAATATATTTTTATACTCACGAACAGTAAGTCAAACCAGCAGTACTGCCACGTAAACTTCTGGCCCGCTAAGCACTAGCGCAGGATAACACCTTTTCAACCTTAACAACCTCTCCCTCTTTTCATTAATGACGCTGCATGGTATTTATACTAAGCGCGTATGCCACAAAAATTAGCATATCTAAAGCAGCTTCTTTAATTCACTCAAAAGTTCGATTCTTGTGAATCGAATCTTGTGTATACCTTACACTGGCCTCCCTCGAAAAAAAAAATTAGGTAACTGAGGTCTGAACGGCTTCAGTTAACTAATTGAAAACGCGTGCTGGTCTGACTTTTTACATAATGGGTGGCAAAGTCAAAAAACCTTCCACACGTTGTGTGGGGGAAAAACGCCACTACCATTTTACAAAACTAACCCCGAAGGGTCCAGGTGACACCATCAAACAGTGGATTTGCAGAGTTGCGGATACTGGGATGGCCAACTGCGCCCTAAAATATCTATTTTAATTAAAAGTGACAACACAATTGCACAGCATGACATTTCTTGACTGTATCTGCTCTCCCCCAATTTATAATGTACATGTGTTATTTTTTTGTGAAGTTAGTACATTAGTGGTTAATTGGTATATTGTGCAGTATGTATTTTTTTCCTAGTCACTACATGTCCCCTTCAAAAATTTATAAAACAACAGTATGCCGTTTTTTTTCAGTGCCTCACCACTTCCCCTCAAATTGTTTACACAGTATATATAATGGGAAATTTCAAACCAATTTGGTTCGGTTTTATTAAAGGGTGGGAGTTAGAAAAAGATAATTGATACAAGACTTGTTCATGAATGCAGCAACTTCCTTGCACCAGTCTGTCCAATCCGTGGAACATCTCTTGATGGTCGCAGTCCTAGTAAAGTGGTTCGTTGACCGTGTGGGCATCCTTCGTGGAGCAGGTCGTTGGTCCTGAGGCGCTGGTCCGGCTTGACGATGGACAGGAGGTCTCTTGGGAGGAGGCCAACCTTGCTGGGCGGCTGATATCTTGCGTTTCCTGTACTTATGCAAAGGAACTTTAAAATTGTCATTCTTCCTTTTGATAACCTTGTGTACCTTATCAGCGACGCATTCCTCCTTTGATGGAGTTTTTGTAGTGCACACTTTACCTTTCTTCGTACTGTTGCTTGTATCGGTATTAAATTTTAATGCAGATTCTATTTTTTCAACAACCTGACTCTGCTTTTCGTATTTGTGCTTATACGACTTCTTGTTTACCTCCTTAATTACTACAGTATTAGCAGTTTTAATGCTGGAACCTGAAGGCGCTTTTTCACGTTTTTTATCCCCCTTAACTTTAGTTTTATCCTCTTTTGACGAAAAAGTCTCTTTGAAACTTGCGATATCAGAATCGTTATCATTTAAATTCTTTAACACTGCTTCAGTTTTAGGAAGATTAAGCTTTTCGTACTGGTGCGTTTTAATGCAACCTGCGTCTATAGCTTCCGAAGCATCAGCTAAACTACTTACAGTATAACTCTGTGTCAACTTTTCATCTTGATTCTCATTCTAGTTTTCATGTACTTTATTTAAAACCATATTATCAACCTGGCCTACACAATCCTCATTCGGATGGAAACTTGAAATAATATCATCATTACCTAGCGAGTTCCTACTATCGTTTAAAGAATTTTTATTGTCGTCAACTAATAAGTATTCACTAACTTCCGTAACGCATACTTCGTCATCTACTAAATTTCCTTCATTAACAGATGTGTGAATATCATCTAAAATATCAGGTATAGCATCAATAATATCAGGTATAGCATTAATAATATCAGGTATAGCATTAATAGAAGTGTCAGATGATTTATTTTCTAAACCACTAGCATTATTATCGGCACTATTTTCAGAAATTTGTACTGGAATTACCTCATCATTCCAGCTAGACTCACTTTCTTTATAAGCCACAAAAATACCCTGACTTTCACTATTCTCAAAATAATGATTACTGCTCGGACAAAATAATACATTTGACCACACAGTTTCAACATTTTGAACCATATCATGTGAATCAACTTGCCAGTGCAAGTAAGGTGCTTCCATATTATTTACTTTAAGAGCACTAATTTCATTATAACGCCGTGCGCTTCTATTATTTTGCCTGCGGTACTGCTTACGCTGCTGGTTTGAAACTCGCGAAAATTTTTGGCGCGGCTGTATAAAACTTCTCGTACCTGAATGACGGTGAGGGGTAGCGAAGAAATGTCTATTGTCATATTTAACTACAGCTTGAAGGAGGGTAACCTTGCTTGTAATTGTTTGATTATCTAAAAAATCTTGAACACTTGGCTTCAAACGTTGGATAACTATTTTTAAGATTATCGCTTCCGTCACCCCTTCTAAATATTCCTCACACTTGGAAATCTTTTCCGTAGCAAAATCTAACGCAGACTGACCTTCACGTTGCCTTAGTGAATAAATTTCCGCTTCAATTTCACTTTGATTAAAGGTCTTTGGAAAAACGCTAAGAAACTGTTGCTTGAATGACAAATAGTCAAAAATCAGATTACTGCTTTGCATACACGTGTACCACTGATATGCACTACCTCTTAAAGCGGCTAGAGCAATTTTAAGTTTATCCCCCTCTGGGGTGCATTGTTGCTGAAAGTAATGCTCAATTTTCTTTAGGAATTGGCTTGAGGGGCCGCCATTGAAGGTGGCTTCGAATGGCGCAAAATGCTGAACCATAATTACCCGAGGAAAATTTCCAGCAGGGTTTTGTTCTACAACACTCATTTTTAAATAGTATATAAGTACTTGCAACAATTTTATCAATATAAGTACACAGTACACAGTTTTTAATTTCAATTATGTTGTTCGTTACAAATGTAACGCTAACTACCAGGGTATATATATTTTCGGACGCCAGTATAGAGTTTCTTTTGCTCACTTCTACCCAGACCTGGGTGTATATAATTTGAAGTGGCTCTCTATTTGAATTTGAACCACACACAGTTTATACATGAAACAATGTTTATTGAATTCGTTGCACATATAATTGGCTTTACAGCAATAAGCATGCGTACTACTTGTACGGAATGTATAAACACAGCTTTCAAGAACAATATATTTTTATACTCACGAACAGTAAGTCAAACCAGCAGTACTGCCACGTAAACTTCTGGCCCGCTAAGCACTAGCGCAGGATAACACCTTTTCAACCTTAACAACCTCTCCCTCTTTTCATTAATGACGCTGCATGGTATTTATACTAAGCGCGTATGCCACAAAAATTAGCATATCTAAAGCAGCTTCTTTAATTCACTCAAAAGTTCGATTCTTGTGAATCGAATCTTGTGTATACCTTACAAGCGTAATGTGATGATTTATTGGTATGATTTATATACTAACTGAATAATCTGGTACTGATTACAGTAGCTTGATTTTAATTGTGATAATAGTCGAATCTCATAACGGTATGACGATACTGAGGATTCAATCAAGTGAAGTAATTATTCAGTGAAACTACCTAATTCAGACAAATAGAGCTGTGTTTCAAATTCATTCCCTTTTATTTCCATTCTACTACTATAAGTTTTACTATAAAAATAGAAATATTAAACTCTCTTGAACAGTTGAATTAAAAACAACAAAAAATTTATTTAAGGAAGTTTTATTTGGCTTATTTTAATAATGGTAACGTCACAAGAGGACGATTTGCTTATTAACCCCAATTATGGACGCATTTCATAGAAAGTGGATAGAACTATAGGCCACACTCTTTTTCTTGTCACAGCAGTTGTTCGGTAGGACTTAATGATGAACAAATTTAAATGGGTAATAGTTCCTATATACACAAAGATGCCATAGGAAGAATCAAGAACTGCCATAGGAAGAATCGAAAGAAGCCATAGGAAGAATCCAGGGAACTATATATAGGAACTTGCTAGGGGGACTCTTGACTGGTAAATCGGAATTCTAATAGCAAAAGTCATGTCAAAAATATACATTATATATATTAAATCTATTAAAAAACTGTTGTTGTAAAGGTTAAAAGCTAGAAAATCTTATAATGCAGACAGTAGATACATTTAAATACACTTCTTTTCCAATTAAAAACATCACCTTTTATTTTGTAAGCGAGAGGGCAAAAATGATAAAAAATTTACAAAATTGAATGGAGGTTTACCATTTGGCACAAGGAAAAGCAGCTGAAGGCATAAACCCGTTTGTATACAACTCAGGGCATCTTGGGCATCAGGAATATTACAACAACAGCTCAGGGCATCATGAGATGATTACAGAAGCAAACAACGTAAACAGGTAAGACAATAAAGTAAGTACACAAAAATTGTTATCTGCCTTAGCGTTTATACATAACCTGTATGACTTCTAATTGGTCGACGGATGGGGGGGGGTGAAATAAAAGTTACCACTTTGGTCAAAACAATGAAAGAAAACTTAAATTATTTCAGTTTTAAATATTAATATATATTTCTATTTAATTAGGTAAAAATTAACAAAAAACGAAAATAAAAAAGAGCATGATTTTAAAGTTATAAGCGTCATACATATTAAAGCAATGAAAATTATAAACTTCGTTTATCTGTATAAAACTGAACTGTAAAAAAAATCAATGAGAAGGGTAAACCTGGACCTCATATAGTATTATCAATATTTGTAAAAATGTGAAAAGGTACTCTCATATCATCGTTGTTTGGTTTTTATAGGCTATTACTTTTGATATACCCCGTCTCGCACATACAGGTAAAAGTGAATAGAAGCAATGTATCCGTAAGACTGTTTGGCACCTTATTTAACAATATCATATATTTTACATGTAAAATAAAGAAATTAAAAATATTAAAATATTTAATTATAGAAAGTTAAAACCATATTTTAATTAAATAACTCAGTATGATATAAATTTCTCTTCCGATCACCGTGACCCCCTCTCTCTTCCGTGACCCCTCTAGTTTGATTCTGTGGCCTTTTCTGTGGTCGTGATCCCTAGTTTGAGCTCCACGCTCTAACGCACTGTCATCGTTTATCATGAAAACCTAATGCAAGCAGCAAGCTTCGGTTTATTAAAAAGGTTGGCTACTTTATCAATTAGTGATTATATTATACATAGTGTCTCAAAAAATCATGACACATGTTTAAAATTTATACAAAAATTTACACGAGATAGGAACTAGAAAGTCACATATTTGTTCCCTTATATATCATAGATTTTTTTTAGTATACTCAATGAAAGTTCAATAGGTGCATTTTTGTGGCATGGAACATCTATTTGGTAATCAATCTGTCTGTGCGTTCCAAAATTGAGTCTGTAACACATTAAATTGCAGTAATATTTTGAATTCTTCAACACTACAACTGATTATCAAGGACACTTCCACGCTTCCAGAAACTTTAACCAAGCTAAGATGTTGTTAAGGCTTGGAGGTATCTTTTTCAAATTTCGCTGCACTTGCGTAGCAGATTTCCATTTTGGATACCAGCCAACAGAGATTGGCTTTCTGTGATGCAGTAGCCATTTTACAACTTTCACGAACAACTAACGCCACTATTTACTATTTTGACACAAAAAAATCTCTAATATACAGAAGAGTCGTTCGCACATTATGGAAACGATTTTGATAGTTAAGTTTTATGCATAAAGCCGCATTTTTTCCAGCGATTTTGCTTCTACCTGATAGCCATGGTTGCTGACAATAGCTCTAACTCGAATTTTTCATGAAAAAATTTCTTAGTACTGTCATGTCAATTTTACCCCATTCCCCTTGAACCGTTTTTAAAAGTCCGTTCAGTGTTCTTTGATGCCGTTTTCCTAAGGCTCGTTGTAATAAACCGAAAGCGCAAAAGTCCATTGGAGAAGCGTCAGGTGATTTTACAGGTGTTTCATTAAATGGGATACACTTTATTCCTGTTTCTGTTCTTTCTTTTTTTTAAATAAGTGGCAGTTGATTTAGACGTGTGACTAGAGGCTTTATCCATATGAAACTCAAATTCATCAATGTCCTTTCCGTATAAGACTGAAATTTCTTCTTCAAAAATTGGTTCAAAAATATTCTGCTGATAGTAGAGTGAATTAATTTTGGCATTACTTGATACTATTTTAATTTTTATTTGCCATTGTAACAAAATCCTGCAACTATCAGGAACCCCTTTGGGAACTTTTCTGTACAATGACGAAGGAAGCCATTTCGTACGGTCATTCCCGTCAGTTGAGCAATAGAAAATTGATCGTTTTTTATTACAGACACTTAAATATATACCAATGTCTCATCGAGTGTTACCAAAAATTTCCGGTTTTCAGCAGCTAGGTGTATTTCATATAATTTTTCTAAAATTTGTTTTTCTTTCAGCAAGATGTTTAGAAAAAGCCAGATGACTTTAGATTTAAAACTACTTTTTAACTTCAAATCTTTATGAATGATTTTTACTTACAGTGTCAGAAGACATCCCTGTTTTGATTCAATGGAATCTTTGAGTCGGCGGATTTTCTTTTCGGATCCGAGACTTCACTTCCTTTCATGATATCTACCTGCGTTTCAACAGTCTTAGGATGAGGTTTCGCGGTCATGCTTTCAATTTTACTTACAGTTAGACTTTTTTTTTCCTTTCAAATTTATATGTTATAAATACCTTTTTATAAATGCCAATAACGCGATTTTTACACCGGGTATAATTGTCGATACGAATATTTCTCCACGGAAAGCGCAGTTTACTTAACCTTCGAGTCATTTGTCAATTTTAGTAAGCCATTTTTAAAATAATCTTTTATTTTACATTCCAAGGAAACAAAAAGTAGCAGACGATTATTCTGAAGTTTGCCAAATTTTATCTCAAAATTCAAACACTAAAAATGAATTAGAAAATCGTTCCCATAAAGTGCGAATGACCTTCTGTATATGTTAACGATTCTGAGAATTTCCCAGTTCTTACTTGCCTACTTTTTTTTGTATAAATTTAAAATGTGTCCAAGGTTTCTTTTGTACACTCTGTATTATTGTGTGTATGGCCTTACATCTTTTGCTTATAATTAAAACTCTGAAAAAAATTAAATGAAGCAAGTCCTTCCTCTTAATGATACTCTTAGGAGAACGTGAGCTTGACAATCCTACCTTTGATGTATAGTTGTTATGACATCTCGATTATTTAATCAGTAGTATTAATTTTTTCCCGTCTTTAAATTCCACCATCTATCATGATTGAAAGTGTAATTACATTGTAATATCCTGTATTGTTAAGGTGTTCATGAAAGCTAAATTCTTTATGTTAATATTTTTTAACGTTGTCAAGTTAATCATAAATTATGCTAGTTCCACGATGCAAGTATCAAAAACTTCTCTGTAACTGCAAACGAAGTTTCAATCTCTTTTTCTTGAGCTCTGAACGATCTGGAACCAACTCACTCAGAGAGGGTGCCTTCATAGTAGTGCCTTAATGTTTTTAGTAATGCAGTGGTAGATTATTCTATGTCCCATTCGTGCCCCAAATAATTATTAGTAATTTTATAGTTATGTGTTACTTCCTATTCTTCTAATGGGAACATCCCTATGATTTGAACAATAACCTTGTACCATTGGTTATTTGTTTTTGAAGACATACACATTTTGTCCGATTCCCAAGGGCTAAATACAGGGTGTCCATAATTAAACTTCTCTACTTTAAAGTTGTCTACAGTCGAAACTATTGTTCAGAAAGTTATGAAATTTTGTGTAGGACATATTGAAGGGATTGGAATTTGTTTGAACGAATAAAAAAATCAGTTTCAAAATTTCCCCACCGAGGACGTTTTTGATGAATTACACATTTAGCCAACATTTACTATATTTAAAAAAAAATTATTACAACAAGACAAGTTCAACATGGCGGCCATCATTTTCAGCTACCATTTGAAATCGTATGATAGCATGTTCTACAGTTGACCGCAGTGTACTGGGAAGTGTTGAGAACATGTCGTGAAATGCTGTCTATTATATCAGGTATAGTTCTTGGTTTATCAAGACTGACTAGATGTTTCACGTGCCAAGAATAAAAAATTCAGAAAATCCACACCACATGGTTACTTTCGGCGAATGCATCGGAACATCTAAGATTAAACGCTAATTTTCTGGTTCCCAAATTCGGCAGTTGTGAGTATTCACCGAACCGTCCAAATAAAAGTGTGCTTCGTCTGTCCAGAGGATATTCCAAGGCCATTCTGCATCAACCTCAAAGTGAGCAAGAAACTGAAGTGAAAACCGCTGTCGAGTCTCGAAATCATGTGTAAGCAACCTCTGCACAATTAAAGCTTGTAGGGATATACCGGAGGGTATTCCGCATGACCTTCTGGACAGTTGAACGGAGCAGATCCAATGCTTTGCCACACGACGGACACTGGTACTAGCCTGTTTGTTTGAAGATTTGCCCTCTTCCACCTGAAGCGCAACCTTCTCTACAGCTTCTGCGGAAACAGGGTTTCCTTCCCTTTTTCAGAACGAATGTTAAAAGAACCAGTTTCTTTAAATTTGGCCACCATTAATCGAAGACCTTTAACAGTCAATGGACCTTTCGTATCCCATTCAAACTCAGAAATTTTCGTAGAGCAGCTGGTGATGATTATCGTTTGGTAATACAATTTTACTAACACAGCTCGATCTGGTAATCGTAACGTTGAAATTCTGATTAGGAATAACAAGCACGCTGAAAAAAAAAAAATCTCCATGAAAGTTTCCTAGATTTTATAAACAGCTTCTGTCTCTACGTTGAAAAAAATTAATTTGCATATTTTGTTTCTTCTTCTTTCCTTCAAATCTTTTGTCCAAAAATTAGTTTATCGAACAAGTTTCCGATCGACATTGCAATCACTTTAAAGATTGTAAAATTTAGTGAGTATGAGTTATTGTGTTAGGGTGACTTATAGATAAAAAGATGGTGAAATCTAAGTAAAAAACCAGTCGTAAATGTGTAATTCATCAAAAAAGCCCTCTGGTGATGAAATTTGTACTAATTTTTATTCGCTCAAACAATTCCCATCCCTTCAATGTGTCCTACACAAAATTCCATAACTTTCTGAACAATAGTTTCGAATGTAGACAAATTAAAAGTAGGGAAGGTTTAATTATGGACTCCCTGTATATTTGAACAATTTATGCCAATTTTAAATGGTTACAGACGTCCACGTGTAGGGAGGAACTTAAACCACAGACCCTGGGATGTAAGTCCAGACACCTAGCCGGAAAATTCGATATTTCATGATAATTGAGAATGTTACTTCAAGATTAATTGTTACTATACTAATATAGAACAAACCGAAATGAAACACTCCATTTTTATCTGACTTAGAGAACTGAAGAGATCGAAATATTAGCATATTTCAATAAGTATTACACGTAGAAGTAAGTACTAACTGAACCCTTGATACATTTTCCTTTACAGGTTATAAGGAATCGTGAATATATTAGTATTCATGCAGTATAAAATAACTGAAAAGTATAAATAATATAAGCTAAATAAACTACTCGCAACATAACTTCGTCTTTTATGTAAATTTTTAAACTAATTAACAGGTTTTGAAATGATTGTAACAGTTTCAAAGGTAAGGGAGTCGTCCCGATACGTGTTTAGTAGACATTTAAACATACGAAGGTACATTTAGTTAATAAAAATATAGAATTATTAGAGAACTATAAAAGAGAAATTTTTTAAATAAAGACAAATTATATATGAACTGAATAAAATGAATGAGGAGATATTTATACTTCCAAACTTCGAATAGTTGCCAAGCCGCAGGATATGAAATTTTCATTTTAAAGTGAAAAAATCCCTTTTCATTTAACTTACAGGACTAATTATAAAGGGGACTTACAGACTAATTATAAAGGGGACTTACAGACTAATTAGTCTAACGGTTTTTATATCTATTCTAATCGTTGAAGAAATCGAACTAATGGCTTATTCACCATATTATGAAAGTCTTTTCAATTCGTTATAGTTGCTTTGTAAGGGAAAATAGTTTACTTACGCATAACATTATTAATTTAATAAAAAATATTTTTCGCAAAACTATCCGATGATAGTCACTTTGCCTATTTTGTAATTCGCCAGATTATCATTTTATCACATTTTATGCATTCAAAAGCTGTACCAAATGATTTCATGTGAAGAATAAATTATTTATTTTTTCTTTAAACGTATTTTAGAATATTTTGCAAGGTTATCTGTGATAAATTAAATGGAAATATTTAACATTCTATCATGTAGGGGGATTTGTATGCTTAAAGTCTTCCTAATCTTATAATTTTTTCTAGGAAGAAGAATTTTAAAAGAGCAATATATCATGATTATGGTTACAGAGGGAACTAATTGTGTAAAATTTGATTTATAAGGCATTATTGCAAACAAAGGTAAACGATTGGTTCTGAAAAATTCTACATAAAAACAGGTTATCTATTTCACTTATTAGAAACTGAATAAACACAATGTATTTCCCAGCACAAGAGATTTAGAGAAAAAAATATGTAACAACAGACAGTCTAGCAGTAAATTAAGTTATAGAGAGATTACTCTGTTATGCATGGATACAGTTTCCTAATGCCCTATATTTAAATATTTTTTATGTTTTAATAACCGTATGTTAGAGCCAAGATTTGAACGTGTATCCTCTAATTTTTAGAGCCGTATTGTCCAATCTGAACCATTCTGGTGGAGAAAATAACTTCTTTTTTTATTTCGTTTCTCAAAAGCTTTGTTCATTTAATATTCTAAATTTGCATGGAGCACTTCCTAAAGAATGTCGAATGTTTTAAAAGGTGCTAATAAAATTTGCTTATTTTAAATATCCGCCTTGCAGCAAAAGAGCAATGTGTGTATGTATATGCAGAGTATGTGATTATCTCATAGCAGTTTTAGGTTGTACTATGATTCTTAACCACTTTATATGTAGACCATTTGTCAATAAATTGAACCAGTCAGTAATCTACGTAAAGACGCTTTTCCTTTCAAGTGATTCTCCCTCGCTGAAAATTGAACCAAACCTGAAAGCCCAAGACAAATAAAGAATGAAAGTTCTTATACCACTTCGGTGAGATTTATTTAAATAACTGCATGTCGGATGAAGTATAGAAAACAATGTAATTACACCTTACATTATTGTGCACAGATCTCTAAAAATAAGCCTTCTTATATACCGAGTTGGCCGGAGAGTTATGCATGATTGAGATTTACAACTTTTAATGAAAAAAACTTTACTGATGCATACAGTTCATCCTTAATACAGTCTCCATCATTTTCTATTACATTTGACCATCTCTCGAGCAACTTCTTAATTCCTGCTTTGAAGAATTTTTTTCGCATTGGCTCAAATTATCGATTTATTACAGTTTCCCCCATCTTATTTATTATAGAAATTTTTGTCATTAAGAAAATTCTGCAGTGATCTAAACAGGTAATAATTGAGTGTGCTATATTGTGACTATGTGGTGGATGAGTAAAATTTATCATCCAAAAGCATTAAAGTTTCTGTTGAGTCAATTGTGCCGTATGTGATAGAGCATTAGCATGCTGAAGGATCACACTCCGCCTATTGAATAACAAGGGTCATTTGGTTGTTAAAACTTTTTTCGAATTAGCTAACTAATGATATAGATGTCTGCTGTAATGTCTTGGTTATTTCTAACTGTTCATAATAGACTATACCTTCGATATCCCACCATATACAGACCATAACTGGCTTTGGTATGGGAATAGGCTTCTCTTTTGGGCTCACTATTGTCTATTTCGTATAACATTAGCATAAAGGATCCATTTTCATCACCAGTCACAATTCGCCTTAAAAAAGGCTCTACTGCGTTTAGTGTGATCAGTGAGGTGCAAGGTGATACTCAGTGCTGACGGTTTTGAGCCGGGAGTTCCTCTGGGACCCATAAATCGGCCCGCCAAGACTTGCCCAATCTTTCAAATGTTTCGTTGTTGTTGATTGCGCACAATGAAGGCCTCTGAGCTATCTTCCTACTAGTAATGTGTGTATCTGATGACTTGGCTATTATCCTTAATTCATCATCATTAACCTGCACTGGCCGCCCACATCTAGGCTCATCTTCTATATAGAAATTTCCCTCTCGAAAATTTTTTAACCAACGTTGACATTGACATTTACTGATAGCATTTGGATATACTGAACAAATCTTCCGAGTGGCTTCTGCTACATTTCCATGAGGCCAAAATTCACAAAGCATGTCTTAGCGCATATGAAGCTTGACAACATTAGCATGCAAATAAAAAATTATTTATACGAAAAATGAAGTGGGGAAAAAGGGATTGAGCTCAAGATTATAGCAATTATAAAATTTGCGATTACAAAATCAATTTAAGGGACTGTTAAACATTTTATTCTTGGTAAGCTAAAACCCTGCATTACTTTCCGATCAAGTGTTCCGGTCTCGTCACTTGACTCGGTTCAAAATTACGGAACCGGCTTGTAGGTGGTAATGCTGGCCATCTATACAGTGCGCATTAAATGAAAGTCCAGAAGGCTCTCGCCCTTTACTGTGAACAAATGCCATCAAAGCCAATCTTCCGGGCATTTGTAATAAATAAACTTTCCGATAAACCCAATACCTGATTCAATTTTGATTGTTTATTAGCTAGATACTTACTTCTGAAGAACGCATAAAAATAGATATATAAACCTTTATGTGTTTACATATATCGCTCACTTCTTCAACAACGTCATATCTCAAAAACGTGATTTTTCAGGAGAGTGACTTTAAAGTTTAAAAGTACATTGAAATATATTGAAAATAATTATTATTTCTGCTTTCTAGAGGCTAAATATTGAGCGGTGAGATATGACAATCTTTCAGGAATATACTACTCTTTCATGGCATTCTGAAAACAGGCATAGCTAAAAATCGCCGATTTTTTAAGATATGACGTTATTGAAAGGAGTGAGCGATATGGCTTATAAGTTGCTGTAATTTAAAGATCATCGTCAGTTGGCCCGGTTATGTTACTCTTACGCTTTTCAACAGTATTTTCCTTTAGTTAAGGAAAAATATTTCGATTTTCTCAATGGCAACGGTATTTTGTCGGACTGAGGTCTTTGAATAAAATGCCAAAAGAATTATAAATATTAAAAAATAATAATTAAATCACTTTCAAATCTTAAATTTTTTTGAAACCTGGTTTAAAAGAAACTTACAAAAATAATTTTTCATAGCTGAAAATGCGATGTTATTTACCTTTCTTAAGAATGATTTACAGCTGAATGGTCACCTTTGTAAAAAACAATGAGAGCTGGGGAAATTTTCACTATTCAGGTCGTTTCGAATTCCGACGTTCTGGAATGGAATGTATGTACTAAGGTATACCATTTGTTTCAAATCTCATAAAATCTTTTCATAGGATAACGCTCTTACTTTTAGAAAACACCATTAGTTTTAGGTACCTTTTAACGATTTTCCACCACATTTTAAATACTATCCACATTTTAACTTTAAAACCACTTCTTCAACTCTAATAACAAACATAAAATGTCTTACTCATTTTACATCTCGCTTTTGTAAGTATTTAGTTTGTGACTATAAATTCCCCCCTTAAAAGAAAAAAAAGGAAGCTATAAAATATTGAATTTAATTTAAATGAAAAATGCGTTCATTTATTGCAGAACGTCGGTGATTAGCTGAAAAGCGTTGAATTCCCTATAGCATGACATTTAATAAATTAGAGTCTATTGTGGTAGCAACAAAATTTCTCGAGAATTCTTATTTTAATGAAATGGGAAATAAAAAATCACAAAAATGGCATTTTAAATAGAATGGTCTTAAATCTCGTGGAGGGAAATTACATTCATTTTTTTTTCAAAAAAGTGAAGAAATGCTTTTAAAATCATTCACCGACGGTCTGAATAAATGTTCAAAAACGTTTAATTCTGAAATAAGAAATGGGAAATCAGATGTTTGAATTGTTTGAGGGCCTATAATTCGGAGGGGAAGGAATTAGAATAGTAAAATGTGCATCGATTAAAATTTATGCTAAATGTATTTCCTTGTAGTTTTTCGTCATCTTTCTGTTACCCTAAGTATATATACTACACACACACACATATATTTTTTATATATATATAGGCGTGTGTGTGTGTGTGTGTGCATGTTTGTGTGTGTAAGCTATCCAGATATCGAGATCAAAGCACTGACAATCCAGATCATGCCTTATTAAACGGAAGTCGCAGCTGAACGGTGATAAAATTGACAATTTTTTTTTCGGGGGGGGGGGGGGGGTACAGAAATTATGAAAATTAACCGGAAAGCAGCGATATTGGCAGTGTGTTCAATATTAATCACTATGCTGACATTGTATTGCGTCTTTTTAGACTGTAAGTATATACTGAGACGATTTTCTATTATTTGGGTTACTGTGCTACATATTTTCCAAATGGAGAAAAATAGAATTGTCGTAAACCAGGGGGATTTCAAAATCCATTGTTTTTAATCGTCATCACGAGTGCTTGAACGTTTTGTTTTGGGTCTCTATCTGCCTCACCTTGCGGTCATTAAATGATAATAATGTCAAAATAACTTTCCACTAAAAGATAAATCGACTTTAATGCAGCGATTAAAGTTTAGTGTTACGCCGAAGAGGATAGTTTTGAGGAATTATGTATGTATACGAAGACTTTAAATATGCCTTATGGTCCTGTTTGTTTCTAAACTTGGAGACAAAACTGCATTATAATTAACCAGATTTTTATCAAATTTTATCTCTCATTACATTACAAACTGAGGTACTGCCCTCGGCACAGGTATATTACTTAAAAAAATCCATACTATTATACTAAAAATCTCATTGCCAATTCCTAACAAAATAAGCGAAACATTCTTAATTTTATTTTACAATTGAGGAAATAATTAATCGACAAAATATTTACTATATTTATGATATAGTTTTCATAGCTCTTGATGTTTCTGATATAAAATTGTATTTGTATCACAAATTATAGAACATAGAAATTGTGAAAAATAATTATAGTTTCTCGTGACGAGAAAATTATTTAAAATTTAAATATAATTGTGTTAATGCAATTTTTATGTATGGTAATGCGCTGTTTAACTGTGTTAATGGTATATTTAAACTGTGTTAATTCCCTTTTCTTGAAAGGTTTTGAGATATTTACAAAAATTATGTTATATTTAGTTTTAGAAGATTCTTTTCAGCAACTCGTTAAATCTCAATGAGAATCTATTTTGATGGAACTTAATTAGGATTGTAGTTACTGAAGTATAGTACATAAAATAAACAGAACTTAGTTATAAAACATAATTATGATAAACGAATAATAAAAAAATAGCATAATTTTTTTGTACTTAACTCATTAAGGGTTAAGATGTAATAAAATTCATTCAAACAATAGTTTTGGTATTATTATAAATCTAAATTAAAGATACTTTATTATGATCACTGTAACTAGACTATTATTAATGAAATAAATAGTTTAATTAAGGGGCCCCTGTATGCGATTTTTAAATTGGATGCATTAGAGTGAAACATGAAAAATGTTAAAAATTTAGTACTGTTTAATTAGATAGAGTAATGACTCGAAAGAAAGTGATCTTCATGAAGTTTTTCCTAACGTGAATATACATTTTTTATTTTCCTACGTCTTTAAACAACAAATGGAAAAGATGTGTTTTGCTTTCCGACTGATCACGAATTGGTACGTCAAACCTCGCTGCATATCGATAATTACTCGCTAATACCAAAATATGATTAGGAAAAGAAATAGAACTCTTCACAATATGGAATCAATGGCAAATGAGTTTCAGATGGAATTTTTAAAGTAGGATTACGCTCCTCCATAACGGTCCTCCGAAAAGCAAAATATCAGACGCTAAAACCGTCCGTCCGTACCTCGCGAATTATAAGATTGGCAGCGTGCCAAACGCAGTCTGTATCACATGGACAAGCAGTAAACAGTTAAACAGAGAAGTACCAAAATTCGTCAAAATTTTGTCATACATATATGTATATACATACGTACATATATATAGATGCACGTATACATAACACATAAATACATATATACACTCTGTCACAAAAAAATATATGCACCCAGGAAGAAACGTGCTACTATCATGAAACTTAACATGTATGTAGTGTATGAAGAGATAAGCAAATGATTACAAATTCAGAAGAACAGACCATTTTATTAAGAATATATGGCATGGAAAAGTTTACAAATCAGTAAGTAGTAAATCCACCTCTGGCAGCTATACAAGGAGAAAATAGGCATGACATCGGATCAATGAGGTCACCTATGACCTCCAGCGGAAGATCGTGCCGTAATCTTTGCAACTGGGCAGTTCACCAGTATTCTGGGGCGGCTGCAGTTGCCTTCCAAGCACGTCCCAGACGTGCTCTATTGGCGTGAGGTCTGGTGACCCGGCAGACCATGGAAGTACGTCATATCCTTGAAGACATTGTTGGGAGAGTAGCGCAGTATGTGGGCGAGCGTTGCCTTGCTGATAAATGGCACCTGGGAGACTTGATAGCATAGGCAGTACAACTGGCGTTCAAATCTCGTCCACGTAATTGCGTGCCGTCAAATTGTGTTGAAGGACGACTAGAGGTGATCGTGTGTCCCAACAAATCGCTCCCCACACTGTCACACCTTGTGTAATCCCCGTATGCCTCTCGACAACAAATGCCGGATCTGACCGGTGGCCTGGCCGCCTCCACATGCGTATGAGCTGGTCATCAGCATTGAGACTGAATCAGGATTCATCGCTGAAGACCACACGCCTCCAGTCGGTCACACTCCAGCTTGCTTGAGGTCGGCAAAATTCCAATCGGCACTGCCTATGATGTGGGGTCAGTGGTAGGCGTCTTAATGGACGTCGGCTCCTTATACCTGCGTCGGCCAGTCGTCTCCGAATGGTTCCCTTGATACTACCGGATGTCTGAAAGGTGGTAATTGGCGTCGAACCGATTCTAGCGACGTTGTTGGTGCGGACGTGGCCGCTCTTATGATTGCGCGATCCTCACGCGCATTTGTGTTCCTGGGACGTCATGACCCTCCTCGACGGTAGACTATCCCTTCCGTGATTCATTGTTGCCAACACCGAGCAACTACTATATCGCTTCGACCGAGATGGCGGCCGATACGCCTGTTAGACTAACCTCCTTCTCTATACGCCTCCTCTCAAAGTCCGACAATTGTCCGTACTGTCGCCGGTTACATCTCAGAGGCATCTCTAGTCACGATGCCATCCGTCCAAGTCGATAGATTTGTTAGAATAACCCTATGGCACAAGCAATCATGCTTTTTAACTCTCCGAGCTGCACATCTCATATACGCATAGCGCACTTACCCTTGTCTCATTGGCCTCGAAATTTTAATCATTTGAATATCTCTTACCAGACTACATTCCTGCAAAGTTTCGTGATAATAGGTCGAGTTCTTCTGGTTGTATATATTTTTTGTGACAGAGTGTACATACAAAAGAGGTAAGCAACGATGAGTAAACCTACGCTAATAACCCGTGGTAGTTTCGTTAGATGAGACTCCTTTTTTATTACTCTGTTTCAGCCTAAAATGCATGCTGGACGAGTTATTCCATCCTCTAATAGCGGCTTCAAAGGCGTGAAATCGATATGATTCAAGCATTTTAAATTACCTGAAAAAAAGATGGAATAAAAATGATATTCAAGCCAAAAGTAAAATACAGATATATCCTTTTTAAACCTTTAAAGGGATAAATGTTTTTTGCTTTTCTTCTGCAGAAATATTGAATAAAATTTATATTTATGCGGAGTTGTGACTTCTCCTAAAACGCATGATAAAATGCATCACTTCATTGCTACTTTACCTTAAGAGCTACTTCACCTTTATGTCTTTAGAGCAGCTAAAGTGAGAGAAATGTTTGACTACTACATTTTGAATATCCATAGGAACCACGTCCATTTTAAAGGACGTTGAAGGCATGAACTTTATAAAATGTTACACTAAAATGTTTAACACTCGGACACAAGGAAAATATTATAAAAGACCATTTCATGAACAGTATAATTTGATAAATATTTCCAGAGTGAATGTACTGCAAAATAAAGTTTATGTGTATGCTTATGCTCTTTTAGAATCCTTAAAGACATTTCATTCATTTATAACGCGCAAAATACATCTAGCAGTATTAACACTGTAGGGTTCGCGTGTTGCTCAGATGCAAATTTCTGGTAGCAGCGCTGTACATGCCAGCCAAAGTGAGTTCGGCGCAGGTGTTTGATCTATTTAAAGGGCACACGCTGAGTTGGCAAAAGCCCAAGACTGGAGTAGCGATACGCGAGAGAGCCGAGGCAAGCTTGGTGGAAGGTGATAGCGGTGTTTAACTGATAGAGCGTGTATTGGTATTTAGCCAAGGCGGCTGCACGACTTCGAGAATTAGCTCAGAGCCGAGGTTTACGTGTATCATTAGTAAATGCCTACTCTGCTTGAGGGGTTCATTGCGACCTTTAGTTTCTTAGTACCGCGGGTTGCGGTACTGCTGTGTATTATTTTGGAAGCCCCAAGTCGGGCTATGTTAGTCTGCCTCGACGTAGAGAATAAAGGAGTTATTCCGAAGTTAGCCATCGTACTTTATAATGTGCCTGGACCGTTAGAGATAAAAAGAAAAGGAATCAAACATACAAAAAAAAGGAAGAACCACATACTGGCGCCCGACCATTTCGACCGAAAGAGAGGTGAGTGTTTGTACATTATAAAAAAATTGTGAATTGTGTTCTATAGTGCTGTGGAGTTCGCACGAAGAGTGCCAAAGAAGTAGCGATTGTGTATGGTGTCATTCTATATAGTAAAACTCTGAGTTTTGTCTAAAAGTGTAATATCTACGGCACTAGCATGTCAGCAGAGGAAGTAGCTCAGCTACGCGAGCAGTTAGAACAATTAGCATTAAATGGCCGGGAAGAACACCAAACAGGCCAGACTGCAGGGTGGCAGCATTTGGCTAATTTTGTGGCCATGACTGCACCACAAAATGCTTGGTTTTCCTGGGAAGGATCTGTCATTAGATATTTAGAGGCAGTTGAGGAACATTGCGTCAGCTATCCTGCCTCAGACGCACAAAAGTTGGTGATTGCAAAAAGAGGGCTGCGGGGAGCGGCTAAGCAATGGTATGATGTTATTGGGTCCAGTGGGATCACTACATTTGAGCAGTTTGCTGAAAAGCTAAAGAAAACATTTCCAGAAGTAAGGGATACCCTTAAGTTGGAGCAGGAATTATATGGAGTATGTCAAAAGCCAGAGCAAACCGCGTACGAGGTGGTCATTCGGAAATGTGAGTTATTGAAGAAACTCAATGTGAACCAAACGGAAGAAAGGAAGGTTAAATTAATTACAGATCGATTAAACCCTAATGCGCAAGATTTTTTAGAAATTATCAGGCCCAAAGATCTAACAGCGCTAATTGAGGGGGTGATAAAGTACGACCAAAGACACCCACCGAGTATACGAAAAGCGGTTCCGGACAATGGGGGATTTTATAGAAGGCCACAAATGGATAGAGGGATCCGACAGAGTGGAAATTGGTCATATCCTCCTAGGTATAATAGGCCACAGGCCATTACAAACCCTAGATACCCTGACATTCAGTATGAGCGCAATTTAAACTAGGGAGGGGCAACAAGAAGAGGGGCTCGTTGTCCAACACAGGTGGAAAAACCCCTAGGAAAGAATGGGTCAAGCAATATGTTCGAAGCGGCGACACATGTCAAAGAATAAATTATGTGAATCACAAGCCTGCAGGGTACCTCACAAACATTGTAGCGACATTTCCTAATGCTATTGTCGGAGTGGATTTATTGGGACCATATCCCAGAAGTGCCCATGGAAAGTTTAGATATTTGTTAGTGATCGCTGATCATTTTTCAAAATGGGTGGAAATTGTACCTCTGAGACGCGCATCAGCTCAGGCAGTCACAAACGCGTTCATGCAGAAATATGTGTTTCAATATTCTGCACCAGTACAATTAGTGACAATGGCCAACAATTTGTAAGTAAGATATTTGAGGATATATGTGAAAAGTCAAACATAAAGCACTGCAAAATGGTCACATATCGAGCGCAATCTAATATTGCGGAGCGAGTAAATCGAAATATTGTGCGGATGATCGCAGCTTACATTGAGAAATACCACCAAAATTGGGATAAGTATATTCAAGAATTTACTTATGCACTTCGCACGGCTCAGCACGACTCCACGGGGAAAACACCAGCAGAAGTTTTTTTGGGACGAAAATTAATGACACCCTTATATCGAATGTTTTTTGTACAGCAGCGAGAGGCTGAATTTCAAATGAAAGATATAGAACAGTTATTACACGAAACGCGTAAATGGAATGTTGCCGCTCGAAACACCCAAAAGAAATACTATGATACCAAAAGGCGAGAAAATAATGTTCAAGTTGGAGATTGGGTACTCATAGCAACACACCATTTATCTAGTGCTCAAAAGCATTTTGTAAGTAAATTTGCACCAAAGTTTGAGGGCCCATATCTAGTGCAAAGTTCCCGAAATAACGTTCTGACGATTCAAAAGCACGGGAAGCAGATCGCGGTAAATGTGGATCAGTGTCGAGTGTATATTAATCGACAAACCATGGTGGATTTAGATCAGAAATTAGAACGAAAATCGAAATCTACACAAAGTTCTGAACTCCAGGGTCAAAATGAAGCAGGCCCCTCAAAATCGCAAAAACGTGTTGCAGACACACCGATTGAGAATTCCGAAAAGAAACAGAATCCGCATTTTCAAAATGAACATAGCCCTCCACAGTCATGCTTGAAACGGAAACATGAAAACGGAGATCAGACAGCAAAAAAAGTCCAATTTAGAATCCCAGGGCCGCATATAAGGGGAAAACGAAAGTTTTCAAACGGTAATGCAATTCCAGAAAAAAAATGCAAGAAGAAAGAGGGTCCAGCAAAACCCTATTTTTACACATCCAAATTTAATCCAAGGAATGTGCGACGAGAAACAATTGGCCGGAGAATACCGACCTGCAGTTATACAGATCAAAGTTCAGGGCCCAAACCAGGACCCCCGAAATCCAGCAGCCATAACACTCAGAAGCAACCCCCTCAGAAACGGCAGTTGGCAGACGGTGTATCGGGGCAATATGAAAAACAACCACGGTACGAACTCAGAAAGAGGAGAGCAAAGACGCAGATGGGGACTTCGCAAAGGAAACAACGCATTTCAGCGGTTATTCCAAACAATAAACAACACCGAAAAGGCAGAATGGCTTCGGGAAAGTCTAGACGGAAGCCTCAAATCAGGAAGGAACGATTTATGACACATTCTGATGTTCGATGGATAGCTTGGTTGGATACAGTGCGAGCCCAGATGTGTGGTGATGTATCAATTCAACATTATTGATTTTCAGATTGGAGCCGGACTTCAGAGTCTTCCAAAGTCGAACTTGTTTTGTGAAAATACATTAATAGTAAAATACCTTGGAACGCAGCTCTGATATTTTGAGTAATCAGTGCTATGAGTCTATAATGATATAATTGATTTTGTTATACAATCTGAATTCTGATTGGTATGTAATAACTTTAATGATGGCTTTGTAATAATTTTTGACGCGAGGTATTTTCAAAAAAGTGTCATGTGGAACTCTGGAATTGTAGTAAGTGAAACTTGCGATAAGAATGTAATTTTATGGCATAAAAATGTAAAATTTTTGAATATATATTGTGATTCTATTGCATAAAAATGTAATTTTTTTAAAGAATATAATGTAATTTTGTATCAAAGTTTGACTTGAATGTGTAATATTGCTTGCAAAATATTTGTTGTTGAATGCGTATTTCGAATTGTAATAATTAAGGTTAAACACGTGTCGTCACTAAGCTGTAATATCCCCTCTCTCAGAGCGATCAAGGTCACACAGAGGAATTTGCAATTTAACCTCGGAAGAAAACCATGGTCTCTTAAATTGTAAATCCCCAACGGCTCTCTGACACGGGCCGACACATTTAACTAATTGATCCCTAACAACACTTGCGCGCGTTACACATTCCACGCACAGATTGCTTTAGTAGTATAAATAGATATATAGATTGTTTTGTTAGGTATTTGTAGATATATTAGAATTGGTAAATATTTACATGTATTGTATTCAACTGAATGTACATAGCAGACATTTCTTTACATTTCTGACATTTGTGATGTCATGTCTGAAATTTTTTTTTAAGTATCCTTAGAACTTGAAACTGAAAAAAAAAATAAGGCTTTTAGTGTCAGCCTTGCCTAGATTTAAATGGCATTATATTGAGATCCCGGACAGAAATGATTAATGAAATAAATTTAGGTATCTTATATAACACAATTTAAATTCTGAAGTATCAAGAAAGTATATGCCTAATTTTCACTTTGTTTTACTTATACAACTAATAAAATGTTAATACTATGTTTTGTTTGTACAATTGAGAAAACTAACAAGTGAAATACAATTGAAAATTGAAATGTGCAACTGTTCAGTTAGAAATGCTTAGAAATTGAAATTGTAGTTTTAGAATGTTTAAGATTGCAGGTGAATTATATATTTTGGTGCAGGAATAAGATTACTATGAAACTTGTATTTTGGATGTCTGAACGGGATTCCGGTCAGTCAGACATGAGTGCAGCTCTACGTTTAAATTAGATTTTTTTTTGGTTAAGTAGACGGAGGTGTACTTTCAGTGAGGGATGCCAGGAGAAAGAAGTGCTGGCTACAGAATGAGATGGACGCAACAGCAATTGCCAGGGAGCCGAAGGACAAGTTCCGATGAAATGCTGCCGATCACACTATACGGCAAAGAAGGGCTATTATTCATTTGAATAAAACTAATGTTTTTCTACCCTGTGGCCGGAGGGGAGTTTTTCCAGGATTCCAGCTATGGACTCCGAATTAAGAACAACCTGCCGATGATGAAGTGCAGAGACTTTTTGTAATAAACTTTGCTTCTAGGTTATGTTACTCAAGACGAACGAATGTTAAAAGGGGTAAGGAATCAGTTCAGGCAGAGAGTAGTTTCTAGGGGAGTGTAGGAAATTGCATAGACTCCCAATCGCGTGGGGAGTTTTATTAAAAATCCGCGCAGGCACCCCGTTAAAGGGGTGGCGGTCTAAATTTTTTTGTTGGGTCAGGGAGAGTGTAGGGTTCGCGTGTTGCTCAGATACAAATTTCTGGTAGCAGCGCTGTACATGCCAGCCAAAGTGAGTTCGGCGCAGGTGTTTGATCTATTTAAAGGGCACACGCTGAGTTGGCAATAGCCCAAGACTGGAGTAGCGATACGCAAGAGAGCCGAGGCAAGCTTGGTGGAAGGTGATAGCGGTGTTTAACTGATAGAGCGTGTATTGGTATTTAGCCGAGGCGGCTGCACGACTTCGAGAATTAGCTCAGAGCCGAGGTTTACGTGTATCATTAGTAAATGCCTACTCTGCCTGAGGGGTTCATTGCGACCTTTAGTTTCTTAGTACCGCGGGTTGCGGTACTGCTGTGTATTATTTTGGAAGCCCCAAGTCGGGCTATGTTAGTCTGCCTCTACGTAGAGAATAAAGGAGTTGTTCCGAAGTTAGCCCTCGTACTTTATAATGTGCCTGGACCGTTAGAGACATAAAAAGAAAGGAAGAACCACATAACACTTTAATCCATTTATTTTTATCTAATTCTTTTAGAATATGTTGAATATTTTTAATATAGCTAATTCACTTACAAGCCTTGCCTACCGCCGTATAAAATAAATTACCGGTCTTGCTGCTTGAGCATTTATCTTCTCATTTTTAAAGCAAATGATTTTCGTCATTATCTTTTGACAACTCGTGAAGATTTGTTCTCGTTTTATCCTAAACTTCCCACCTATATTAAACTTCAGGTTCTCGTACAAAATTGCTTTTTCCATTGTCTATACAAACTTACCTATATTGCAACCACAACTTTTTTTTTCGGCAGTACAAACACCAAGTGCATTAGCACATTTCTCCGTTCTGGCTATTAAGCAATAACACTCGTCAGCATGACGCAGTGGTTAGCGCGGTGAGCTACCATGCACTGGAGTTGGATTCGAATTTCGATTAAGGCTTGAACTCTGAAGAGTTGTCCTCTCTTAGGGAGCAATGCTGGATCACCTAAAACTTTGCTCCCATAATGAAGTAGCCAACTAGATTTCGCGGTTTTTATGGGCAAATGTCAAGACAAGTGCCTTTCGCTGTGACAAAAATGTTCTATAACAGTTTGGGGAGTGATTTATCAGATTTGCGTCACTTTAGTTTGAAATGTACTCTCTCAATGCTTGAGGTCTTATGATTTTACTGGACTGCTTACCTTTATGGGGCCATCTTTTAGAAAATTTCTCTTGGGCATGCTATGAAGTGGCAAAATAATGTGGCTTATGATTTTGCCATTAACAAATTTTTCCATCATCTTCAACTGAATAATCCATGCTACATCGTCTACTTGCATTAACTAATTAACCTGCCATGAATCTAATTTCTTTACGAAGTATCTTTTGTTTATGTAGCACCAATACATTTGTCTTGCAGCAGATTTATTAAAATTGGTGTCGTGAGATATCGATAATTATAAGTAAGTATGCCTTAATTTCAAACATGTAAAATCAGTGAATTAAGAAAAATTATTTCTAAACTACGATTATTATGGACAGCAGAATCTTTGGTCTTTTTTTATGTCCTATACGAAACCCACAGACAGAATGCACAAAATATATACAGGCTAATTTATTAAAGGGTCTATAGGGAAAATATGCCCATTCTGTATTTCTGGGTTTACAAGGGTCATATCTTTACACAACATTCCCTGTCGGTATGAAATCTCTTAGGACATTAACGAGGGATGATAGAACTAATAAAATTATGTAAATATGAGCCTTTTTTCATGTTCAAAAGAAATTTTATATGATACAACTCGTGTGATTTAACAGATAAAAGCATTTATAATTGGAAAGTTCTCAAAGCAGTTTCATATACATGAAGCTTTATAGAGATAGCTAAATAATATTAATCATGGCGTCAATTTGAAATCATTTATGTTGAATATGTGTAATTATTTAGGCCATATATTAGAATCACTTAGGTTTCCTTTGAGACTTATTGTATTACTGAGCTTTAATTTATAAAATACAAGGTGATTATTTTTCCACTTTGAAATAACGAATGAGTTACCTAGCAAGCCTGTGTGATTTTGGCCTTCCTTTTCATTATAAAGTTTGATTCTTCAGTTTTTATTAAGCAGCTTTTTAAAGTACACTGCTGGCCATTGTAAATGCAACACCCTGAAGGAAACATGCAAGTAACATAAAATTTACAACATGAATTAGCGGAGGTGAGATATGCAAATGATTAGAATTTCAGCGCAGACGCACATCACGCGCGCCTGTGGCGCCACTTCAAAGCACTATTTAAGGCTTGGAGATTTCGACGATTTCAAGTTCGGCAATTGTGTTTTTCTTGTGGTTTTTAAAAAAAAACCATCAATTATGCCTCGTCGAAAACAGTGATCATCTTTTGATCAAATGTCCGAGTTCGACAGAGGAAGGATAGTGGCCTACCAAGATTGTGGATTATCTTTCAGGGAAATCGGTAGTCGTATTGGACGAAACCAAACAACTGTAATGCGGATATTTGATCGTTGGATGCAGGAGGGTATGACGGACCGGCGTGTTCGATCGCATCCACCTCGGCGCACCACTTCACGTGATGACAGGCAAATTGTGCGCATGGCAGTGACGGATCGCTCAGTCACATCACGAACCATAGCACAGCACATGCAGTCTGTAACGCATCATCCAGTGTCTGCGTGTACCATTCGACGACGTTTACAGCAGAGTGGTCTGTCCGCAAGACGTCCATTGCTTTGTCTACCCTTGATGCAGAACCACAGACGTCTCCGCCGCCAATGGTGCGATGACAGAAGGATGTGGACGGCAGAATGGAATAAAATTGTCATTACTGACGAGTCACGCTTCTGTCTGCAACACCACGATGGACGCATTCGAGTCTGGAGACACCGTGAAGACAGGATGCTGAACAGCTGCGTTATGCACCGCCACACTGGTCCTGCACCGGGTATTATGGTATGGGACGGTATTGGATATCACTCTCGCACACCTCTAGTACCCATTGCCTGTACTTCAAACAGCCAGCGCTACATCTCCGAGGTGTTGGAGCCAGTTGTTCGTCCTTACCTTCAGGGCTTGCCCACAGCCATGTTTCAACAGGATAATGCGCGACCACACGTGTCAGGCATTGTCCAACGGTTCTTCGTCAATCGCCAGATTGAATTGCTTCCCTGGCCGCCTCGCTCTCCGGATCTTTCGCCGATAGAAAACATGTGGTCCATGGTTGCTCTACGATTGAACCAGATTTCATCCCCAGCTGCCACATCAGATCAAATTTGGCAACGTGTGGAAGCTACTTAGTCTGCTGTACCCCAAGAACCCATCCATAGTCTCTTTGAATCAATGCCGAGGCGTGTGGCAGCGGTGATCTCCAACAATGGCGGCTACTCTGGCTACTGAATTTGGCAGGAACCACACTTCACAGAAGTCTATAAATTTAATCATTTGATACTTGGTCAACATGTTATCTACAAAATAAATTTTGTTGTGATATCTCTTGTGTTTCTTGGTGTTGCAATTTGGGTGGCCAGCAGTGTATTTTAAAACCTTCCACTGAAATTATCCTTCTAAGAGATTTTAAAGGCCTTTAAAGAAAACTTTTTTCATAAGGGTATTAAATCTTGAAAGCATATTTCATCAACAGAGATTGGATTTGAAACGTTAGCTTCCAAGATTTAATTAACGAGAATCAATCCTCAAAAAACAAAATAAGGCCCTTTTTTCGTCAGATTATCAAAAGCCTCTTAGTCAATGATTGATTGATAAAGTAAAATCATATGGTTAGGTCTATAAGTTAACGAAGATAAGCTTATTAAAGTATTATAATGTTTGAGATTTCTTTTCCAATTCACATATCTCCACAATTGAGATGGAAATTGGTGTTGTCTAAATTTATTTAATCCCTCAACGTTCACTGTAGAATTGTACGGAAAATATGTTTGATAAACAATAGTTTTAAGATTTTGAAGCGTACTTTAAGCAAAATATATTATAAGATAAATGAAGTCTATCTCCAAAAATTCTAAAAATTAAAAAAATCTGATTTTAGAGCATAGGCACGTTTTCTGAGATGATTTGAAGATAATTTGAAACAAGTTAAATTACTAGCCATAGTAAAGGTAAAACCAGCAATAAATAGCCTATTTTCAATTTTTGTTTATATCAATGTACCATCCGATTTCGGGCAATACATTGATTATCATTAAACGCATTTTCGGACAATTTTTCTGACGATCTGAGTTTCCCTTTGTGTATACTCCCCACTTCTACCTGATCCAAAACATAAAAGGAGTCTACTTTTGTGAATTTATTGATTGAGAAATTAACCGAGATTATTGATTGAGAAATTCTGGTTGCAATAACTGCGTGGAAAATAGGAAAGAACTTCCTCTTTCGGCTTTTCTCTCCTGCACTTTCATTAATATTCCATAGCAACTGATAAATATACATTCCCAAGTGGCTCGCGTTAAATGATCCATGGACGGCGTTTCCCTCTTCTCCCAGCTTAATTCGTGGATATCTTTAGACATAATCAGTCTCGGTGATGAAGTTTAGTCAGGCGTCACAGAAGGCTGGTGGAATAACTAAAGAATTAAAATGACACGTCATTTTAAAGGATAAAATTAAGAAGGAATATTTGAGTATATAGCTGTTCTACTAACGAATACAGAACAGGAGTAATAAGATTACAGTGCCTTCATCAGACTTTTGATAAATATAAACGTGTGGCATTTCCTTAAACAAAGTAATAGTAGATATATTTAGTCCAAATTTGTTTAATCTTTTAATATTCATTTTAGGATCATACAGAAAAGAGTTTGTATATACACTAGACTTTCTATGCATATTTCAAAGGAAATCTTTTATAACATGGAAGAATTTTGTTACCAAAAAACACAAAATATAAATGATATTGGAGCATAAGCATGCAATTAAAAGTATACTAGTAATATAAAATAGTCATTTCGCCTCGTCTCCTTCAATGACATCTATTGTTTAGTACTTTTGCACTAATGTCAAAATGTTTAAATTAACGTAATATTAGCATAAAATAAAAGATTAACATATCTTTTCGAAATAAAATTAAATTTTGTATTTGGAAATATACGAAAATTTTAGCTTTTTTTTTCAACTGACAGTTTAAGCATTTATACTGGATCACTAAATTATTCAGAACAATACAACAATGGAAAATACTTAAAACAACAATGACAATTTAAATTAATGTTCTACTTTCCAGAAATACTGTTGTTAATATTACCTATTTTAACCAATAAGTTTATAAAAATCTAATAAGGATATCGAGTTAATGACAGAATTCAAACTATTTTAAAGAGGGATCTAAGAAGGTGGTTGACTTTTTAATGTAAGCGTTACAATGAATTTGTTGCTCTCAACCCTTAGATTATATCCGTAGACCGTAATCATCTGTTTTCTCTATTCAAACAAGAAATTTTAGTTGCTTAGTTGGATTAGATTATAAATTGAATGAAAGAAACAACTGTGTCTCACTTAACTCAAATGTAACTCATATGGTGAAACATATATCTAAGAAACTGGAGAAAAGAGGATACTATGCAGATTTGCATCGATATTTCACTGTTTTGCTTAACATAATAAGGTTAAAGGAAGGGTGTTTTCAGATGGACAAGAAGGTGTGATCGGCGTATGTTTCTTTTCTTTGAGAGCCGACCGGATGGTGCAATAGTTTGGCCCAAATGTGTTCTTTGAGTGCCTTCACCACCAGGTTGTGTGTTCGATTTCCGCTGATCCGAGGACAAGGCTGAGATTAGGAAGCTATGTTGCCTCACCTATGTGGTGCTCCCATAATAAAGAAGCCAACAAATTCGTGTTGGGGATGGGCGAATGGCGTAATAGTTAAAGTACCTGTCGTTTTGGAAACAACTTTTCTGTGAAAAAGGATTGTGATCTAAACATGAATTGAAAGACCGGTCCCTTAGAAGATGATAGAAGTGGGGGGGGGGTGACAGAATAGGCTGTAAGCAACTTCCTATCGTATAAACTGTAATTACGCAATTGTTTAGTCAATAACTTGGAGAAGTAACGACTTGAGGATTTTATTTACATTTAAAAATATCATTTTAACCATAGTTTTCTCGTTAGACAACTCAAAACATGTTTTGGTTTGTGGTTATCAGCTTAAAAGAGACGAAAATTTAGAAAGGACAACATGAAAATATTAACTCATACCTATTCTGTTAAGGTTGTTGCATCATCTATAATTCCAATGGTATCTAAACGCCAAAAAGTATGAAGGAGAGAATTAAGTATTTTCCCCCATAAGTTTGAGTAACCTAGAAAATTGTTCGACCTTATCACAAGGAGTTAATTTTTTGTAGATCAGAAACCCTCTACAACGTTAAGGTCATATCTAGATTTTACAACGGAACAAAAATGAATTAATGGATATAAGATTAACAGAAAATTAATGGTTTTTTTCTACTTTTTTCAAAAGGTAATTTATCGTCTTTTTTTCAGTATTAAAATCGAAAAGTTAAGGAATTTGGAAATTGATATCTTATTTTAGTATAGTACATAAAGGCTAAAATTTTTTACTATTTAAATCTGGCCATATTATATATATATAAGTTTACCCTTAATGTTTACTTAAATAATTTCATTTAAAAGGATGATATAAATTTCTCGCTGGATTAGGGCCGAAAGGCTATTGCATTCAATATCGCAGTGCGTAACAAAGTGAGCTAAAATTTTAAACAACGTGTTTCCTTAGTATTCAGATGATCATTAATGTTTCTTGCTGATGTAGTACAGAACTGCATAATGGTGCCTTCTATTTTAAAGGGGTAAGAAACTAACATGCTGATTGGAAATGTTATGCAAGAAATAAATATACTTTGACCTGGTTTCCAGAAATTTAATCAAATTGTGGATATTTTTGTCAGAACACTATAAACAGCAAATTCATCTGTCGTATTAGAGAGTTAATCAAGGCGCTTTCAATTTCTTTTCGCTCTACCCTTCTCCCTGCATTTAATAGTTAACATTAATTAACTGAACTTGAATGCCCCCACGAGAAATCTTTTAATTTGAATTTAAACTCTTCTTATTTCAATTAATTTTTATCAAATAGATTTTGTTTATCGTATATAATTTTAATTCATTTAAGCATAAGCTGATGAATTCAGAGGGCCATATCGTCTTCCTTATTTCAGTGTGGTAGAATGGAAGAGCAACGATGCACAAGATAATAATAGAGGAACACAGATTCTCAAATTCCCCGATAAAAGATCTGGAGGATTACTAATTTTGAACAAACTGAGTTCTATCTCAGGCTGGAAAGCTATAGGTCTGATTGCCTCTAGAAATAAACGGAAGTGTTGGAGGCAGAGATTTTGACTTGGTCCTCTTCAATTGCTGTTTTTTAACACTTACGTTTGCCGGACCTTACATTTATGCCCCCATCCATTTATCCGAAATTAACTCTCTAAAATATTTAGTTAAAAAGAAAAAAACAATTCAACTTTTCGGTCGCACATGATGCCGTAAAAACATTCCGTACATTACCAAGAAGAGTCTATTTTCTTAGCATTTAATAAGTCTCAAAAATATGATAGGTTAGAGGTCATCCCATTTAGCTCAGCATTGTGTTTGAAATTGACAAAATCATGCATAGATTTAAAGTTATAACAAACCCATTGATAAATCTTATTATTCTTGACATAAAAACCCCAATGTCTTAATTTTGTAAGTGGAGCGTTTATAGCACACATTCTAGTAGCAGAAATCGTAACCTAGAATTATAACCTAGAAATATTCAAATCCACTTTATATCCATTAGGGATTAACTATGAACTCGGACACAAATTTGAACTTGGTGACTCGAAATCTATATATCTGGATAAAAATTTCTAAAAAACGTTAATAACTACAGTAATACGTTGGTTTTAGTGATTGACCTGTACATAATTGTATCTGCTGCCTGAAATATTATTTGACTGTAAATGTGCTTTTTAATTTTCTAATTTCCTGTTTTCTTCTGAACATTCATAAAAATCACTTTCTGAGTTTGTGCCAAAAGACCATTACTTTCAGCCATCTTAATCCTTTATTTCTTGGTCCCCTTTCATAATTTCGCCCTCTTGGTTACATGTTTTCACCTTTGACGAGAAAATCCGGCATCATTAGTAGGTTTCGTTTTCCAGAGAGTTCCTATGCCTGGGCTGGAAGTCATGAACTCTCTATTCCCCGTTCCTCTGACGAAAAGAACCCCTTTCATGTCACCCCTTCTGTTGCGAACATTTTTAGACAATTTCTGCTGTTTTTCTTTTTATTGTAAATATTTTAATTATCCTAAAAACTATATGCTAATTATTTTGAAAATTATTTCTTTCCATATTTATTTTCGGGGACTATTTAAAGATGTACGTTTTTATTATGCGTATTTAAAAAATTTTAATTAATATTGAAGATAGCGATTTGTTCAACAAATCAACCTTATAAAATTGGTTTACTAACTTGCACATACCTCTTAACTCTCATGCGGCTAAATACTTCACTAGGAAATAGTTTTTGAGATCTATGACGTTAATTCGATATGATTATGACATTCATCATTAGTGTTAAGGAAGAGCATTTTGTAAGAACATTTTGTTTGAAAAAAATTTATTTTTACATTTTTTTTAGGAATTTAATTTAGACTTGGTTTTTATATCCGTTACAACTTTATTCTTGAAATATTTATAAAAGTTTTTGAGTTGCATGCGAATTTTCTGTCTCCGGGCAAATATTCGTTTAAAGTACACAATCTTTCTGTTTGGTGATGAAGCTCATAAACAAATCTCAGAATCTAAAACTTACCTTTTATGAACAAACCCAAAGCAAATTCCATCCCGTCTCATCATAAGAAACGTTAGCATATCTTCGTAATTAAAGCTTACGCACATTTTTTCGTTAGATTTAATGCTTAGGGACTCATATTCTTTTTTAAGGGATTCATTAAATTAAAACATATTTTGTACTTGGCAGACAAAAAAATAATTTTTACTTAAACGACTGTTTCATTTTTTATAATCATAATAGAGGGGAAAAACCCTCCTATTTAGCATTTATCACTATTATACATATACATACGAACATCCATACATTTTTTTGCGCTTTTTTATAAATGAAAAGAACCAAAAAATGTGCTTAGTACTTGCAACTGTTTTGGTTTTTTTTTAAATTCTATTAGATTCAGATATTAGAAATTGACAGAATCTGATACGACATCTACTAAAATATTTTACATTATTCCACTATAGTTTTTATTGAATAGTTAGATACTATATTCGCATATTTTTGAGGCAGAAATATCTGCTTACTCACCCAAGCACACAGAAATTAAACCAAGAACATGGATGGAAATAAATTAATCTCCTTTTATAAAAAAAAGATGTCCTCCTACCTATGGAAGGACTCTGATAATTTGAAGTAGACATCACAGAAAATGAATTAGATTTAAAGAAATTTGAAACTATTCAAAACACAAATACTTAATTAAACAAAAGATATCGGCAATGTAAAAGACACACCACTCAAAACTTCAATTTTAAAAGACATGGTTCAATTTAATCATTCTTAGATACATATCGACTTTATTTCAAATACCAAAAATCATCCTTTAACGATATAGAAGCAACAAATCCAAGCGAACTGTTATTTTCACAATCTTTTAAATGCCGTACTTTCCCTGAGGTTATTTGATTAAGCGTGGATTAAATGACGAACACGGAGACAATTGAATTTGTAATTTAATATTTCCTTATCTTAATTAAATTTTTCTAATTTACTTGAATGGTACGGAAATCTCATTTCATTTTGAGCAAAAATTCCTATAAAAGATTTAATTTTTAGATAATATTTCAGGATTAAATATACATCCTGGATTGTGCACTATATTAAATTTTTTAGAGAAGATACAAGATTTTTATTTGCATACAGAGAGAATAGAATTTGCTAATTTTATTTTCAAATCTGAATATGAATTTAGTTATTATGTATGCTTCATACGAAATAAACAGCTTAAACAGTGATTAAATATTTGACAAAAATATTGCTTTTCAAAAACTTTAAATAAAAACAAAACTTTCAAGAGAAAATAATTTGGAAAAGAAAATAGCAACGAAATGTCTTTAAAATTTTACATTTAAAAATATTCAGAAAAGTCACACGTTATATCAGTTTAATTTTCTATAGAAATGTTATATTAGGGAGAAAGTGTGTGTAAACATCCAACTGATTGTGTTTATTTAATCTGCATGAAAGCATCAGTTCAAACTAATAAATTGGCAGAAATGTTTGTTAGGAACCATACGTGTAAAAGAAATGTTATAAAATACAATTTTTTTAGTTATTTAAACCTTTGAAGTACTTGATAAAAAAGCTTTGTAAATCTGATTATAAATATTAATTCATTCTTCAAATATTAGTACTTTTAATACCCATGAATATCGACAAGAAAATTTAGAGACTGGAATCAAAAATGCAAAACGTTTATCCTCCTCTTGCCTACACACATTTGAAACTCTGGGTTTTTATAGACATCTTTTGGGCATGCACTTATGCTGTAGTATATTGATTTTGTCATAACTAAACATATACGAAGCAATAAATGAACACATGATAAATTTTTGGAAATTTACTAAAAGTTGTAAAGAATTTTAAATATTAAATATTTCTTAGTATGTATAGGCCTCTAAAACCAAATTTAGCAGTTTCTGATGTAAATAATTTTAAATTTGATCTTGATGGGCAGATTTTTTTATGCACTGATTACGCCCGACTCCTTTGGGATTTTTCTGCTGATAAACCAAATTTCCCTTTACCTGATAAATCATCATCGACTAAGTGTACATGGGTGTTAGCTGGGGGGGCGCCACTTTAGCGAGTACAAGAGTAAAACCATACTTTTAATATTCTACTGCAGAAGGCTTCCTGATAGAAAATTTGCAACATAAAGCCCTCGAAATTTTCGTTAGATAAGAGAAGAAATATTGGTAGGTTTATGAACAAAACATACGCTGTGGACTATTAATACATTTAATGAACAGAATATACAGCCATGCAGTGATCGACTGGCAGTCAGCAGTTGAGCAGTGACATTGACAACAAGCAAGTACACAACGAATATGATAGATATACACTTCCGCCAACCTCTGACGATTACAAAACTCCGGCACAGTGGTTAAGATTGATTTTAAAAGTTAAAATCGCAAGTGCTTACAAGAAACTCATAACAAGCGAGTACAGAGCGTACACGATACATATACACTTCCGCCAACCTCTGACGATTTCATAACTCTGGCACAGTGGTTAAGATGTATTTTAACAATTAAAATTTCAAGTGCTTACAATTAACTCATAGAAAAGTGACAACCAACAAGAACGCAGCAGACAGACTGTGACTACACAACGAACACGTTGTATACACTTCCGGCAACCTCTGACGGTTACAGAACTCCTACACAGTGGTTAGGCCCGATTTTAACTGTTGAAATTTCAGACTTAACACAGCCCGAAACCAATACAAAATATATCACTAACAAGAAATGAGATCGAAAGAGAGATTCTAGTGCTTAAAAGAAACTCGTTGTGAACAATAACCTTACAGTGATGATATTAAAATTTACAATATAACATAATGAGGTTACTGCTTCGTAACAGCGGTGGTTTTAAAAAATTTATTTTCTTTAGAAGTTCTTTGAATGTACACCATGATATTAATAGAAGATATTGAGCATCCTACATGAGTTACGCCATAGACTGCTGCGTTTCTAAACACCTTGCGATCAGGAGTCATACCCAACATGATCGCATGGATGTTAAGGTATCACCTTTCAAATTTTCATTCTCAACATTACATGGTAGGTCGGTTAAGAGTACAGTTATCTTGGAATGACAACATTAGCTAACGCAGAAATGTACTACAGTTTTCATTTTAGATTCGAATTTGGATGTCGATGGTTCCGTTCGGTTTGGTTTGGTTTAGAACGCTACGGTCATTTTTTGCTACACTAGGGCTAATTATATCGGAACCTACTGCTTAAGGCCAATTCCGAACGGCTACAAACGTCCATGCCAAGAGGGGTTATTCGAACCCATAGACTCTGATACAGATTTTCCAGAATATACCTACGGAAAAATTTTAATTTAATACTGAAAGTTAAGCTAAGTAAACAGTAAGAAACTTGAGAAACTATGGTGAGAAATCAATTTAAAAGAGTTTCATTTTATATTTAAAAAAAACGCTATGAACATTTTTTAACACAATCACTAACAATGAAATTACAATGAAACATTATTGCCATCCCAGCATAAATAATAAAATTTTCGCAAAAATAAGGAGGATATTACAGAAAAAATATGAAGCAAAATGAATAAATAATGAACAGTGAAGCGAAGATCAGTAAATTTCCTCAAACACTAAGAACGACTAAGTTAGTGGATCATATATGAAATGACTAAGAAATCGCATCGAAAGTGCTAGAAATACAGGTGTTCATTAGACAGTAAACTTATTTTCTCCAATCGATAGTAAAATTTTGTATTCAATTTAAAGTGTACAGGGTTGATAATTCTATAATTTAGATGTATACGACTGCATTAAGAACACAAACATGTAAACCAATTTTAATTGTCTAACTATTTTTGATTACCCAACTTTCTAAATATCTATACAAAGGATCCCAATCTAAAATCTATTTTTGATTTCATATAATTTTACGCTTATAAATTCCAAAAATACCTTAAAATGTAGGAATGATTTTAGAAACTTCTTCTATATTGAAATTTTCATGTTATATTATAAAAATCTCTGATAATAGTTAGTAATCATATGTCAATTTTAAGTCAAATTTTATCACATGTATTCAAGATAAAGATAATTACGTAAAATTCCTGATTTCCAATGAGCCCTTTATGGAAAGAAAAGAAAATGAAACTCTTTTGATAAAACAACATATTTAAGCAGCATAAAAATTTTCAAAATTTATCTCAGTTTTTATAATGAATATCTGAAAATTCCAAATTGCTAAATTTCCAAATCATAATTAGCAATTCTTTTGAGACGTATGATTACATTTTTTGTTTTTTAAGTAGATGTGTATGTCTAAGAACCAGATGAATTACCATATTTCATGCAATTTTTATCAACTTAGTAGTGATCTTCAATAAAAATTTCTACGACTTACCGAGCTGAAAATATTCATATTTTCTTTTCTTTTAAAAATGTTGTTTACATGAAAAGAGTAACTTTGCAATGGAAGATTAATTGCTTTCATTTGCTATATAACTTTTAAAAATTTAAATAGGGTAACTCTAGGATAGATGGTCATAGTTTTTAAAGATTGAAATAAAAATTCTTAGAATGCAAACACAAGAAATATGTATTTATGCATATTTAAAATTCTTATACATATACTCATCAAATTTTGTGCAAAAATAATTAAACATTGAGAACAAAATGGGGGAAACTTAGTTTGAAATTTAAATGGCAGATGGCCATCTCTCATTCAAGCCGAGGAGAGATGACCTCGGCTTGAAGGAGAGATGGCCATTGAATACAAGATAGAAAAAGTGAAGTTAAAATAGCAAAATTCAAAATATTTCATACAGTTAATCATGAATAGCAATTTGTAAAAATGCAATTATATCACGGAAAATGAGTGAATAAAATTCGAATAAACAACATTTGAAGTATAATTTCAACCCTTCAGTTTTCGTAAAATTTTACCACATTTTTGCAAAGGTCTTCATAGTTTGTACACGTTTCATGGAACCACTTCAGGTACCTTATGCATTTTATCCAGTCATCCTTTTTGGTTGTGGTATTGTATTCTTCTCCATAACCAACACAGCGATTCTCATCAAATTCTATTCCCTTGGAATCTATAGAATCTGATAATTTCAAATGTATTTCATCTTCTTCGCTACTGGAAGTGTCATGTTTTTGTTTTCTGTCACTTGTATCATTAAAACGGTGCTTTATATGCAGTTTTTCTGGCAAATTCAAGATTGAGAATTCTCCGATCATCTCGAGTAAATGGGAATCCTTGTTTCTGCATTCGTTTAATGTGTTTTACTAATATTTTTTCGTTTTCTTTTCCAAACATCGGACCAGGACCCATTCTGCCTTTATTGGAATTATTGGTCTTCAATCGGCGCTCGAAACTCTTGCGTGGAATGTGAAATGCTACAGACGCTCCTTTTATCGTATATGATCCCATTTGCACAGCCTCCATTGCCTTAGACAAATCATTTTGACTCCAGGTCCCTCGGTTTGAATGAGGCTTTCTTATGTATTTATTCGGCATCATGAAAAACTGGAAAAAATCATCGTTCCGCATACTATATTATTATTATTATTATTGAAATATTTATATTAGTTAAAATTGAAACAATTTTATCCATTAATATAATTATAAACATAAAAGTTATATAATTATTTTAAATATAATTATATTCAGTTAAAATCCTCACTCCGTATAATTTTGAAATATTGATTAAAGGTGGTCATCTCTCCTCGATTTTATGTGGCCATCTATCCTGAAATTGAAAGACAGATGGCCACTCAATTTAAAGCGTCACTCCACCATTCTAAATCTTTTTTTTAGGCTTAGAAGCAAAGATTGGATTATATACGTGCCTTAAAAGTCCGTAAAGTAAAAAAAAAGTAACGTACATATTGCAAAACATTCAGATACCTAACTCAACAAAAATATTCAACCACTAAATTAAATAAACATTAAAATTTCACTTACTTTTTATAATAAAAAAACACAGCTGTACCTTGCAATGAATGAACTCATTGAACATTTCCTACGAAAAAAGTTTAAACTGCCATACATGATCAAGTTTTAGAAATACCGGGTGGTTATAATGAAACTTCCCCTATAAACGGCATCCTACAGCACAAACGGGTGAACGGAATGCAACGAAGTTTTGTATATGGGCTATACACGAGATGCGCTCACGAAATTTCGAAAAAAAAATATTTAGTTCCAAAATGTCCACCAAAGGGCGCATTCTCAGGAAAAACATGAAATTTAACACAATAAACAAGCAAAACGTAATACAGAAACAATATTAACATTTATTGACTAGTTTCTGATCACCTTGTCATCGAATTACATTAAGTAAAGGTAAGGGAGAAACAAAAACAGTTCAACAAGTACCGGTGTGACACGTTTACGGCCTCTTCCAGGTTGAACTCCTAATTTCCCCGTCTCTTCAAATCTCTTAATCATGGCCCGGATACCTTTAGTAGACATCGGTCCACGCCGTAGGTTCTTTCTATGACGAAATTCACGAACTGCAGCAGAAGCATTCCCCTTGTTTTCGTAAAAACAGCTTCACCAATAACGCACGTTCAACTAAAGAGACCGTCATTAGTACAGCCGGAAACATCCACTTAAACATGACAACGTCTGCAAACGTTTTATGCCTTAACGTGTTTTGCATAAAGATTCCTCTTCTTCCCAAGCATGAAAATCTCGACATTTTTCTCCTACAACTGACAGGTTTTCCCTGTTTTACATTTTATTACTCATAATTCTTGTTCTGGATTGTTAATATTGTTCCCGTATTCCGTTTTGGTCGTTTATTGTGTTAAATTTCATGTTTTGCCCGAAAAGGCACCCTCTAGTAGACATTTGGGAACTAATTTTTTTTTTTTTTTAAATTCCGTGAGCGCATCTCGTTTATAGCCCATATACGAAATTTCGTTGCATTCCATTCACCCGTTTGCGCTGTAGGATGCCGTTTATTGGGGAAGTTTAATTATAACCACCCGGTATTTAGATTGGCCATCTCTCCTCTATGGTCATCTATCCTAGAGTTATCCTAACTTTTTAAACCCTTCAACAGACGAACGTATTAAACAGTGTATGTTCTTTGCCAAATGATGAATAAATAGTAAACATGTTTTTTCGCTGGTAATAAGGAAATTTCGTTGCTCAGTACAATGTATTATTGTTTCTTGAAAAATTCGCGGAAAATAGGGATTAAACTCCAAGGTTTAATTTTTTTTACGAGAGATTATATTCAGGCATAGATTTTTATTTTAATTAATGTATAAATTAACCCCGAAAAAAACAGAGAAAATTACGATATAATACCTAATTTAGTTGGGTGGTGAGTCAATTTAACTGTTCATTTTATCATAATGCGTACTTCTGACATTAACTCCATCTGTTGGAAAGTAAAACTTCCCAGATGGGTTGATTATGTCATACATTTTGGTGCCATAATTTCAAACAGTTTTTTAAAATCTTTTTTCTAATATATTTTTTTACCACTTCCAAACATTTTACTGAGCAATTGTCATTTTTCAATCCCCCATGTGGCTGTTTTCAGCTTGACATTATCCACTGAACATACCCGGTCGCTTTAGACCTATATTTTTATTTAATATACTTCATATATTAATAATTTAAATGAATATTTTGATTTTTCCAATATCAGAAGCATGATATTTTAAACTTTTATAATACGGGTAAATATTATATTTTGTGTACTTTGCGATATTAATTTTTTTATCTTTCAAACCAAACATTATTTTGTTAAATATTTTAAAATTATAGAACCACAAAAAACATGCATTTGCTTCATAATTCAAAATTTCTTTTTTGCTTTTACTAAGCCTTTAATATTTTTCCTCATGAGTTATTATTTACGGAATTTGCACAAAACAGATAATCAAATTTTATTATATACATATTTACGCTTACCACGCATTTTATAAAATTCTTTCCAATGAATATTTTTATATATTTTTCACAGAAAACTTTCATTCTTTTAAAGCCCTTACTATTTCTCATTTTTCAAACATTTCTTTTTTCCATCTTTTTAACAAAAAAGGGTATTATTTTACTGTTTTACCTTCATATCTTCTACAGACAGTTATTTACCATTGGCCCATAATTGATTACATTAAATTAAAAATTTTCATTATGGTTTTAAAAAAACATTTAATTTTTGTGTATAATGCTTCATATGTTGATCATAAAAAAACATTTTATTTGTCTCTAAAAGTAATTATATATTTTCGTTTATGAAACCCTTGCTTTCTCACGTGTATTAGCAATCATATCCTGATAGTATACATTTCACAATGAGAAAAATTGGCATTGTTGCCTTAACCCAATATTTGAGTATTCCAAATCTAGCATTTTTCATTAATCAAACGCAGTTTAATTATCTTCTAACATTTTACAATCCAAAAATGTCCTGGAAATGTCCATTAGATTATGTATGACGCTTTCCAAATGTAGTGTACTTTTTCTGTCAACCAAAGGAAAAATTTTTTTTTACATCAGTATTTGACAAACACTTAGCATTTACAGAGTATAGGTAGTTTCTAAACATCGTACTTGAATTTACTGCTTTAAGTGAATGGTGGACATTACACAGCGATTTTTGAAATTTTTACCTCAGAGGTATGAATTTTTGCATATATATTCCTTAAAGTATAACTGTGTTAAACACCTAATAAAATTTTATAAATATTTTTTTAAAATTATATTTAAAAAATGAAATTATTTTTTTAATGCTTCTTGTGATCCAATTTTTAACTTCTCCCCTTAATTTTGCATTTATATTGCTTATAAATACATTTGGAACAGAGTTTTATATTTATTTGTGCTTTCGCTGAATAGTTAATTTTTAGAAAATCTTTTTATGCTTGTACTTTGAATTTTCGTGAATTTTTTGTACTTTTCTACACTTTACTTAAACTTTGATATTCTGAATGATGTTGAAACCTCTGAAATGGAGGTATAACTTTATTTTGATGTATTACAGGAGTCTCAATTATAAAGTTTATGAATTTTGGTCAAAAATTATGACGCAAGGAGCATTTCAAAAACTTGCAAATCTGGGAATTACTCATTTTGATTAAAAGTCATTTAAAACATATTTTTCACCTACCTTTAATTCTTACTTTTCTAAAGCCACCAGGTTTTCATTTTACTTTTTACTACATATTTTAAATGCATTTTATTCCAATATTTAAATATTTTTTAAATATTAATACACCAAACAAAATTCCTAAGTTTCTTCGATTTTCGGTAATTTGACAGTTTACCATCCCCTTAAAGCAGAATCTTCTTTTTTTCATCAAACATTTAAATTTTGCCTTTTATATTTATTGTATTAACCGCCTGAAGAACAGAAATATTCGTCCAGTATTTTTTTACTTATTTATTTATTTATTTTTTTTTGCATGTTAAATTCCAAGCATTTCCCTCCGTCTTTGAGTAAGGCTATTACTTTATATATTTGCATATAAAAATTTAAAAATTTCCTTATGCGCTAAGTAAATACTGGCACTTAGAATTTTATTTTTCAGATAAATTTTATTTACAACTTAGCATTTTACGGTTATATAATGATTGTATTCTCCGTATAACACTTGGAAAATTTCTCGCATGTCAGACGCATTCAAAGGTCGTTTGATAAACACATGTATTCGAGAGATAGCGTCACAGCACTGAAGTCGACGATCTCACATTTAGCATGCTTCAAAGGAAGCATATCAAATTGTAAACAGTTTCGACTCTTTGTCTGGAATTGAAAGCCAGTTTAGTCCATCAACTCTTGTTGGTACTTACACACAAGAGAAAAACGAATACTACGTGCAGATGAAACGTTACTTTTAAGAGGAAAAACGGTGGCAGAAAATAAATCCAAGGTAGTTAAATTTTTTGAGAAGTCTACAACTACCCTTTGAAAGATTTATAAGTGGTTTGTTGATTTTCGTTGCAGCCGGATGAGCAAAAATTACGCTAAACGTTCTTATTTACCTGATGAGGTCACTACGACAGAGATTATAGAAAAGATCCGTGATATGATTATACAAGATTGAAGATTAAAAGTGCTTGAGATCTATGGGGGGTTGGAAGCTCACTTGTACGCATACATAATACTTGGCAATAGTATATGTATATGAGAAAGCTCTTGGAGAGACGGGTGTCGCGTTTGCTAACAATCGATCAAAGGCGTGATCAAGTGAATCCTTTGAAGCACAATGGGAAGCGGTTTCAAAGAATACGTATGATTTTTGGGTTTTTTTTAAACATTTGATGAAACATGAATGTATCAATAGTAGTAGAAACAAAGAAACTGTTAAAACAGTGGTCTGAAGCATATGAACCTGCACCAAGAAAATCAGAAAGGGTTCCATGATCAGGAAAAGTTCTGGCCATTGCTTTTGGGGAAGCCTATAGTATTAGCTTTAGTGACTAATTGAAAAAGGGTCAAACAATCTTAGGAGAGTACTATGCATCGTTATTTAATCACTTAAATGGTGAAATGAAGACAAAAAGACCAACAATTAGCAGAAAGTTTTCTTTTCCATCATGGCATTGTCCGACTCATTCAACTGCGATTGCGGAAGCAAAATTATTAGAATTACGTTTCAAAATTCCTCCCCACTCTCTGTATTCTCTAGATTTGGACCTCTCGGACTAGAACTTAAACCCAAATATGAAGCAAATTTCTTACAAGGGAGAAATTTATATCAAATTCATAAGAGATTAGGTAAGCAAACGTTCATGACAAGGCTTAGATTATGGAGGGGTTAAACAAGTTTGAAAATCGTTGGACCAAATATATCAACCTTAAGAGAAGTTATGAAGAAATATGAATAAAAACATGTTCAATAAAAAATTTATTTTCATTGCTTTATATGGACTTAAAAAATGACAATAGAAGTGTAAATTACTATATTTTCTACCTTACTGGCCATATGACTATTTGATTTTAAAACCTACCTTAGTGTCATTTATACCAGGAAATCATATGCATTCTCTTAAACCCCAAATATCACTATTGTGGGCTCATGCTGACTTCTTAATGTACTCTCAGAAAACAGTTTAGTTTTTCTATGGGTCATTTCCCTTATTTGGGTCGAATTGCTCCATGACCAGAAGGAGAATGCGAAGAGAGACAAATGAATCATATAATAGACCCCCATGATAGATGAGGCTTTGCTAGGCAGTTAAACGTTGAAGAATGGTAGAGAAAAATTGATATTGCTTCAGTGAAATTCGACAGTTAACAAGAATTTGACTGTGAAAGAATAAATTTTCTAGTACCATCAGAGTTTTTGTTTTTTTGTTATGATTTTTTTTTATAATGAACCTTCATGATATTCAGAGGGTAGCCTCCAGCTTTAGTGTAGTAAGTATTACTTCCCCTGAAAATCAAAGAAAAAGAGAGCCGACGTGTCAGAGAACTGTACCAACCGTTACGGGATCATGAGGTAATCGTACACTCGACACTACTGGAATAGCTGTCCCTAGTGCATGCGCCACCGAGCTATTAGTTACTATATGAAGAGATTTCGCTGTAAAAGTTTTAAAAGAGATTGTTTAGTTTTGCATCGTTTAAAGTATACTGTTCGTAGGATTTTCCCTTCTCAAGTTTCACACATTCAGCATTCGGTCGATATATGTTAAACTTAAAATCTTTCCAGGATATTTAACACCATCGTACTTCACAATAACAAAATCATCTACAGCATACATATACTAGTTCAGAGCATACTTGTACAAATTCAGAGTCTGCCTGTCTTTGAGATTTACTTTCTTGTTTGTAAAGTTTTGTTTATTACTTTCTGGCGAGCTGGAGCATTGTCGTTTTCGCCTCTTTGAAACTGGACCCTTTTTAGAAGTAGAAGGAGTAGTTAGAGTAACTTTGGCCCAACTGCCATGTTGGGCCAAAGTTACCAAAGACCTGGGACAAAGTTTACCTATTGTAGTAAATATTCATTAATTGGCAAACCACAAAATAAATCAAGATAATGACAATGAAAATAGTTGAAACAATTAATAATAAACTGAGGCAATTTGCTTACCTGCTCTGAATCACGTACTGTATCACATTTACAAAGAAAAGTTAGAAGACAACAAAAATATACGTTTTAGTGATACCAAACTGGAGCAGCACTGTAGTTGAGGTAAATTGAGGAAATAGAAGACAAAACTATGAGAAAGTCAAGGCAGTACTGCCACCCATTGGCTCTTGCAATAAATAAGTGATAATCACTCTCTTTTGTCTAGATACAGCACATAAAATCTTTTTTCGTTTGTTGGTCCAAAGTTACCCTCAAGGGCCAAAGTTACGCCAGTTAACGGTACTTAGAATAAATAATTTTTATTTTTGGTAATATTTCGTCCTTTCTTGCTACCAGAAACCTTAATCTAACAAGCCTCAACATGAACTAGACAAAACTAAATTAAACAACTAATTTGTGCTGCTATTATTCATTCTATTCAATCTCAAAGGCTTCAGTCACTGCATTCCCCGCGCGCTCTCGAGGATTAATAAATTTCATTCACCATACAAAGGAATATTCCCGCCTGTTTTACTGATTTTGTGATCCAAAAATTCTTACTCCCATGGAACGTTTACCTCTCAATTTTTACCACGTATACTACTTTACTTTTACTACGGATTTTTATACTTCCTCTAACAGCTAAAAATTTCTTATTATATTTTGAGTTTCTTGAATAAAGAACGTTATTAATAATTATCTATTTGCACTTAAGAAAACAAGCACGTTGTTTTGAAATATATTGCTTATTCTTGTAGACCACCAGACATATATTTGACTGAACTTCAATTACTTAAGCATTTCCAACATTTTTTTAAAGTTTTAGCATACAAGTTAATCCATTACAATGACGAAAATACAAAAGCTTTATCCTTGTACGTAACATTTAATATACTTCATGTACTTTACAATATTGGTCGTAAATAAAGAGTTACGATTTATAGAATTCCTTATACTTAGAACGCTGTTTATCATTTCACAAGTCCCTTTCTTTTCCATTTCCCTCCTACCACACGTGTAATATTTTTTGTCACAGGTCTTTTAAATTCATATAATTAGAATATATGTTTTTGAAATTACTATTTTTGAGTTTTTCAAAATTTATACTTGTTTAACTCATTTCACGCGTACCAAATACGAACTTTGTCAGTAAAGTTAAAATATAATTTAAAGTATACATAATTAGTAATTTCATATTTAGCAAAACAATTCATGTTTAATTTGACACTAAACTCTGATTTCTTTATGCAAAACGCAACGTTTTCAACCCTTAAAACTTTTATTTTTCAGATATCATCTCAAACTACCAGTTTTGCATAACTTATCAACCTCTATAATTTTGCATTTACGAAAACTAATGCTTTTTCATATTATATAAAATTTAAATTTAAGAAAAAAATTCTTTGCACAAACATTATTAACTAGGAAATATTTTCGCATATCCTTTTTGCGTTTTTTTTGTTAACTTGGATTGTCTTCCTTGTTAATTTTTTCCCGTTTAGAATATCTTTTTTAATCTTTTCTTGGAATTTTTTTGAGTAAGAAAATCTTTTTACAATTTTTTCTCTCAGTTTAAAAATATTGCTCTGATTTTTTTTTTTTTTGGTTCAAACATTTTTCTTATAGAAAAATTGTTTTTCGATGCGAGTGAATATTTTTGGAAAATTTTCGCTCTAAAAAATAATTATCTGCAACATTTTATCAAATTTTTTCCATCTTGAAAAGAATTATTTTTTAAAATTCTTATACTTAAAATCATAGAGGCTAAGCCATTATGCTTTTGCAAAATGACTCTTAAGATTAAAACTTTTTCTTCTCTTCCATTACGGACTGACCTATGTTATTTGTCTGAATAATTATGTATAGTTATACATCTTTAAAGTGCGAACTCTTCCTTCGAACTGCTCCCTAATTTGATGATAAAGAAATATTCAGAATTTAAACTTTATTTCTCTTGATGCATATTTTAAAACTTAATCAATATAACTCAAGGCCAAAAATTCGGAAATTTCTAACGCACATGTCCTTTCGAACGAGAAATGGATTCATGTATTTCATTTGAAGTGATCCATTTGAGTTGGAATATTACATGAATTGCAAATGATGGGTAAAGAGCAACAAAATGACTTATTTTTTGCAATAAAAATTTAGTTCTCTGAGGATAAGTTCCTATGTACTATGATTTAGGGTTTGCCTAAGTGCATCTTTTCAATTTTCCCTTCTTTTGAAAGTGTGTTGGATTTTTTTTATTTAAAAAGCCTTTAAAATTGTACATTACGCCTTGATAAATAATTTTTAAGAATACTTTTCTTTGATTGTTTTTTTAAGTTTAGGGAAAACATATTTCTAAATATTTCTAATTGTTTTTCAGAACAAATTGGTTTTCCGGTAACAAATTGAGCAATTTTGCCCCTTTAACCTTATCCTTACGGGGTGGAATAGCATGTATCCCAAGAATACAGGCCCCAGAATGAATATATATATATATATATATATATATCCCTCTTAACAGCCGTTCTTACAAAGGTGGTATGAAATTTCTCGTTCTAAAGAGGGAATCGGAAAAATGGGCCCCCTTAAGCTTAATCTGCAAAGTACTCAATAATTTTTTTTGGAATGCCATAGAAATTATTTGAACACTTTGTTTGAGTAACACTAAAGTTAAGCATTTACTTTTACTATCAAGCGGAGAAAAATTACTCAACGTTCCTTACCCAAACGTTACATTGTATATTTCATCGAAATGTTTCATCGTGTCAAGGAATTAAATTTTAAATTTTAATTCAGAATTATAGAAATAAATTGAAATATAATAGAAAATGAACAAATGTCTAGAATCTGAATGAAATATTTATAACTGTAATATATTATTCATTACAAAATTTATCATGTAGAATTGAATTCTATTGCGTGATGCTCATTTCCAGACATGCTCTGTCGATTTTTATTCTATCTACTTATACAATCTGTGTAGCATAATTTAGGAATCAAAATAATATAGATCTTTTTCTGTCTATAAAGATGAAATTCTTACTTTGGGAACATTTTGAACACTCGAATTATAAATGGACTCATATTTTCACCACTCTACAAGGAACAGTAATTATAAAATTTTCAAATTGAGTCTGCTTTGTAACTATCAGTATGCCAAAAGTGTAGTCTTTTCGAGTTGGAATTTAAAAATTCTCTTCATATATGTCAATATAACCAATGAAATAAAATTCTAGCTGAACAAATTTGTCTGAAGTATGTACGTATATGCATTGACATATTGTGGATAATAGTCATAGCCCCATTACGAATTCCAGATCCATTCCAAATTTCCAGATGAATGAAATCTGCTAGTAGATACAAAAATATATCTGTAATTTACTGTACATATATTATGTTAACTGTGCTCCGCATTAACTCATTTTAAGCAAAAGTAGAACTTTTTATTCTAACATTTTTTAATTAGCATTTTATCAACGTATTTAAAATTGGAAACATTTCATCATTTTGTACTTATGAATTTCAAAAACAATTTTCTGCGAGGTATTTTTGCATTAAGATTAACTTTATTACACAAATTCTTAAAGTATTTAAAAATGAGTGACTGGATCACCATTTCGCACCTTGTGGTGTCAGTGCTTCCACATTATTCCGTCATAATTTGAGAATACTGTATGAGTTTACTAACTGCAGTCTTTGTCATTATAAATGTACTCTACACAATTAGGTATAATGTTAATGTCGCCTTCAGAGGGCAGTAGCATTTCTTGAATCAAAACCCTGCCTTAGCGCAGCATAGACAAACTAAATATTCACACCGTCTAGTGGCAAAGTGGTGAAGGTATCAGCCTACCACGCTGGGGACACGGGTTCGGATCCCGCATGATTCATTGTCGTAAGCTGTGGTACTCGTCAGTCTCCGATCTGCAAAAGAACGAGCCCTTTCCGAAAAAGGAGTTGCAATCTACCGTCCATCGAAAGTATTTGTAAATAAAGATTCTTCTGTGTGGGTTTATGTTTCTATTTCTTGTGGGATGGCAAACGGATGAAGAAATACGCTTTTCTATTAATACATTATAGTACTTGTTCCAAGCATATAATAATTGTAAAAAGAGGTCAAGCTGGATTGTCATCTTATCTAAAATTGTAACGCATTGAATATTTTTTATAAAAACTTAAATCTTAATATTATGTCTTCTTTTACTACACCATGTAGTTTTGCAGATCAAAAGAATGGTTAGTAAAATCACAAAAATATCTGCCAATCATATAGAAAAGGTAATTTAATGCTGAAACATACTTTCAAAAGTATAGAAATTTCCCTTTTAGCAAGAAAATAATAAATAAAAGATAAATAATTACCATGAAACCTATATCATCAGTTTGTAGCAGTCAAAACACAGTCACAGGTCCAGTTTTTCCATGTACTATCAAAAGCCTGAATTCTTGACTGCGTAATAAAATGACAGTTCCTTTTTATAACTTCAGTTGTTATTGTTCTGCTTCTTCTATATCGAAGTTGAAGTTCTGAAGCTTACCAGATAAATAATTTATTACTCATATTTCGTTAGAACTAAAAAAAGAATGTTTTTAACTAGGCAATGTACCCCCGAAATATATGTTACTAAAAATATGAGAAAAAAACGTCAACTCAAATTTTAGCTGTTATTTTTTTGTCACATTCGAAGAAATTGAAACATTATTTTGGTTGTGGTCAATTGAATTTGATTTATGAAAATTACCCCATGAAATAAAATACACACACTTAATTTGGCTTGTGATGATTAACTTGAATAATTACGTGAACTGAATATTTTAAAATCGTTTAAATCAAACTTGATTTATTATCTTACATAAATCATGTGCATAATTAAAACATCAAGTCGCATTTAAACCTCAATGCGATATTGATGAATAACTTTGGACAGAATATCCGGATTATTTTCGTGGATTACAAAATGATAATGCCATTCCTGAACCGTAGGCTATTTAAAGCTTAATGCGAATATGTATCTACCACAAACTCAATAAGTTACGAGCTGTAATTTATGACTTCGATCTAATATAATTTCCTTAAATGACCGTCTCTGAATCATTCAGTGCAATTATTCTAATGCCAATTGCGGACAAGTTTTTCAAGTAGTGTAGTGCTCATATCTTTCCAAGCTGAGCGTTAGACCGAATGACTATATTATCCCCTGTTAAAGAAATTTAATTGATTTAATGCGAAAACAAATGTTCGTGATACAATAAAAAAAACTTATGTTTATTGTAGACATACTAATATATAATATTAACACTAGAAGCGCCAGAGCAGTCATTTTAACTGCTTTCGATTTTCATCTTGGATTCTTAACGAAACCCGCTATCTTAAAAACTCATAATTTTTTGAGTTTTCCTAAAAAACCTCAAACATTATTGGTATCAAATATTAATCGAAGGATATTAAAATTAACAAAGTTATTTGTAGTTATACCTAGAAGCGCCAAGTGTAATTAAATTGACTGCTAGTAAAATTGGATAGATTTATCTTGTTTTCTCTCGAGGAAAACAACTTTTCTTGGCAAAATAATTCCCCTACGCATTCCTTTTATTCACTGATTACAACATGAAATACTTCCCCCCCCTTCCCCCCTCTCACAACTGTCTACCCCTTTTTAGAGAAATGTAACAGTCCATAGTTTGCAGTAGTTGAGTCAGCTTATCTTTTTGACATTTCAAACTTTCAAGCGCACTATAATGGGTACTCGGAGTCCGCGTTATCTTAGTCCAGAGAAAATTGTACAACTTTTACAGGATTTATACGAAAATGAATCTGATGTTGAAGAATATAGTATTGATGATGATATGGATTACGACCCTCCACAAAACTTTGAAGCAAAAAGTAATTCTAGTGATTCTGAAGAAAACATGGACGAGCAACCCTCGGATATGGAATAATACATGGAATCCTTCTTTTTTTCGAGAAACAATGTCTCGCAATCCTTTTCGAGATAGAAGGGAAACATAAGGTTTAATTTGAAGTCAACTAGCTCTCAGCGTTTAGAATTTGATAAGTTTGCTCTGTGTTCTGACGTTTGGAATAAATTTATAGAGAACTGTGCTAGTTCATATAAGCCAGGAGAAAATCTTGTTGTGGATGAACAGTTATTTCCATGCAAAGCCAGATGTAAATTTATACAGTATATGACGAATAAGCCCGACAAATTTGGTATAAAATTTTGGATGCTAATTGATGTAAACTCGAAGTTTATGTGCAATGTTTTTCCATATCTTGGAAAAGATAAATCAAGGGATGAAGCTGAAAGCCTTCCTGAAAATGTAGTAATGCGTCTTATGAGCCCTTATCTGAATGCCGGTAGAAATGTGACAGCAGACAACTATTTTTCCTCGCTATCATTGGCTAAAAAACTTCAAAGGAAAAATACAAGTTTTGTGGGCACAGTAAGAAGACATCGAAAGAAATTCCGCATGAAGTAAGGAAATCAAAACCCAGCTGTATGAAACTGTTTTACAAAAGAATGAAGAAACTGCAATGACGGTTTATCAAGGTAAAAAGAATAAAAATGTTTTACTACTAAGTACCTTGCATCCAAATATAATTGTAGAATCACATAATAAGAAGAAATTTCCAGAGACAGTCGAGTTCTACAACAAAACCAAATGTGGAGTTGATATCGTAGACCAGATGACGGGTAAATATTCCGTATGGGCTGCTTCACGTAGATGGCCAGTGCATGTATTTTATAACGTGCTGAATTTGGCAGGATCAAATTCCTATATTATTTACAGATAATTAATTGGTAAAAATATTTTAAGGCATAGTTTCTTATTTCAATTAGCGGAGGAGTTAAGAGAGTTTCATTTGAAGGAGAAAACAAGTTCAAGATTATCCCAGGAAATTTCCAACACTAGCATTAGGCTCTCAAAGAAAATACGTCAATGCCAAATTGGACATTTTAACAACAATAAAACAAGTGATGTATGTAAAAAAATTTTATATTATGTATGTTGAAAATGCACTTTCAGCGTTGAATAAGTTTTGTTGTGTAAAAATTGCTAAAAGCAATAAGATGTGATTTATTAAAGGTAAGTGAAAATTTATATAAAAAATTATTTTTTAAATAAACCGTTGTTTATTAAAGAAGTTCTAAAAAGATATAATTAAAAATAATAAAAAGTATTGTATAGTTGTATAAAACATTTGCAAGTTAAGATATGCATTAAATTCATTGAGCAGTCAATTTGACTGCCGTTGGCGCTTCTAGGTAGGGAGAAAATTCGGCGCTTCTAGTGTTAAGTTTAAACTTTTTAAGTTTTAACACTATAATAAATAAATGGAAAGATATTATTGTATTTAGATCATTTTAATACAAAAATTAACAGGATGGATTATTTTATAAAAATAAAATCATGTAAAATGCATGCAGGATAATCTCTAGTCAATACCATTCATATCAACGAGAGTATGCACCATCTTACAGTTTTTATAAATATTTAACTACGTTGATTTATTTTACTTTTGTATGATATTAACCTTTTACATGCCGCACTATGATCCAGGAATAAAAGACACAACTAATTCATCAAATTCACATTAGAATACAACCATAAACACTTCAAAACAGAAAAATTGCCGTAAAAAAATTTCTGACTATGATTTCCCGGATGTTCCATTGTTGGAACATTGGCATGTAATGCTATCTTTTCTCTTTTTTTTCGCTTCATGAAAACAAAGTGTTGTATGAGGAATCTTTTAAAATTTTTTGCTGTAATAATGGTCTACTGAACAATTTGATGTGAAATTACTAATATTAAAGTAAAACTCATTAAAAAAATTGCATAATTTTTAATTAGCGTAATATTTTTATAAGAAATGCAATGCAAAAAGTATAAAGAAACGATAAAAACAATTTTACACTTACACAAACTTGACTAATAATATATATAATATGAATAAATGCGATTTTTAAAATGCAAAATACCTTACCAATAAAAAATAAAATATTTTATCCTTTAGAAGGCGCGTGAGATTTGAAGCAGTAGCACAAAAAATATAAAACATTCTAAAAAACTAATTTTTTGTAATCCTTTTTAGTAGTTTCTCAGTGTGCATGATATTGTGGGAAGCAGTGTACATGGAACCTTTTCTTGCATTCAAAACACATGTCTGTAGTGTTTTATTTGGCACACTACACAGCGCCCTTGTGATGATGTAACTACATAGTGTGCATCTAATTATCTTGAAGACGTCGACTGATGGGCACGGGGTCCAGGTATAATGTGAATTTTAGGTTTCGCTCGAAACAAATTCAAAGTAATTTCTCTTCTAAAATTCAGATGAGTCATTTCTAATGTGATGTTTTTGTGTAAATCAGTGTGTAAGATCCGCTCAGCAGCCACAACCATATTCAGTGCGTAGATAAATAAGTTCCAGTACCATATTTTGCTGCGTAATTTTGGTCGATAACTTCCAAGAAGTCGGTCCAACAGGTGTACTCCACTCATTCCTTAATTATATAATTTTATAATGTAAGTTTGGGGAACAAAAAATTTATTTTTTTGAGCTCAGACATATCTTTTTGTTCTTCCTAATGGTTCGTGAGTGATAAAATTCCAACGGCACATATAAACTTCTCCATCGCATCGGTAATCAAATTCTCCACTTTGAAATTTTGACATTTCTTTTGCTGTTTTAAGAGCACATTGTCCCGTTCTAGAATCTCGTACTGTGCTGATTGCTTTAAGGCCTTTGTTAGATAAATCTGTCAGCAGACTGTGCGATTTAAAGAAGTTATCGAAAATATTTTGTGTTTCTCTGGATTGTCAATAAAATCCAAGCAGCAAATTTTCCTTTTTCGATCTTTTTCTACCGTAGATAGACATAGCATAAGGATAACCATTAGCTGAGCAGAGCCTCCAAACTTTGAAACCAGAGCCAATTGGTTTTCCCCGTATGAACATCTTAGCCGATTGATGTCCATAATACGGAACCATAGATTCATCAATACTCATATTGTCATGAAAAAATCGAAATTGACGAACAATTTTTCCAATCTCTTCATAAAGGGAGAGATTTTTCCCAATTTATCACTTAGTTCCAATTTACTACACTGCTGGCCACTGTAAATGCAACACCCTGAAGGAAACATGCAAATAGCATGAAATTTACAACATGCATTAGTGGAGGTGAGATATGCAAATGATTAGAATTTCAGCGCAGACGCACATCACGCGCGCCTGTGGCGCCACTTCAAAGCGCTATTTAAGGCTTGGAGATTTCGACGATTTCAAGTTCGGCAATTGTGTTTTTCTTGTGGTTTTTTCAAAAAAGCGATCAATTATGCCTCGTCGAAAACAGCGATCATCTTTTGATCAAGTATCTGAGTTCGACAGCGGAAGGATAATGGCCTACCGAGATTGCGGATTATCTTTCAGGGAAATCGGTAGTCGTGTTGGACGAAACCAAACAACTGTAATGCGGATATGTGATCGTTGGATGCAGGAGGGTACGACGGACCGGCGTGTTCGATCGCATCCACCTCAGCGCACCACTTCACGTGATGACAGGCAAATTGTGCGCATGGCAGTGACGGATCGCTCAGTCACATCACGAACCATAGCACAGCACATGCAGTCTGTAACGCATCATCCAGTGTCTGCGCGTACCATTCGACGCCGTTTACAGCAGAGTGGTCTGTCCGCAAGACGTCTGTTGCCACTCAACTTAAGTTTAACATTTCCTGTTTACTTCTCGTTCATAACTGAATTGCATTTATATTTCAGTTTGCAAATGTGGCAGCGACAATACTATTTGTGTTCTATGTTCTTTTAATTTTAAGTCAGGTAGATAAGTTTAAGTTCAAGCTATAAGTTTTAAGTTTAAGATAAAGGCTACGATATGTAATATTAAGTTTAAGAAATATATATAATTTTCATCTTTTCTGATGTACGAATATATATTATAAATAAATAGTAAGTTGAAACTAATCTTGAGTTAGAACATCGTGGCGTCCGTGACATGGACATTGTACTCTGCATTACGTAGTGAAACTGAAGTCGACAAATTTACGAACTGGATATTACTTTAAGATAAAAATTGTACGAGTAATTTCTGAATTTTTGATTTGTGCAAAGAGTATATGTCCGATTTGATTTAAGTTTAAGAAAGTAAAATGACTCAAGATTCAGAATAAGCAGAGATTGAGAGCTGATTAAACGGAATATTTTTAAATAATAAACTGATTAAAAATATTTAGAAATATGGATGCTCTTAAGGCAATACGAAAGTCGTTAAGAATTTCATTCACGACTGCAGCGAATAAGTTAACACAATACTTGGCGACATCGGAAACTGACGCCACGGATGTTGATCGGCTGTATACATTAAAGTCGCAGTTGCAAGATAAATTTACTCGTTTGAATGAGGTTCAGAATGAAATATCCTCATTACTTTTAGAAAAATCTGAGACCGTTGCCGAATACGAAACCGGTTTTGAAGCAGCTGAAAATTACAGAGACAATTATCTTGAACTTGAATCAAAAGTTGAAAAATTTTTGAATAAGGATTCTAGATCCGTCGCCACAGGTTCTTTAGAGGACAATACTGTGAAATTGAAACTACCAAAATTTGAATTGAAGACGTTTTCAGGTGATCCTAAAAAATATCTCACATTCTGGAGTATTTTTGTCAAAAATTCACGAATCTGAGGATTTATCTGCAATCGACAAGTTCCAGTATTTATACCAATCTATGGTACCTGATTCCAGAGCAGCAAGATTAGTTTCCAGTTTCCCAATAACCGCAGAAAATTATCCAAAGGCCATTCAACAGCTAAAATTAAGATTTGGCCGGGAGGATCTCCTAGTGCAAATTTACGTTCGAGATCTTCTTTCTCTTGTTATGAAGAATGCTACTGCTGGAAAGAATTCACCTGATTTAGCGACCCTCTACGATATGCTGGAAATGAAACTAAGAGCTTTGGAAAGCTTGGGGCGCACAAAAGAGAAATTTGCTGACTTTCTAGAGCCTCTTGTAAAATCCTGTTTGCCAGAAAATGTTATGAGAGCGTGGGAACAAAGTAGAATTTCGGAAAATACTGATGACGCTACAATTCAGAGATCCCTTGAAAAACTAATGTGTTTTTTGCGCCATGAGGTCGAATTTGAGGAAATGATCAGTTTAGCTCGTGAAGGATTTGGAAAAGATAAGGGAAGCGGCGAAAAACGAAAGGATTACCATAAATCGGTCCAGAGAGTTGAACCTACCGCTGCTACACTAATCGCCAACACCTCTCGAGGAAAAAATAGTTGTATTTTCTGTGACCGTCCTCATTCAAGTCAAGACTGTCAGAAAATAGCGGGGATGAGTTATGAGGACAGAAAATCACAAGTTATACGGAAGGGATGCTGTCTTGTGTGCCTCAAGTCTGGTCACATGGCAAAAAGGTGTCACAATAATGTAAGATGTTTGATTTGTAAACGGGGACATTATGCATTACTTTGGCCCGATTTACGTAAAGGAATTAATTCTTCATCTAAGGACAGAATAGCAGATGATGAACAGAAATCTACAGAAATATTATTAACAAATCTTCCCTCTGAGCGTGAAATATATCTCAAAACAATTACGATCAGACTACGAAACAGAGACAAGGAAGTCTGTGTTCGAGCATTAATGGACGATGGATCACAGCGTTCCTATATTGAAAAGAGTTTAGCTGCAGAGCTAAATCTTTCTCCCTCTGGAAGGGAAGTGTTTTCTCAAGGACTGTTTGGCGGGGGAATTTCTTCTGCTTCTGAGCATAGGAGATATATGGTAACTGTTGAAAGTTTAAATCGCAAATATTCAACTTCATTGTCTCTCCTCGATCAACCGAAGATCTGCTCATCACTACCTAGAATACATGATGGAAAGTTACTTGCTGAGCTCGCTTCTCGAGGAATAAAACTAACAGATGTCGGAAGAGATACGCCACCTATAAGAGTTCTTCTGGGAGCTGATGTACTTGGAGGCATTTTGACTGGAAGAATAAAGGTATTAACTTCGGGAGTGTCAGCCGTAGAGACCTTCCTTGGTTGGACAATTTTAGGACTAGGAAGGAAAAGACAAGTGGTTAACTTAGTCACATTAAGCTTGCAAAATATGGAGTTGCCAAAGATATGGGATTTGGAAGTTTTGGGCATTACAGATCCCGTAAAAAAAAGGTCCTTCTTGAAGAGGAAACTTTGACCCATTTCAGGGAAACATTAAAGATTTGCGAAGATCAAAGATATGAAGTAGCTTTGCCATGGTTGGCTGGACATCCTGCTCTTTATGATAAGTACGATATAGCAGAGTCCAGACTTCGAACAGCAACTAAACTTTCAAGCCTACGATGCCGTATTTAAACAGTGGGAATCAGAAGCCAATATAGAAACTGTACCAATGGATCAGATTACGAAACCAGGTCATTATCTCCCTCACAGACCTGTTATCAAGCTATCCAGCAGTACTACGAAGGTTCGCCCATTCTTCGACGCTTCGTTCAAGAAACCTGGATTTGCTTCCTTGAATGAATGTTTGAGTGTGGGACCGAGTCTTATACATAAGATACTGCCACTACTGTTGAGATTCCGTTCAGGCGCCTTTGGAGTGATTGACGACATAAGACAAGCCTTTCTACAGATACGTTTAAGAGTCGAAGACCGAAATGTATTAAGATTCTTGTGGTGGGAAGACGCTGAACGCACAAAATTTAAGATTTATAGACACTGCCGAGTGGTGTTCGGTGTTTCTTCCAGTCCCTTTCTTCTGAATGCCACAATAAATTGTCATCTGGGATTGCAGAAATTCCAGACAGAGAGCCTTAAAAATACGATTGATAATTTGAGAGAAGGATTTTACGTGGACAACCTAGTCACAAGTGTTAATGACGTGAAAGAACTGGAGCAACTGAAATCCCAAGCTATACAAGTCACGAAAGATGGTGCATTTGAATTACGATACTGGGCTTCTAATAACTCTAATGAAAAGCAAGATACACAAATGGTACTTGGTTTGAGATGGGATGTAGTCAATGACGAACTTTCGTGCAAGTTACCGTCAAATTTAGATCGTACGGTCGATGAGAAGACGGTTACGAAAAGGTTACTACTTTCTGTAATCAACAGCATTTACGATCCGATTGGCTTCACTACTCCAGCGTTATTATTGCCCAAGTCGCTTTTGCAGGAAGCCTGAAGAGAAAAGCTAGGTTGGAACGATGCGTTGTCTGTAGAACTTGAACAGAAGTACAGACGGTGGGAGAAAACCACGGCTCTCATACCTAAATGCACAATTCCACGAAGAATATTTCCTGGAAATTACGATGATCTCACGCTACATATTTTCACAGATGCATCTTCCTTCGCATATGCTACTTGTGCTTTCTTACGATGTGAATACCGAGGTCAAGTGACAGTCAGATTAATAGCAGCTAAAGCTCGACTTGCTCCAATGCAAAAACCCACTATTCCACGATTTGAACTGTTAGGAGCTGCCCTTGGGGCTCGATTATCCGCAACCCTGCATTCTGTTCTACCCACTCCTTCTAGAACCCTTTATTGGACTGATTCAATGATAGTGTTAAGTTGGATCACAAAAAGGGAGCCATGGAACACATTCGTTGGAAATCGAGTGAAAGAAATCAGAGAATTGACCAATATAGATGACTGGAAACATGTACCTAGAGAAGTCAACCCTGCCGACTTGGCAACCCGATTTTGCGACTGGTCGGACCTCATGCAAAGTCAGTGATGGAAGGGTCCAACCTGGCTGTGTGAAAACGAAGAATCTTGGCCAAATTCTGAGATATCTGTTCCGAATGAAGCATTTCTGGAGCGGCGTAAGACATTGTTAACGAATTTAGCCGCTGAAAAGGAAGAGAAATTTAGAGAGAGATTTTTATATTTTTCAAGCTACACAAGGATTCTTCGAATGACTGCCTATGTTTTGAGATTTTGTAACAACATTAAGAAAAACTCTCGTAAGTTGACCAATGCGATTTCACGTGAAGAGATTGAAAGGGCAGAAAACACTCTGATAAAAATCATGCAGTCTGAAGGGCCATCTGAAAAACATGAGAAATACAAGGATACGGTACAATTTTTCTTAGAAAATGGAATTTTGAAAGTTCGAACAAGACTTATTCTCAGTCAAGACCCAGAGAACTTTACATATCCTATTGTCCTGCCAGACCATCCTGTTCTGGAAAGACTGGTTTTGTGTACTCACAGATCTTTAATGCATGCTGGTCTGTTGACGACACTAGCACAGTTAAGAGAAAGATTCTGGATTCCTAAAGGAAGGAGAGTTGTAAGTGCAATTCTGCGACAATGTGTACGATGCAAAAGGCTGACTTCTAAAAATGTTAATCCGGATCCAGCCCCTTTACCTCCTGACAGAATACAACGAGTCGCATCATTTCAGACAGCTGGTGCAGATCTGGCTGGTCCTCTTTTCCTACGTGGGGGAAGCAAGGCGTGGATAGTACTTTTCACGTGTACTGTATATCGAACAGTCCACCTGGAGTTAGTTTCATCCCTCTCCACAGAGGCATTTATGCAAGCCTTACGAAGATTTTGGGCAAGGAGAGGAAGATGTTCTACTCTTTATACAGATAATGGTACGAACTTTGTAGGTACAGCAAATTCTTTGAAATCTTTGGATTGGGATTTCATACAAACTGAATGTTCTTTAATGAAAATTAAGTGGATATTTAGCCCACCATCCGCACCATGGTATGGTGGATTTTGGGAAAGAAAGGTTCCAGCTTCAAGGAGCTCCTTCGATAGTGGTTGGGCAGAGCCTGTGTGACCTATGAAGAAATGTTGACTTTACTTTACGACTGTGAGGCTACTATAAATATGCGACCACTGACATATTTGTCCGACGACCCCAATGAACTGAAACCTCTTACACCTGCTAACTTCATTCAAGATTTAAAGGAACAAGAAACTATTGATTTAGATTTAATTGACTCTCAGCATTTACTAAAACGCGTCCGCTACCTTCACACCTTACGACTAAATTTACGAAAGAGTTTATATAAGGAATATCTTGAAGAGTTGGTAAGGTGTCCCAAGACAGCTTCAAGGAGAAAGGTGATTTCTCCGGGAGACATTGTCTTAGTTGAGTCAAAGGGCCCAAATCGAATGAATTGGCCTTTGGCACGGGTAAATAAAATGTTTCCCGGCAAGGACAATGTTGAGCGTGTGGCCAAACTACGAGTAGCCAGTCGTGAAATCATACAACCTGTCCAACGCATTTATCCTTTGGAGCTTAGTTCTATTGACAACCTCAGTGAAGATCATCAGGAAACCGGGCTGACGCCAGAGCCTGAACTTAGTGATGCCGATGTTCCGGAAAAAAACAAAGACAACTCGATGTGGTCGTCGAAGAGTGCCTGTAAAACGAATGAACTTGTGAACTGTTCATAACTTTAACCCACTTCGAGTGTTACAGTATCATGTCTATAACTTTGTTTCTATTTTTTGTATTGCTTAAGAGCAAAATATGCCAGCAATACAAAGGTGGGAGAATGTTGCCACTCAACTTAAGTTTAACATTTCCTGTTTGCTTCTCGTTAATAACTGAATTGCATTTATATTTGAGTTTGCAAATGTGGCAGCGACAATATTTTTTGTGTTCTATGTTCTTTTAATTTTAAGTTAGGTAGATAAGTTTAAGTTCAAGCTATAAGTTTTAAGTTTAAGATAAAGGCTACGATGTGTAATATCAAGTTTAAGAAATATATATAATTTTCATCTTTTCTGATGTACGAATATATATTATAAATAAATAGTAAGCTGAAATCAATCTTGAGTTAGAACAACGTCCATTTCTTTGTCTACCCTTGACGCAGAACCACAACGTCTCTGCCGCCAATGGTGCGAAGACAGAAGGATGTGGACGGCAGAATGGAATGAAATTGTCTTTACTGACGAGTCACGCTTCTGTCTGCAACACCACGATGGTCGCATTCGAGTCTGGAGACACCGTGAAGAGAGGATGCTGAACAGCTGCGTTATGCACCGCCACACTGGTCCTGCACCGGGTATTATGGTATGGGACGGTATTGGATATCACTCTCGCACACCTCTAGTACGCATTGCCTGTACTTTAAACAGCCATCGCTACATCTCCGAGGTGTTGGAGCCAGTTGTCCGTCCTTACCTTCAGGGCTTGCCCACAGCCATATTTCAACAGGATAATGCGCGACCACACGTGGCAGGCATTGTCCAACGGTTCTTGGTCAATCGCCAGATTGAGTTGCTTCCCTGGCCGCCTCGCTCTCCGGATCTTTCGCCGATAGAAAACATGTGGTCCATGGTTGCTCTACGATTGACCCAGATTCCATCCCCAGCTGCCACAGCAGATCAACTTTGGCAACGTGTGGAAGCTGCTTGGTCTGCTGTACCCCAAGAACTCATCCAAAGTCTCTTTGAATCAATGCCGAGGCGTGTGGCAGCGGTGATCTCCAACAATGGCGGCTACTCTGGCTACTGATTTTGGCAGGAACCACACTTCACAGAAGTCTATAAATTTAATCATTTGATACTTGGTCAACATGTTATCTACAAAATAAATTTTGTTGTGATATCTCTTGTCTTTCTTGGTGTTGCAATTTGGGTGGTCAGCAGTGTATTATCAACAATATGGAAATACTTTTTTAACATCCGAAATTTAATTCTGGACATTGTATTGCTATCAATTCGGATATGAAAATCTTCCTGAGAGCTCCAATATGCATTTTCATCAGGTACTGAGTGGTAGCCACTAAATAACAGCAATCCAAGAAACTGCCGAAAGTCATTTGCAGCAACGTCCAAAGAGTCTCCATTTTGTAGGTCACACAGCTTTGTAATTTCGGCTAAATTTTCTAGGTAATCAGACGGCAGAATCAGACGTGTGATATCACTTGATTTTGCATATCGTTACATGCCAATGTTCCTTTTTTCAACATTGCATTTTTACGCAATCTTGAGGAAATATTTCTTGTTATTATTTTAAATTCTTTTATTAACTCATTAAACTTGTCCTTTGCAAATACGATAAGGAAAAGTTTGGGCGGATTTGAATTTTTAGGAATTTTATAGAATTTTTTTTCTTAGGTACTGTAAAAATTGTAAAAAAAAAAGCCTTCTACGCTTAGAAATCCTTCTACGCTGAAATATTCATATTTGAAAAATAAATTTTATGTCAAAAAATCAATCATACCTTCTACAATAAACGGTATTTTTATCAAACTGACAGATATAACAGTTTATTTTTTTTAAATATTAAACATGATTTTCCAAAACAGGAACTTTGGCATGTAAAAGGTTAACGGACTTAATAACTGATTCTAACGAAGAAGAAAGAATCAAGACAACTATATATAGAACCGTAGCTCAAAAATCTGTTGTGTTACTAACAGTAAACTTGTGGATGCCAAATGCGTAATGAATACTTCTTCAATTCCACAATAATTTATTGTGGAGTTAAAGAAATTTTTATTATGAAGATGCATTCTTTTTTTCAAGTTTCCCTAGGCACTGAAAGAAGCCCTCTATTCCCACTCCCATAGAACAAAGAACATGATTTTGACAGTTTTTATCAATGCCAAAACTGCTTTTACAATCGTATGGGTAAGAATTTAATGATTGTTGTTGCTCAGAAACAATCCTATTTGGTATTTTGTTGAAAAAATATAAATTTCGGTACCTTATTCCTTTTCCTTTTCTATATATATAAAGCAGTTCTGTAACTGACTGACTCACTGACTGACATACAACGTACAGACCAAACCTCTGGACCTAAAGGGCTGAAATTTTGTATGGCGATTCTTCTTATATTGTAGGGGTGCACTAAGAAAGATTTTTGAAAAATTCTTCTTAGTTTTTTTATATTAAATTTTTAAGCTGTTTTTGTTACTTTTTTTAAGTTTGCATTTAAAATGATAATTTGAGGGTTATAAAATTTATATCACGAGAAAAATAAAAAAAAATTCCTTTCAAATGAAATTATTTCGAATCTTTATCTTCATTTTCTGATATTTGGTGAATTTTTAAAGATTATTTTTTAGAATTTAATTTACTAAATTCTGATGACGGGGTTTCTGTTCTTTTTGTGATACTTTAAATTAATTTTGCGTCACGTGCATAACAACTTAATAGACATTTTTTTTTTCTTGCTAATGCGGCAGACGATTGGATATTATCCAAAAAAATATTGAAATACAGTACAAGATATGTTCCTCAAACTGTGCTATATTAACTGTACTATATTCTTTAGTATGTCCTATTAGATTTAATATGAATATTTTCTTCTACATTATTTTGTCTATAAAAATATCCCTTACAATTTTTTATAAATATATATATACACACATATATATACATATATATATATATATATATATATATATATATATATATATATATATATATATATATATATATGCATATATATATATTTATTTATTTATTCATTTATTTGTTTATTTATTTTTGAGATTAATTGCATACAATAATATACGATAATATACGTTGTATTTAATTTCAATGTACTCCTTAGCGAAGTGCGGGTTTTCAGCTAGTGACCTATAAAGTGTTTGATTTTACATATGCCAATATTAAGTACATTTTTTTATGGGTAAGTAAACCCATAAATTTTATTACTATCAGCCAAAACATTTGATAACTATAACTTATGTAAAGAGCAGGTTGTTAGCTATTAAATAATAAAAGTTGCTGACTTTCAGAGGGTGAAATTATTAACTTGCACCACGAAAATAAAACAGGAAAGGGAACTGAGGAAAATGCTAGAAAATGGTTTCAAAATATTTTGCTTATTATTGAAGCTTGGAAGGGTTAACCTACAGTGCAGTTTACTCTGCTCAGTTTTCTCAGTAAATAAATGCTATCGAAAATTGTGTTTAATGACTATGGCCGCAAAGTGATGTGAAGAGGGAAACCAAGTGTAATTATTTTTCCTTTTGACCTGTCTATGACATCCTGAACCCCTAAGAAAAAATATATTTTAATCCCTACAGAAACCCCTACAGAAAAAGAATATTTTTATCAATTGGAAAAAAGTCAAATATAAATGGATCGCTTGAAACTTCGCTAGTGTGGGATAAAGCATTAAGAGTCAGACCTACGAGTATCGCATTCATAAGTGTAGAGCTGGAAGTATGGTGCATATGCACTCACATTTCATCCCCTTAGAAATTTTCACTAGAATGTTTCGCATGAAGTACAGCAAACTTTTTAACAACTTAAGGGCTTCCTCATATCAGTGGTATTAAAGTAATTTTTTAAATACTGTAATGAAACGTTTTATACTCATTTATTTTATTCTAAAAAGAACATATAGTGTATGTGGGTATTGTTAGAAAAACACATTCATTAAAGCCCTATATCAATTAGTACATTAAAAAAAATTCAGGTAGTCTCTTCCAACGACACTACCGCGTGTTATTAACGTAGGATTACTTATCGTTGCTTACCTCTTTTATATGTATATATGTATGTATGTGTTATGTATATATGCATCTATAGATAGTACGTATGTATATATATACCGGGTGCGTCATAAATTCGTGCAAAGTTCAAAAATTCCTAATAAAAGTAGTATTGCTCGGAAAAATTTTATGTTTGCGCCAATACGATCAGAGGGACATTGGATTTTTTTTTCCGTGTGAAAAGAAAATGCTTCCAAAAGTAGCCGAAAGAGGTCGCTCACACGTCATACTGATACGTTTTATGCAAATCAAGCTATCAATAAAAATTCCGGCCTTTCTATTTTGCAATGTTGACATGCAGGATGGTGCCCGCCCCCACACACATTTCACGTGATGTCAAGACGTTCCTGTTGGAATCTTTCACTGAAGACTGAGTTCAATGAACCGCGGTTGTAAAGTTCAGTAGCCCTCACGATCACCAGACTTGACCACGGCAAATTTTTAGTTGTGGTGATACTAAAGTCTCATTGTACCGGGGCTCCCCAACCACTTTGGTGGGACTGAAAAAAGTCATTCGACAGACAGTCGCTGCCATCGAAGCTACACTCCGCTGTAATGGGCTTAGTGACGCGCCTCACTTGCCTTTTACCTTGTGTTGGTAGTAATGTTGAACATCTGTTACTTTAAAATAAATGCACAGTCTCATGCTATTGTGATCTGTTTGATTTTCTGTTTGAGTTTGCCTGATTTGCATAAAACGTCTCAGTATGACGTGCGGGAGCCCTCTTTCTGTTTATTTTAGAAACTTTTTTTTTACATGAAAAAAAAAATCCAATGTCCCTCTGATCCTATTGGCGCAAACAAAAAAATTTTCCGAGCATTTCTTCTTTTATTACGAATTTTTAAACTTTGCACGAATTTATGACGCATATATATATATATATATATATATATATATATATATATATATATGTGTGTGTGTGTGTGTGTGTGTGTGTGTCAGTCAGTCAAAATTTTGACGCATTTTGGTACTTTTCTGATTAACTGTTTACTGCTTGTCTAAGGGATATAGACCGGGTTTGGCGCTCTGCCAAAATTATAGCTCGCGAGGTACGGACGGACGGTTTTAGCACCTGAAATTTTCCTTTCGGAGGACCGTTATGGAGGAACGTAATCCTACATTAAAATAATTTCTCACACATCTATAGACAGGCATTAAAAATTGTATATTTTATGAAGCATACTTCAGCTTTATGTTTACTCTTCAGTAAGGCAAAAACAGTTTTTTCTATACATCTGTATGAACGCTGATTTTTAAGTATTTAATATTAAAAATTGTTTCTTCTAATATATAAAATGTAAAAATAAAATGCACTTCTCTTCACCATTTCACCATTTCGACGTCTAAATTTTGTTCTGATAAAGTGATTTTATTATGTATAAAGTAAGGGAATTCCAAATTCTTTGAAACATTCTCTACAATGCTTAAGATAACAAATGAAAGAAAGTCAGAAAATTAAAAGTGCTAAAATTGAATCACTAAAAGAACATAGAACACACATACAAAAAAGTTCCTCAAAGAGTGTGAAAAACTAAGCATATGACTAAGGGAAAAATTAAAAACCGCTGACGCTTCTTTTAAAAAATTCGTCTCGGAAAAGTACAAAGCGAAACAAAAGTGCGAAAGTAATTATTGTAATTGAAGAAAAAAATTTTGAAAAAAATGAAAGAAGCAAATAATCTCAAATTTTCCGAAAGAAAATATATAAGTGAAAAGAATTCGAGTGTTTTTGAATGATATTAAGTGTATCTTTTCATAAAACTTTAGAAATGGGTAAAAATATATTTTACTGAATTGAAATCCTTGAGTTCCTCAACAAAATTTTCAAAAGTTTTAAAGAGCAATGCAAAAATGAATAAAGTTATAAAAATTAAGCATTTTATAATCGTTGAGTTATGTACTTATGAATTTGTTTATCAATTTCTTTTCAGAACTTAACTTACATTATATAATTAAATATAAATTTATTTTAACGTTACAAGTAATAAGGTACTTTGAGAAATCCATTCAATGACATTTTCAAATAAATTCAAATAATAGCTGCTTGGGGAAGCTCATTACATTCTCTAAACTGAATGAACCGGCTGTAAATGATAGGCCAAGCTTTGCATTCATCGGTTGATGGTCGGCTGTTTTTGAGACTTTGGCCCGTTCTCCGGATGTCCATGCCCGCATTCCCAAATCGAATGAGAAAAACGATAAAAATTCTTGTAGAAAAATGAATGATCGGTATAACAACATTTGTAGTGATCGGGCTGTATGCTGTCTTCCAGAATGTTTTATCCAGTGGAGGAAATAAATGTGTCTCTAAATAACTAGCAACAACTGGTGCCTCAAGTGCTAAGTTTTGTCAAAAAAGATTAGGTGTGATAATTTTATCGTAGGAAAACGTTCCTCCATTTTGGTCCTCCGGAAAGAAAAATTTCAGATGTCCTGCGTCACGTGTTATAACTTTGGCAGTGCGCTAAACTCAGTCTGCATCGCTTGGTCAAGCAGTAAACAGTTAAACAGAAAAGTACCAAAATTCGTCAAAATTTTGACATAAATATATATATATATATATATAGATAGATAGATAGATAGGTATATAGATAGATAGATAGATACATTTATACATAATACATACAAAAGAGGTAAGCAACGATAAGTAATCCTACGTTAATAACCCACGGTAGTTTCGTTAGAAGAGACTACCTGAATTTTTTCTCCTAATAGTGCTTCATTAACATATTTGTATATAATTTTATATCTAACTTTTTTTGTTAATAAAAATTTTGCTTATAAATATTTATTTCATCATCTTTTTGTAAGTTGTAAACTCATATAAAATTTTACATTTCAGTTGAGGGCAGGTACATATGTGGGGAAATTTCAGGATATGAAGACTGTTTCTAGATTTCTTTTGTACTTCATAAACTTGTCCAAAGTTCTTAAAAGCTAAAGTAGATCAGACTCTAAAACTTCTCCTAGTCACCTCATACGATCATTTGATACTCAAAAATAAAAGAAAATTGAAAATGATTTAAAGCAATCACACATCATACAGATTTTATCGATTGACCCATGTTAAAATTGTTATCATACTTCATGCGTTGTAGCAAATTCAATTATTAATTACTTTTTTTATATCAGAAATAGAATGTAGCGTATAATTAATTCGAAGGAAACACGCACAAGGGAACGGTTGTCATCAACTGCTTCTTTTCTAAACAGATTAGGAAAATTATATTAAAATATTGAATATAAAAAATTCATGCGTCACATTTTTTCGCGTCCTCAATTATATTGGCTTTAAAATTATACAGTCGAGTAAAGTTACTCGAACAAAAATTACAACCCAATGTGTTTAATTATTGATTTGGAAAATTTGATTGATTTCGCCTAATTTATGAAAATGAGTCCCTCTATTTCAGTTTTGGAGAGTCGTGACTTGAACATATTTTACAGAATACAATGTCATCGTTAACAGTACAAACGTAGTTAATTTTTAAATACCATAATAAAAAACAGTGCGACAAATGAGTTATACAAGCAGACTAGTATGTTTAAAAGCCGTTTTCGTTTAGTATGAACTCTTTAGAAAGCAGTCATATGACTCTAAATTTATTTCTATTGCAAAATATTGCTATCAGTAATAATTAGTTTCTGAGACTGTCACATATCAGATGCTCACGTAAACGAGTAAGATGCAAAATTTGGTCGAGGAAAAGACAGTTTGCTTAACTAGGTTGGAAGGTATTTTCTCACGATCATTTTCGAAAGCAATTGAATTCTACACAATACCTGTCGAAATAATTCATAAGGTACTTGGGAAAAAGAACTTAAACAAAAACAAGCCAGTTTGAAACTAAATATAAAAAACTACTCACAACATGTTTTAGACTCATGATAGGGCTTCCACAACCGGGAACTTGGGTACTCGGCGGCAATAATTTGAATCGAAAATCCGGTTTCAATGGTTATACGAGGGATGATTGAAAAGTAAGGTTACAAATCCTGCAAGGAAACGGGTAAATTTATTTCATAAAACCAATACAGCCATCTGATAGTACGTACATTAGGTTATTTTTCGAGATAGTCTCCATATCGGTTTAGTCACTTGTCGCTTGGTGGGATGAGTTTGAATATTCCCTCCTGGTAAAAATCATGTCCTTGCGTGTTCAGCCAAGTTGTGGTGAAGTGTTTCACCTTTTCGTCTGAAGTGAATCGTCGGCCCCCTAGATCCTCCTTAAAGTGAGTAAAGAGAAGGAAGTCGCTTGGAGCGAGGTCCGAGCTATAGGAAGTGTGGTCGATGATGTCCCAGCGAAATTTCTTCAACAACGTGGTGGTCCTCTGGGCTGTATGAGGTCGCGCGTTGTCGTGAAGGAAGATGCTGCCGGTGAATTTCAGCCGCGCTTACATGTTTCACCCACATAAATCGAATAATTGAGCGGATTTCTTCGCGAGACCAGTTTTCCAAACGAGTCGCCATTTCTGTTAACCTTCAACTAGCGCTGTAGGTCGCGAGTAAGCTCTCCACACTTAGCAACCCCATGTATTAGAATTACCGTACACAACTAATTGTTGTATAACAGACGAAACTCCAGGAATACCGACTTTGTAACCTTAGTTTTTGATCACCCCTCGAATAACTGGGTATTCGAAACTAGCCAATCTTAGGTTTAAAAAACAACATTTTTATGTGGATAAACAATTTTACCATGCTTCACAATTTATAATTATCCAGATCTTCGGAACCCTTTATCTTAAGCGTATCCAGTACTAGATCTTCCTCAGCCATCTAAGAAGTCAATCCCCAGATATATTATATTTTAAATTGTTTAAAATTATGCAATCTAGTCTTCAAATTTCTAATCTAGAGGCGAATTGAAAATAAAAAGTTAAAATATTCACAGACAAAATAAAAGCACTTCGGAATTTGGTAGTTTCGGGTTTCAGAAACCATTTCCTTATATTAACTAAAGTTAAAATAAATTAAAGAGAAATGAATCCTTTACTTGAGTAATTAACTAAAATTCTTTATAGTGTAAATAAATATATAGATTTTTTCGTTAATATGTAGGGCAAATGTTTTGTGGTTCATGTACTATTCAAACCCGAGAAATAACCGGGTACCTGGTTTTTAAAAACTTGTGAACCGAAACCTGGTTTTGAATTTTTAGCCCGGGTCTGCAATCTTTACCCCATGACGAGTATATTATCCAGAAATATAAATTTTAATATTCTTATTTCTTGTCAAAGGATCTCCCCCGATGCAGATTTTGAAGCGTGAGATTAATATGGTGAGTTCTACAATTATTTAAGCACATGTCACAAACGCAGATGGAGAGCATCGAGATTGCTAAATTGAGTATTACTGTCGAAATATAAAGGTGATCTACCGATCCTTATGACGAAGCTTATCCTGTTGGTATGGGCAATAAAATTTGTGACGAGTTTAATGGTCATCTGATTGTTCCGCTCACACCTACCTTGCCAAATAAGGCTCATGAAATGTTTAATTATAAACTATATGATAAATTAATGTTGTCATAGGAATATATAATGTATATTACCGTAACATATGCTGTGTAAACATGGTCAGCTTTTACTATTCTTTTTTGAATCACTATAAGCTAGTTTTCAGCTCTATTCTGACAACAAATATATATCCCAATAGTCAATGCGAAAATGATTCTTAAAAGATTCTCTAAACTTTCATAACAGTCTAATAAGTAATTCGAAACTGATAGTTACAGTAACAGTTGATGTCCCGAGGAGGAAAAATTCGCATAAAAGGGCTGGTTCTGATGATATCTGACTACAGATTGGGAATATTTTTATAGATTTCCACAGAATACCTGTTGATTTGGGTAACTCAGTTTTATCTTTGGTTAGTATAATCTGGATACAAAAACATATTATAAAATATTAGTTTTAAACAAGTGTTAAAGAAAAAGAATAATATATTAATTTTTTCATCGATCCGTTCCTTTGTTCTTTTGCTATTTGAAAGACTACAAAATGAACTACTGATGGCTTGTCAGCTGTCTTATACGCTAAATAGCTGATTTTTAATTCCATCTACCTCCAAGAAGTACAGTTAGAAATTAGAAATCCCTGCCTTTAGAGTCGATAGGGATGAATAGCATATTTAAAAAAAGCCTCGCTCCAGATATTAAATATGTTGATAAACAAGCCCCAACCATCCACTTTGAAACTAATGTAGGCATGTCAAGTGCTAACTGGACTGCCCAGCATATACCGAAATATGGTTTTGAAGTAACCTCAAATGATTTGAACTAACCTTTTGCTCACCATGGAAAGTGGCCTTAAATCAAAGTTCCCTTTATTATGAAGTTATCTTCTTTCATATAAATCCCAATGTTCTACTGAGATCATAAAGTTGAATGGTTTCTGCAAATTTAGTTTATTTGCTAGCCACATAATACTAGTTTCATAATTTGGTTTGGTCTGGTTTGGTTTGGAGACCTACGGTTAACTTTTGCTACACAAGGGCTAATTAGACCGAGACCTACAGCTTAAAGCCGATTCCGAACGGCTACAAACGTCCATGCCAAGGGGGGGGGGGGGGACTCGAACCCACATACTGATATGCTATAGTTTCACAATACAATATCAGTCCCAATTAATAAAACTAAATTTCATTTCAACATTTATATTCGCTAGTTAAAATTTATTTTGCTTTTATCCTTTAATTTGGACGTTACGAAATTTTTATTTTACTGAATATAGGTTTCCTTCTGTAGAAGCTAAATTTTGCTGGAAATAATCCTTTCACGTAGTTAGCTCAGAGAAAGATGCTAAAATATAGCATTAAAAACAGATTCTTCACAACTGTAAATTCATCATTTATCGTGTGGACCTTCAAAGGTATAAATCATGGTTTTGCCTGTGACCTTTTATTGGCTAATTATCTCTAATCTTATTAAAAACTGTAATGAATAGAAAAATAATGAAAATTACTTTATCACATTTTGTTTTATCCAAAACTGTCCTAGATTCGCAACCATTAGTTGTAATCTCCATCTATCAAACGATTATCAATAAATGTGTCACTACAGAATTTGTACGCAGTAACTGTTCTTTTATCAGATTTTAAAACAACTGAAAGTAAAATATGGCGCACTTCATCAGCTGTAAGAAATTAATTAATCTTAAATGTAGCCTTATCATTGAACTATAACAACTGAATGTAAGTTAAATTTATAAATATAAGTATTCCCTTTTAATTTTTCAACAATTTAGGATCATAATTACCATCCAAACTTAATTATTAATTTATAACCATAATACACGAAATTTAACTTGCGTGCATGCGAGTTAATTATTTTTCTTGAATAAAACTAATTACTACTTAATCTCAACTTTATATGTTAATAGATCCCAAACTAAATCATTATTTGTGTTTCATAAATGAAAAAATATATTTATTTTAGCAAAAAAAAAAAAAAATGTGAATTTATTTTGTAAATGCTTTCAAATGTATATATTCTTTAAATTTACACATAAATTGTTTTCAAACATTTACAAAATATGTGTTATAATGATAAATTTTCAAACTATTCCGTGAAATTCACATCTTGCATGTTAAAAATCTCATTTACGTTTCAGATAAGGTGCCGAAATGCAAGTTTTTTGGAAATCATGAAGCTGAAAATTCGTCTAGGCTCCAAGTTTAGAGCTAATATGTCAAAATGAAATTAATAGTTAAGATTATGATGCAAAAATTAGTTTATTCTATGAAATACTTTCAATAACGTTTAACGAAAATAGTATGAAACTATGATTTCTGACTTCGCGATACTTTAAATTCAGAATGGATCCGCTATAGATTTATATTTTGTTTTGAAACGTTTTTATAATTCTCAAATGCTAATTTTGATACTCAGAACTATTTTGTTGTCTTCGAAACTAACGAAGATAAACGATTTTCTTTATTAAATTGCACCCCAGAAAGGGAAAAAATCAATTGTGCAAATTTTTCATTGAAGATTCAGTAGTATAATAGATACCTTTAATTTATGAATAAGATTTAAATTCCAGGGCACATCAGTATTCTGAAGCAGGTAATATAAGAATAATAGTATTCAGGTTTTATAAATTTTAATGAAGCTATATTATTTTTAACACATTAGCATATTTACGAAAATAATTTCATTTTTGATAGCTATTTTCATTCAAATATTCGATGCTAAATATATTCTTTAACGTAAAATAAACTCCATAAAAAATTTCTTTAAAATTTTTTGCCAGTTTGAAATAAAATAATTAAATATTTGTTAACACTATAATAGCGATATATTTTTGTATTTTACTCGTGTGCGTTTAAAATACCTGATATAAAATATATTTTTTTAAAATATAATGCACTGTTGAAAGTTGGATATGCCGCAACTCTATCTTAAAATACTACATTTATAATCGCTGGTTATCATGGTTGTTTCACAAATGGAAGCGGCACGGATCAAATTTCAGGAAAGAATCAACAAAAGATAATGTGATAGAAAACCAAAAAATACCAAGAAATAAATTCTTCTGTATTATTGTTAGTGTTAATCATGTTATATTTTTTAAGTACTTGCATACCATGTCAAGCATTATACTTTATGTAGTATATGCATTTCCATCCTGCTTATCAGCTTTTGAGTACGTGTCCCAAGCGTACTCAAATGCTATTCCTTCCTATTTTCCTGGGAATTCCCGTAGAATCATTCTGCTTCAAATGTCCTGAAAACAAATATAATCAAATTATTGTTGTATGCCATTTGTAAATTAATTTAGAGCTTAACTAAAAACTAAACTGATATTGAAAGCGTTATTAGAATGTTTAATTTGATCATTATTTTCCATGAGTTTTCATTTGAATTCCTTATACGAATGCAATTTAATGATGCACTTAATTACTACTTAACCATAACTACAACAGAGAACACTTAATTTTGGGTATATGGTTTTATATCCCATTATTTTATATTAATTCTGTCCTGAAAATTTATTCGTCCGTCTTCCCATTGTGAGATAACCATCACAACCAGTGATTATAAATATAAAATAGTAAGAAAGAGTTAGAGCAAGTCCAAATTTCGGTTATAAAGGAAAGAAGCGAAAATACGGGGGAAAGCCTACTTTTAATAGTATAATTCTTTGGCTGTTTGTTTTCCTTAAACGACAAAAACTTATTATTATTTTTAGGATATTTAATTTATCAGATTCTGTCTCATTCAAAATTTAACCATCAAAGATTTAACGACTAATTATTTTAAACTTTTTGAACTTTTAAAATGCACGTAATAGTGTCACATTTATAACAGCACTAGCTGTACCCGTCCCGGCGTTGCTCGGGTAATGTAATTACCAATTTTTTAGTAGCCTTAACCCTTTGTTAATGGGCGTCGCTGTCATCATTTTCCTCACCACGATACATTATTTTACCCATAAAAATTTAATCCTTTCTGGCACATTTTGGCAAAATTTTTGACATAGGATTACTTAAAACTTTCCACAACAGTCAGCGAGACGAAAAACGTATTAAGATGTTTATTGTGCTGAAATTCTTTGAAATCTCCATAGATTTTTTCCACAAACACACCACAAATTATATGATATTAACTAAGTGTTGGCCAAAAAAATTACGGCATTACTAAATGCGATTTTTTAATCGATTATCACTGCAATAGTAATCGATTTCCTTTAACCACCCAATCCCTCATAGAAAACAAACGCCCCAACACATCATGTGCTTGACGTCGAAAACGACACGCCTATTTTCCCCCGCTTTACCAACGTCCGGAAATAAAGAACAAAATCTCCAAAATGAGATTTCTCGCAAGAGTTTCCGAATCATAAAATAAATTATTAAAAAATAACTACAATTTGTAAATTAATTTTGGTTCTGGCTTTCGAAACTGTGATGTCTAGGGTCTCTGAGATAAAAATTTCGTAAAAATGTAACAACATTTACGTATCGATTCGACAATTTGGAAAAAAGGGTCGCGGCCAAAATCGCGTTTTTTCCCGAAAAACGGGTGCGTACAGGCGATCGAAAAAAAATCACAATTAATCGATAAATTAAGACAGACAATTTTAATTGTGATTTCCGTATAGTGTCATCTTTCCCGTATAGGCTCGTCCGAAAAAAAAATTCTTGGACGGATACGTTAGGATTTACGGAGCTTTTACTCGTCCGGGAGCTCCAAATCGCGACTAAATATTTAATTACGGAAAATCTAATTAAAAAATCGAAAAAAGGGCTTCGAGGTGCATAATGTGACCTAGGGGGTCATCTTCGTGTTGAATCTCAAGACTGTCCGACCTGCCGTCTTTGCGCCGTGCCGCGAGCAGACAAAAACTCGGTCACACACACACAGACTTTGCCTTTTATATATAAAGATTGCATTCAAAGGCTTTCAACTTATCTCTTAATTGAAAGTGTTTTCAATTTCTTACTGCAAACTAGCATCTTTTGTTCCATATTACTTCTCGACACATATATAAAATAAGGTAAAAAAAGGAAATTTAAAACAAGATGAAAATGTATCATCCTTGGTAATATCCAATTTATGGTATAAATATTGTAGGCTTCTAAGAGTTTGCTTAATGAAATGGCAATGTACTGCAAAATAGATTTAAAGCTCATAAGAACTAATCTATATATATAAAACAGTTCCGTATCTGACTGACTGACAGACGACGCACAGACCAAACTGCTGGACCTAAAGGGCTGAAATTTTGTATGGCGATTCTTCTTATAGTGTAGGGATTCACTAAGAAAGATTTTTGAAAAATTCTTCTTAGATTTTTTATATTAAATTTTTAAGCTGTTTTAGTAACTTTCTTTAAGTTTCCATTTAAAATGATAATTTGAGGGTTATAAAATTTATATCACAAGAAAGATCATAAAGATTTCTTTAAAATGCAATCTTTTTCGAATCTTTACCTACATTTTCTGACTTTTGGTGAATATTTAAAGATTAATTTTTAGAATTAATTTATTAAATGCTGAACATGTGATTTCTTTTTCTGGTACTTTAAATTAATTTTGCGTCACGTGCATAACAACGAAATAGACAAAAAATATTTTTTTCTTGCGAATGCGGCAGACGATTGGAAATTATCCCAAAAAATATTAAAATACAGTAAAAGATATGTTTCTCAAACTATACTATATTAACTGTACTATATTCTTCATTATGTTCTATTAGATTTAATTTGAATATTTTCTTCTACATTATTTTTTCTATAAAAATATCCGTTAAGATTTTTTTATAAATATATTTTTTCGTTTTTTTACATCAGTTGTATACATTGATCGTTGTATTTATTATAAATATATTAAACATATTTTTGGCATTAATTGTAAACATTTACCGTTGTATTTAATTTGAATGTACTCCGTAGCGAAGTACGGGTTTTCAGCTTGTCTATTCAAATAGATCATAGGGAATGACGATAAAAAAATTCTCTAATTAAAATTCACAAATCATTTAAAAAAATTATCGAAAAACTACATATGACAATATAAAAACAACGTTTCCAGAAATAAGCTGAAAAAGTTTAGGTAAGCTTATAAAGGTCAAGTTTTACACAAGAGTTGATGCATCATTATAAATGAATGATATAAAAAATGCATACTTAAAAACCTATTTTAGGAAGGCCCAAATTCAGTCCTGAAACATAGTTAAGTTCTCCGCTTACTTTTATCCGTCTATGTTCACTAAAACCTTTCAGGTCTCGATGATAGTAAAAGTTTTTTTATGACTTTTAAATGCTGGTGTCGTGGGGCAGGTAGTTTCTCACTAAGGATTAGTTTGATCTTCAGTTTGTTCTTGCTTGGAAGAATTTATACTAATGAACTGAAAGTTTCTTATAAAGATACTAAAAAAGGATAAAAAGTCTGTATTTTATTTTAAATTTTTTTTTCACACTTTGTGGGCACAAAATTCGGCTTAAAAGTGTTTTTTAAAAAAATAAAGTGATTATTTTGCTTTAAAAAAAAGTACTTTTAGTTTAACTAAATCCATATTTTAAGTGTGTAAAATGTGGGAATTGAGTTATTTTTAATTCGAACAAAATATGCAACTGAGTTTTTTTTCCGTTTATAAAAGCTTAAGTCTCAAGGTTAGTTTCCATCCTAAGTTGTATATAAAGAAACGCCAAGAGACAGGAAACCTTAAATAAGATATGTAAGGAAGTCTCATATAAGGGTATTTTATGTCCAATGTATTAGATCCGGATGTAATCCACCAGTTCATTTACCTTATTTTACAATTATGGGATAATTTTAAAATTACAGGGTAAAGAGTTTTTTTAAATTCTAAATTTACAGGGTGATTTTTTTAAAACTGACAGTACCCAGAGCCATCTGTAACGCGATCTATCAGCTGGAATTCCACCAAACTTGATAGAGGGACTAAGGACGGCATGGGAAAGAGTTTCCGTGAAAAAAAATATTAGTTTCAAAAGTGGCCGTAGGGGAAGATATGGCACTCTTGTTGTCGGTGCACCCAAGAATTTGCATAAAAGTTAAGTAAAACATCAAAATACATATTCACGACTATGTAGTCGATCAATTTTGGTGGACTTCCGGCTGATAGATCCCGCTACAGATGTCTCTGAGTACTGTCAGTTTAAAAAATTCACCCTGTATATTAAAAGCTTGTCAGTTAATAAGGACTACCAATCTTGGGCAGCGGCGGGTAATTGGGGCAAATCACACAATCCAACTCTTTCACAATGAATGCCAAGACTAAGAAGCAATATATTTTTTATATTAATCGATACGCTTTCCTAGAGACTTGAAGATAGTTTAAACTTTGTACGTTTGAGCTTCAGATGCTTTGGCAAACATCCGTTAACATTATTAAATATTCATACGGAAAACGAACCACAAAGGATGCTCTGCGCAGATTCTTTACTGTTTATTAACAACCATAAGAAAATAATAACTCGCTCAATTCGTTCCTGAGGAAATACTGGTTAATATCAATCAAAGAACATTAATCAAGAACTACAAAGGATGTTCTGCACAGATTCTTTACCCTATATTTACAACCATACGAAAATACTCACCAGCGCAGTGCGTTCCTGACGAAAGATTGGTTAATACATTTGACAAAGAAACTGCTCACAACCCCATCGTAAGTAAAAACAGACGGTGCGAAAAATGCATCATCATCGGAGTTGGCGATATCCCCTACAAAGGATAACTTCTTTTTTGGAGTCCATCTGCAGCAGGAATGTATCTGCATCATAGGCACGAGTACAATATGACATTTTCTTGCATTTCTCATCTTAAGTACCGCTGTTTCTTTCGTATCCGAAGTTCTGACTGTCCTGTTTCCTTCATCATTCACCACGACATTCGGCCATTTATTTAATATATGGTCTACATCTTCTACTTATTATAAAAATCATTCCTTGTGTTCTTCGTATTTTCTATACAGATCGTTCCTATCCGAGACTACAGAGAAAAATCATATATGCGCTTTATTTTTTCTTACTAGAATTTTATGTGAAGGTATGTTCTGAAGTAACTTTTCAAGTTTTCCAAATTTTTACGAGTAAATTATAATCGCTCATAAACAAACGAGAATATGGCTACAAATTCTCATCAAAACGTAATATTATAAAAATATATATATATATATATATGTTCGGAAATATAAAAGACTAGCTGAATACCCGTGCTTCGCTACGGAGTAGATACATTCAAATTAAATACAACGGTCAACGTATGCAATTAATGCCAAAAAAAATATATATATATAGATAAATCGTAACGGATATTTTCATAGACAAAATAATGTAGAAGAAAATATTCAAATTAAATACAACGGTCAATGTATACAATTAATTTGCATGTTTAATATCCATAAAACATACTAATTGGAATTAAATTCTTAAAAAACTTCCATCTCAATTAGTCTAGTGGTTAAATTTTATCTTTTATCATATTTTAATATTCTTTTTGTCAATTTATTTCGTTGTTATGCACGTGACGTTAAATTAATTTAAAGTATCACAAAAAGAAAAGAAACCACGTAATCAGCATTTATGTATTAATAAATTAAATTCTAAAAAATAATCTTTAAAAATTCACAAAAAATCAGAAAATGGAGGTAGAGATTCCAAAAAGATTTCATTTAAAGGAATTTTTATGGTATTTCTCGTGATATAAATTTTATAACTCTCAGATTATTATTTTAAAGGTAAACTTTAAAGAATTTTAGTGTCAGATTAGTATCAGATTAAATTGAATATATTAGGGGAAAATATTTAAGCTGTTGAAAATATTTTGTTCTCTTTAACACATGTTAAAATATAAGGATCCTTTAATAGTTTTATTAAAATATATTATTCAGTTTGAATATCTACTCAACTTGAAGAAGTATTATTTGAAACATTGTCATAAAGATTTAAACTTCACTTATATAAGAATTCATTATTTATTTCTGAAATAATTCTTTAAATTAGATCGAAATTGTCGTCTCGATTTCAATCACCCGAGCTAAGTTAAAATTCCATTTATCTAAATTTGGAATCATATATTTCTTCTGCGAATACATGCTCCTGCATTATATAGAAAAGGCTTCAATTCTAGGATTGCAAAATGAATATTTGATACGATAAATAACCTAATTTTCTTCAAGACCACCCCACTTGCGATAAACAATCTAATTGAATTTAACAAACAAAAAGTCATATAAAGTAATTTCAGTTTCTTGGACGATAAAATTGATTAGTATGCAAATTTTAACGCTGAAATGTATTTTCTGGGAAAATTTCGCTATTTTCGCTAATTCTGTGGATATTGTGAATAGTCTGTCAGCTTCTTTTCGACAGTCTGCTAGAAAGGTATTACACTTAAATGACCCTTTTATTTATTTATTCTTTCATAAACTCGACTTCAAATTTAAGTTATGTGTTACATTTACCACGAATATTATTATTAAACTGATTTTTTTAAATACTTTTTATTCTAATATGGCAATTATTTCTCTTTTTGTCTTATTTTTTGTTTACCGTTCTCTTTTCAAGCAGGCACAGCCTAATCTTTAGAAATGGAATTTACCTTTGCACGGAACTCAGCAGTGTTAAATGTTTTATGACTCTGCCTTAACCAAATAGGGTGCTCTTTAAAACGCTAAAAATTCGGTTGCGTTAGCAGAATTTCGAGTGACATTTATAACAAATTCACTCATGCCTTAAAATAAAAATAAAACTTCTGAAAAACTATTGGAAACTTCCGTTGCTTTGTTGTGCACTCAAGATGCTGTTTTCTAAACTGGACAATCTAATTATTCTCTACAAAAACAACCCGAATAAAATTTAAAACATTGAGACAAGAAAATCTGTAAGTATATGTGTGTGTCAATGAAATCCATTTACATTATAATTAGGGATACGAGATTTTCGTATCTAACAGATGCGAATAAATACGAAATTTGCCGATATGAGAGAATAAATGCGAAATTATTTTTTTGCTACTTTTCGGAGAAATCTCGGTGATAAACGGCTTTTTAAGCGAAATTAGGTAATAATAGTAATAATTTATTAACATACTAATTGCTTATCTAAGACCGTCCACAGTCTTTAACTGAGAGATCTCGCTCTCGGAATTTGCTTATTACTTATTGCTAAAGACTTAAGGCTGCTATGTACTAAGAAAAAAAATCGAATTTCCCTTTTTCTCTTCTTGCAGACTCTTGTGGTGGGAGGAGTCCAGTTGACAGTTCGAGAATTCCACCCCCTTAGGATTGACATTTTGAGGGATTGTAATGGCTCTTTCTTTATAGGGGGTTAAGCGTTGCCCCCAATTTTTTTATTTAAAATATATTTTTGTCAACTATTTACAGGTACATAAATGCTGATAATAAAATAAAATTGGTATTGTCAGATAGCCTGAACTTTTCTGCAAAGCGCTTCGGGATTCATTTTATAAATTTCGTCCACCGAAGGAATTTATGAGCGTTTATAACACACTATACCAGATTTTTCCCCGAATAATTTAAATTTTAAGATATTAATTCCATTTTTCATAAAAAACGAAAAATGTACACAAATGTAAAATTTCATTCTCTATGACGGAGTACATTTAAAAAAAATCTTTGAATCCAAGTCGGTAACTCGTGGACAAATTTTCTCCATAAGTAAACATTGAGGTGAGCGAATCCAATGGGGTTAGTACATAGCAGCCTTAAGGAAGAGAATGTGGAGACTACTACAATGTTAGCTTTTAACTAAGAATTTTGATGCTTACCTAACGAAGAGAGTAAAATTGTGATTTTTTTAATAAATGCGAAATGTTTGAATTTAAATATATATATATAAATGTGTATATATATATATATATAATATATATATATATATAAATTCAAATATTTCGCATTTATTAAAAAAAATCACAATTTTACTTACTTCATTAGGTAAGCATCAAAATGTACCTAATGAAGTAAGTAAAATTGTGATTGTAAATTCCCAATATTACTTACTTCGATATTTTTTATGCGAAATTTACGTATCCCTAATTATAATGGTTTATTTCTTATTGATTTCAAGTGTAGAAGGATGCCTTGGAACGCAAGAGGGCAGCTGGAACACTGACGTTAAAACTTGTACTAATGAAAAATTATTAGGTCGGTTTATAGAATTCTGAAATAAGGAATTATCTAGTACTCTTAGCGGATGAATGGGATTTACAAGGCTTTTATTTGCAGATAAAAATAATTGTTTATTAGCAAAATAAGATTTTTTAAATGTATGTTTTTAAAAACTTGTCTTTTTAACATTTTACTTGTATTACATTCATAAGCCCATGAAAATAGCTCTGAAGAGTAATTACAAAATCTATTATTCTGTATTAATATGATTTTTTTTATATATTGGATAAAATGAAAATGTTATCTCATCCCCTGTTGCGAATTGTTTAGAATATAACAGTAATATCTGGAAAAACAACAATAATACTATCTACTATGGAAATAGGAAGAGAGAAATGCGAAATCCCCAGTTACAATAATTAGCATTTTGAATGTTTGTCGGTGAGGTACATTATGTGTTTTTAATCCCTTTGTAGTGAACTTTTCAATCCGAAAATGTGTTTGGAAATTTTAATTAACTGGCTGTATCAGGGTTTTCATTAGCCTTTGTACTTTCAGTTTACTAATTAATGGAAGGTATATTTGAAACCATGTCTATACCAGGAAGATCAATTAAACGTGTAACATTTTTTATCACTAATTTAGCTTCCAGAAGTTAAATTATTTTAGACTTCAAATACGTACGATTTGCGTAATTTTAAACGGTGATTGAAATTTCACGCCATAGAAACTTTTTATTTCTTTTATTAAAGAGGATTTCCGAATCTTGAATCAACTTTTTAGAAATGTTCTTCCGTAAATGAAGGTGGAAAACAGTCATGAATGCTACTACAGCTTAAACAGTAACTATAAAATTAAATAAAATATTATTGTTCAAAAGATAAAAGGGGGAGAAAACCTACAAAATCATTATTTATCCTTTTCGTGTTGCCACGTTCCTAGATTAATGACATTAGTGTTTAGTGATCGATGACAGAAAAAAAAAACTACATTAAACACTACAATTATTTTACAACTTCATGGCATAAAATATATTTCACTTAAAAATGATTTTGTCATTTTCAATTCTTATTGGGATTAAAAGGTATTTTGAAAAGTAATAAACTTTGTTTTATTCGCACAAGCCGCTTGGCGTAAGATATTAACAACTTTGATCTTTACAATATTCACTCATGATCTTTACGTCTAATAATCCGAGTAAATTCCTAAGTGTGGATACATATTAATATATCATTAATTGCATGATATAATTAACACATTGTTGACCAGCAGTTTTATTGACTGGTCACGCTGTTTAGCTTTCACGCTAAACACGAATAAACTCGTGTTAGAGATAACACGAGTTAGCACAAGTAAGTCGTTACTGGCCACTTCACGTTTCTGCATGAGAACACGAGTTTACTCGTGACCATTCAGCATTCTGTTAAATTAGCAATGTATTATAGGTATTTCCTGACGTTTAAATCATTACTATAACTTTCCTCGCTGTATGTAATGAAAAAATTTCCACCCTGAACGAATTGGGAGGTTGTTTTAAAAAAATTAGCACAACTTCAAGGATTAAAAAATACTATCATCGGTAATACTCATCCTGCGTAAATTTAGTTTTAAATACAGTCACAAAACATGCTGCGGATACATTTTAGCGTAATCAATGAGATTCCTTGTTCTTTCCTTATTTCATGCATACACCCGGTTTAAATCCGTACGAAAAGCAGTAGTTCTCGAAATAAGTTTTAGGTTTAAAGATTTTATTTTCTATGAATAAAAAGGACTAAAGTTAAAAATTATAATAATACCATTTTTATTTAATGAATGGAATAAAATGTATGATATAAAAATATTGACATTTCTAAAGACGGTATATTTACAGAAATATCATGTTTAACTCATTACGAGTTACTCTTAAATAAAATAATTTCTGAGTTTTATAATCAGAAATATTTAGCAAGTACATTCAAGATAAAAATCCATAATTAATTATTATTTTCTATTTTCTTTTGGAGCTTCTTTTTGTGACTTTTGTCGTAAAGTACAACGACATTGTGTCTGCGGAACTAGAAATTGGAAGATATGATGTTATATAATAGTGAAGAGCAATTTTAGGTAATAAACGAATCGCTGAAAGAGGGCTTAGAACGCAAAAGAGGGAAGGAAATAAAAGGCGATATGTAAAAGTGTTGCAAGTCAGGAAGGCAGAATTTATTAAGGGTCATAAAAGTGGACCTCACAAGAAGAGGATACCCATCCGTGGGAACAACGAAAGAGGGATCCCAAGAAGATACGCCCACGAAGCCCAATGGATGGAATAAAATATTAAGGATAAACCACAGGCCAATCAGATGGTAAATTGTTGAGACAATATAGCCAATCGGAAAGCAATGTAGGAGGGCCCTAGAGTTAGAAGGAGAAATATATGGTGATGAAATAACTGAAAGAGAGGCAGATTTGAGACTACGGTTTAGCAAGAAGTTTGTTGGGCTGATAGTCGAAGCGAATACTCAGAAAACACATCGAATAATTGTAGATGGAGAGTTACGTATGAATTCCTCCTTGACAGGATGATGATGCCATTGGAGAACGTCTGAGTTCCAGCTTCTGAAGGACCCGCCAGCCGATGTTAGTTGTTCGTCACCGAACTAATGAATTGATATGAACAATCCTGGTGCCGCAAGATAGTTCCGCCCTGAAAGGATGAGAAGGCCAGATGAGAGAGAAATTCAAGATTCTGAAGGACCCACCAGTCGATGTTAGTTGTTCGTCACCGAACTAATGAATTCAGATGAACTTTCCTAGTGCCTCAAGATTATGCCATTCCCAGACGAAGGATCGACGACCCTGCAATCTCGCATCAGCATTTAGGTATCGTGCTTTCCCTTTTCTCACACTTGTGTATATAATCGCTGCTTCAGTCAATTAAGAATTATTAATACTAAGAATTAAACTGATAGGGCGCAACTGCATTTAAATGCATAATATGAGTAATAGTGATGAATTATTATGTCAGTAAATTGAGACCGGATATCATGAGTAATATTGATGAATTATTATTATGTCAGTAAATTGAGCTAGGTTAATATGAGTGATATTGATTAATTATTAGCATGTCAGTAAATTGAGTCAGGTTAATATGAATTATACTTATGATTTATTATCATGTCAGTAAATTGAACCGGGTTAATATGAATGATATGTATATAAAATGATATAAAATAATTATATGACTTAAATATATGTATCGTAGATAATTAACGTAGTAGTAATGAATTTGTAAGTAATATATGTGTGTAGACGAAGTATGAAATATTTAGTAGTATTGTATCGTATTATTTATGTGTTTATATTCAATAAATTAATTTGTCAGGGCAAACCAGAGTTGTTTCCATCATTTTGGAATCACAATTAATCAATTTACTAACCCCAATCTTAATCAATGAATTCAAAATCAAAATCATTATATATTACTATATTTATTATACTAATATCCCAACAACTCATTTCTTTCTTTTTCACTGCCACAACTTTCATACTTTTGTGAGTTCTATCTATATTGCTGATCATGGACCCCACACACACACATACACACAACACTCGCTAAGAAAAAAAAGTGCTACAAAAGGAATGTGTGAACATGATACAGGAACATATATAATACTGAAATTATAACAGATTCATGTTTTAGAGATTAAACATCCTTACCTGTATATCAAAAAGCTAATCATATTTTTCTGTGAGAAAAAGATTATTTATTTTTATTGATATATTTAAATCCTTGTGATTATTTAAAATTGCTGCATAATTTTAAGGTGTTGCTCTCCTTTCAAATCGTTTATGAATTTCTCAATTTTTTTTTCTTTCAAAAATTATACTTTATTTATTAACAGATTTTCTAAGCCTTTTTAAACCACTTTAAACTTTTTCCCTGTGAAATTTTATTGGTTTTGGTATCGGAAATTCACCCTGCATGTATGAAATTTCTTCAAAAACATTTTTCCAATCGCTATAAATGCGTCACATTGTACAGAAATTTTACTTAGCTTCTAGCATTTTGAAAAATTCATATTTGCAATCATATTGAAATAAGTAGAACCAACTCTCTACTAAAACTTTTCAGCTTTCTTGACAATTTACTTGAAACTCAATACTTAAATTTTAAGTACCTTCCCCAAATCTATTTATAATTTATCAAATTGTGTATAGATTCAAAACTGTATTGCTTTTACATCATTATTTTACTGAAAGTAGTCTATTTTTATTCTGAACTTTTGAAACCCTTGATATTTTTTTCTTCTGGTCATTCGAGTGAACGAGTAGAAATCGCAAACAAATTGACAATTTTTACTCCTTTTTTATCAAATAGAACCCTAAAGACTGTCATTAAAACGTACCAAATGGTCGTTTTCCCATCTGGATCCCTATAAAGCTACTAGAAGTTCCTTTCTTAATTTTACGCTCTATCGTTTCCAATCCCTCGCATTCCACAGATTTCTTGAAGTAAACATTTTCATCAATTAAAAAAAAAATCCTATTTCTCTTAAGTAGTGTTTTGTGTATTCCTTTTAACTTGTTTCGTGTTACGTAAGCTTCGGTCATTTAGAGATAATTCTTTTGCTATTTTTATTCGAAAACTTTGGAGGCAGATGAAATATTTTTTGCGGAGTATGAAAATATAATTCCTGCAGTACTTAACGAAATATTATGAATATCGTAAAAGTAAAATAAACGGTAATGCCATAGTATTATGTTTGAAAACCAAAAGAAATTCCATGCTTTACCAAACCTTATTTTTATTATATATCCAACATTATTTTATATTTGAATGATATAAGAAGGTTTAATGCATTTTAGTACTTTATTTCTGCTTATGTGCCCCTGAGTAAAGTAAATGTGAAGGAGTTCTGCTGGATACGGACTTCTCAATTTCGATCGATTTACTGTATGTTTTTATAGAGTTGGAAACCGTTAAATGAACTTTTGTCAATTTAATATGCATGAAAACTGCCGTAACGTTTTGAAATGCTTATTAACTTTTGCTACAATATTACTATTAAAGCCTGCTTTGCCATTCGAATACTTAAGCGCATTAGGTTATAAATTATTGTTCCCTCAATAATTTTCCAGGGGTAGATAGTCCCCCAGACAATCACTTCTTTCTCAAAAAATGTGCACCCTTTTGGTCACGTTATCAGCAGTCAGCGCTTATCAGCGGAAAAAGAAAATACCAATGTTAATCCCTTAAAAGGGGTTGCCTAACGATTGGCGATAACATTCTCCTTTGATCCTTTTTTTTACTCGCAGACACATCAATAATCTTTGTCCACAGAACTAGCCGTGCGCCTTGGCGCTGGAATAGGCCTGATATGGTCCAGATGGTGTCTGAATCAAAAAGTCACGTGACCGTCCCAGCACGGGGCAAAGGTTGAAGAAAAACAGACAGAGAGATCTCTCGGGAGCCTTGCCGTAGGACTATGCAGTCATTACATTCCAGATTCCGACGCCCAGGCCGAAAGTTCTCCGGCAAATATCGGCGATTCCATCCCGCTCGCCTTATCCTTGCTGACCGGAGATCAACGACGATGTACCTCTATTTGAAAATGACAATAAGCCACTGGCCTTAAGCCTCCTATAACTAACTTAAATTTAAAAATAAATCCGAAGTACTTTTTATACTCGTGTCTGTCACCCTTTTATCTTTTTTCTTTCAGAATGACCAGCAATGGCCATGTGATATGTATAGCCACTAGATATTAAGATATGGAGTTCCTTTCTTCCAATGACATTTTTAGTACCACATCTCCCATTTTAGTGCCACAAAAACTTTTAAGAAAAAGAATAAGATTTTTGTTTTAAGCTGAGGCACTTGTCGTGTAGACATTCACCGCAGTTTGCTGACCATTTTATTATGGAGCACTACATAGGTGGACCAACATTACCCCCTTGGAAGGGACGACACAAAAGGAGGTATTTTAGTGGCACAACGCCGGGATTCGATCCGAGCTCCCTCAGTACCACAAGCCAGCTCGCTGTACAGCAAGGCCACTACAGGCCCAAAATAAGATTTAAAAACATATAGAGTAAAATTTATTTTATCATTTCTTCAAAATTGCTTGAAAAATTTGGAGTTATCTGGGCCGACTTCACCCCTGATAGTCCTTAAGAGCCACTGATCATTATATGGTCGTACCACACAGATATCGTACTGAGAGTTTCAACTTCGTTTAGTGCTCGCAACATGTAATCCCACGCTCGATGTGCACCTGGACTTGAACTATTGGGTGGCAAATATGTCACAGTGGGTGTTATTTTCTTGCTTTCTTTCACACGCCCGAAAATGTCACCCACCGTGACATAAGAAAGCAAGAAAACGTCATCCACTGTGACAAAATGCAGCTACTTCTGGTATCAATGTCTCTCGTCTGTTGCTCCATCTCATCATCAGATGAGAAATTCGAAAAAAAACTCCCGGTCAATACGAACGCAAGTTTCAGTCGGTCAATTGCAATAGCCTTCCCGTGACCAATAATGTCGAGAATGAAGACTTTCTCGGAACGTGATAGATCTCGATACGGTAGAATAGTATATCTAGTATATCTATCTATGTATCTACGAAAGTTGGTTCCACCACGTTTATATGGGAGTTTATTTCAACCAAGTTCTGTGAGATCTGATTTTTGAAGACCTTTATATTAGGAATTTCATGGTATTAACCCTTTGAGGGGCGCTGTTTGCACAATCGAAACGCTTAAATCTCGTCCTTCTTTCACTTGCATTCAATGTATTCCAGTTACATGAGCAGAAAAATGGCTAGTGCTTCCATCTTTTATCAATTTCAAGAAGAAAAATCATTTTACAACTTTTAAATGGGAAAAATTTCAAGATTTTTTTATTCAAAAAATCGAGAAAAATCTGCACCATGCAAACGTTGCAGATTGTTGCCCCTGACAGGGTTAAAGAACATATCTCGCAAGTGGTGAACACAGGTACATTCTCAAATGTTTCGGTATGATTGCATTATAAATCTATTTAAAGAGATTATTTTGATTTCTTACTTTTATATCCACTGAACTTTAGATTAATTAATAAAATGTAAACAAATACTTTGACTTTAAACACTGTAATTTTTTAACCTTTATTTCCTGGACTTTAGAAACAAATGTGAATTTGAGTTTCTGTAGAATTTTACATGAAACGTATTCATTAATATCCTCGATTCTACATTTTTTGTTTAAGATAACTCTTTGGAATAAAATTCAGCAAACCTTGTTATCACTAGAAAATATATACAAACACTGCGGACAAAGTAATAGATATATAAATTGTTATACTCGGAAAGTAAACTTAATAATCAGGTACGTTAGTGCTGACGATCTGGTGGATTATATATCGTATTCCCAGGGGGCTTCGTAAATACCTCTGTGATTTTCAGCTACGGTTTCTTTTATTATTTTCTCCAGGCGTACACAGTATTTGCGTCTTACGGGAGTGCAAAAAAGGTTTTATATTTAAATGATAGTTACAGTACCATAATAGGATGGTCATAGTAATATAGTTATGTATACGTACTATATCTTTTAGCTGCAATGTGTTAACTGCGAACCAATTTAAAAGCATTCCTATGTATATAGATAAATCTTATAACGTAAAAGGATTTGTTCTAAAAATAAATATTTTTATCACAATTCTCACTTTTTTAATTTTTATTGATGCGAGCAATAATAGTAAATATTGTTGACACTTAAAGTAGATTAAAATAGAATGTCTAAAATGAAGAAAGATATTTTAATGCCACCTTGAAATTTCTGGAAATTTCCTTTAGACATCTACCTGTCTAAAAAATTTATACGCAATTAACAAATATAAAATATAGGTAAATAGCGTCTTAAGATTTAAGTCACTATAAGACTAGGGATATTATAATAAGTCTAAATTAAATATTGCCATATAATCGTCCGTTTTTTTTTGTTGTTCCATATTACCGTTATCTATACACATCCTCGTATTTGAAGAGAATTCCTTATGCACTCTGAATAATAAAGTACAGTCAAATAGTATTCGTCTGATAAATACACAAATTAGATAGTAAGTGTTAACCCCGCCCCCTTCCCCAGGTGGAACTTCTCCTCTAGAGGATGATACTACTATCAAACTTTGCTTAGTTAAGGAATTCTTCCAATGATATACACTCATGGACAAAAAAATTAGCGCACCAAGAAGGAGTCGTCAAAATGAAACGAAATTTTACATACGCAATGACTACTTTGATGTAAGTAAATGATAAGAAAATCAAAGAAAAAGGATAATTTTTTTCAGAAAAAAGGCAAAGGAACGGAGGAGTTAATACTCCGTTGGACCCCCTCTAGAGCGAATGCACGATGCGATACGATCGGGCATTAAATCATACAAGTTCTGTATGATGTCTTGAGACTTTTCGTTCCATATTTGCTGTAACCTTGCCTCTAGTTCATTCAAACTCGTGGGATGCCCAACTCGTCGTCCCAAATGATCCCAGATATGCTCGATTGGAGACAAATCTGGGGATCGGGCAGGCCAAGGAAGGGTAGTAACAGTGCGGAGACAATCTTGTGACACCCTTGCCGTATGAGGCCGAGCATTGTCTTGTTGAAAAATGGCTCCTGGGAGCCGTTGCATGAGTGGCAACACATGTGGTTGCAGGATTCATGAACATACCGCTGGGCTGTCATGGTGCCACGGAACAATACTAGGGGTGACCGTGTATTGTAGGCAATGGCACACCATACCATCACATCAGCTGTGGGAGCGATGTGTCGCTGTACAGCAAAGGCAGATGGAAGCGTTCACCACAGCCTCTCCCCACACAAACACGATTGTCATCACTGCCTAGATTGAATCTGGATTCGTCGCTAAAGACAACCTGGTTCCATTCCGCTGCAGTCCAGTTTCCTCGTGCGTGGCAAAACTCCAAACAGAGGCGTCGATGGGTGGGCGTCAAGGGCAGCACACGTAATGGGCGCCGCGATACCAACTGTCCTTCAGGCAGGCGCCTTCGTATGGTTCGAGAAGACACAGAGGCCCCTAGTGAAGGTGCTACCTGTGCCTGGATGGCGGCCGATGAAGCAGTTGGCTGTACGCGTTCATTTCTTACGATGTGGCGGTCTTCTCGACGACTGGTCTGTCGAGGGCGTCCTGCGCCTGGTCTTCGTGTACATGACATCTCTCGTGTCCACTGGTCCCAACACCTCCTCACAACACAATCAGAGCGGCCTAATTGACGAGCTACTCGCCTAGCTGACCACCCAGCTTCCATCATCCGGACGATTCTCCCCCTCTCAAACTGCGACAACTGCTTATATTATCTTCGAGCACGGCGTAATGGCATGTCTATCTCAGCTCTTCCTTTGTAAATGATTCAGCACACTCAAACAAGCTTTGGTTACATGTTTTATACTCCACAGAGTTCGATGTTCAACGCCCTCTTCCGGCTATACGTAATGCGCATTCACACTGCATTTCTAATTATTTGCATATCTCCCCGACATGTACCTTCATTGCAAGTTTCGTTACGATCCCGCAATTATTTCTTGCTGCGCTAATGTTTTCGTCCATGAGTGTATGTTCCAAGGATACTCGTTTATCCTCTTTCTTATATTAACAGTTATTTTGCCATATTAAGTGACACTAACATTACCCTCCGGCTCTCTCTGCCTCTCTGCCTCCTGAATATATATATAATATATATATATATTATATATATATATAGATATATATATATATATATATATATAGATTAGATAGATAGAAGATAGATTATAGATATGATAGATAGATATAGATATGTGTGTGCGTGTGTGTACGTGTGTGTGTGTGTGCGCTCTAGAGAGAAATTTTATACACAGGAGAGCTGTTATACAGCAACGCTGAAATTACCATTGAACGGTCAGATGCTATTTTTTTATGGAAAAGTGTGCAAGAGTAGAACGAAGTACAAGAAGTTCTAAAAAAGTTATTGAAATGTATATTAATTGTAATAATACCCTTGTATCAGTAGAATTTTTTTTTTAGAAACATGATAATTGTTATACTTCGTGATTCCAACTCTTGGGTTCATTTTCAGTTTAAGGCTGAGGCATGCATGTTTTCGTTGTTGTCCCCTATTAGGAAGTACAGTTGGTTACAAAACGGCTCTTAAAAGAAGTATTCATTCATTTATTATTCGATTTAGCAGCAAAAAAATAGAATTTTTTCTAAATTGAGACTTCCTCCAAACCTTAACAAAATTTCTTGTGTTACTTGAACGGGAAATATCTATCAACCTGCTTTAAAAAGTCAAAACTCTATAATGTTACCCTAACATGTACTTAATTAGTGTACTCTCGGAAGAAAATATATAAATTGTTTTACCTATATGGTTAACGTAATTAATCATATCTTAAATATACTTGATCGTAATTAAATGTAGGGAAACTGAGAGGAACCAGTTGTACCAATCTATGAAAAAAGAAATGGTATTTTTCTCCTATATTAATCGGATAACCGATAACCTGCTACGCAAGCGCATCAGAATTTTCTCGAGTATTAATCAGTGATTCACCTATTTAGCCCATTTCAATGAAACATTTCTAACGGACACCAGAGCCAATATGTCCAATGAATATTAGTATACAGGAGGATCATCGATCCGCTAACAAATATTTCTTCTTACCACAAATTGATTTGCTCAACTAAGGAACGTTCTCTTCAAAAGAGTGAGTTTCAGATAAGAAACGCATAAGTGAGCTTCTCTTGAACATGAATCGATGAAAAGCGTGGAAAAGTGGTAAAATACAACGTGAGTCTTAATTGAGAAAATGTTAGAATGAGCAGGAGAGAAATTTCCTGCATTTGTTTATAATTAAAACAAGTAGAGTTCTCAAAACAATAATAATCTCCAATAGACTAAGAAAGCAAAACTGATCAAAGTATTACTTTGGTATTTCCAGTTGGGTTAACTGAGAATTTGTTCTTTTATCAAAATTGACAAGAGATTTAAAACTTTTCTTGAGTAATTCATTTATATTTGATTTAAAGTTTTAATTTCTATAGCTACATATTAAAGCGATTTCACTCTAAGTATGACGACTTAGTGAAATGGTATAAAATATTAACATTTACTTTTTAAAACTCCCAATTTTCTACTTAAATTTTCTTCCAAAAATTCGAAATCACTGTTTTGCAGAGTTATCAGGTGAAAAGTGAAATACTCGAAGACATTTGTCACCCTAAGTTTAAACATTTGCACTAAAAGTGACTCAAAACATTTGTAAGTCTATTGTTGATCTCAAAATTAATGGATAATTGTCATGTTAACATGCAAATAAACTATAAACATCAGGAAAAAAATCTTCACATGGAGTTTACTGCTGTCACTCTAGGAAAATAAATAATTAATATAAGAAATTTCACGAAAGTTACACCCAACGTTTTTTTTATTTCTGATGATGACAGTTAAAAAGTAATTAATAAGTTTCTCTCCAATAAAAGATCATCAGATGTGAGAAACAGCTATAAAATTTCAATTAATAAACTCTACGTGAGCCTCAGATTTATTTAAAGGTTCAACACTTTTATTCTTGTTTCTGATGGGATACGTTAACATAAATAATTACTATGTTATTTGTCAGTAAGATGAGTACCCATGATGATAGAAATTTTATTACATGCTATAGTATCGTGTAATAAACATGTTACTCAAGACTAAAGCTGAAATTTAAAACATTCAACTTCTTTTATTAAGGATGTTGATTTAAATAGATGACGGAGTAGGGAGAATTTGAGAAAATGCATTATAATAAATGTGTAAATCTCAATATGTACATATCATAACGAATGTACATACGTAACTAATACATACGTAACTAATGTACGCATCCCCAATAACATTACAATTCATTTGTTGGCTTGTGGCTTTGATGCCACTAGAGAGTTAATTGCCCTAAAAGTGACTTTTTAGGAAGTTATAAGAAGTCAGGAAGCCAAGAGCTTTAAATCTAAATTCAAGGGACTTCCCTCCCCGATGAAGTCGTAAGTACATAAATCTAATGCAGAATTTAAGGAGAGATTTAACAGAGAGAGATGCGTGACTTAGTGAAAAAAGATAATGTGTTTCAACATAAAAAGGCCTACTCACGAAGATACACAAATTTCGTCTTCAATAAAGCAAAAACAAAGGAGAGAAGTGTAACAAAATGTAAATGGAAAAGCTATAACATACATATGAAAACACAGGCTGGGAAAATTCTGAGGTGAAGTTTTTAGTTGTGTAAAAGTGAGAAGACATGGCGTAATGCTTGGTTAAGAATGAAAAAAAATTAAAAGTGCATGCATGACGGACATGAATGAGATGAAATTAGATATAAGGAAACGATTATTAAAGAACTCAAAAGGCTTTTCCTATGGAAGAGATCACTACAAAAAATATAGTATGAACGACAATTGGAGTCTTCAGGGAAATTATTTTACTAAATGGAATTTCTAAAGATTGCGCTGGCAACAGACAAAGAAGTCGTAACAGATTCAATCAACAACAAAAGATGGAAAAATCCTAGACTGTAGCTCCAACCCAAAAGTCTCCAGTCTGGCGGAAATGGGCGTCGACAATTACCGTGCATTAGGAGAGGGAATCTAGAATGCAGACGACAGTTGATTAGCCCTTACTACGAAGACATGGAGAAAGTTGGCAAAAAGTATGAAACTAATACTCTTTTAGCTAACAGTTTTGTTTAAATTACAAAAAATAATTATGTATGCTTAGGTACGAAAATAATTTGTTTGTATTTATTTCATTGCTAATATATATATATATATATATATACCCAACAAACACAGAGGCATCGGGCCGTGGCCAGATGATTCCGGCCAGCCGATTTCTCCATTGCCGGGGCGGCGCATTAGGTCAGTATCGGATCCGTCACGGGCTTGTCCTCTCGCCCGCGACTTCCCCGTCGAGTGCTGGGCCGCTTCCGGTAACAATGAAGCTATCGTGCATCTGACTGCGTACCGTGATTGAACAGCAAAGTTCCCGTCGATGTGGACATACAGCCTCACCATTGCCGGAGTGCTGACGGGTCGGTTACGGGAGCAATAATTCGTGTCGACAGGCCGTCAAATAGCCATCTCGAAACCATCAAAGCGCCGTCGATCAGGGTTACTCTCCAGTGCTGGGCCATAATTGGAATTCCGACAGATTTTCTAAGTTTTTCTTAGAAACCTTCCTTTCACATGCTTTTTATTTTTATTAATGAGATTGTTTATGATAACAGTACTTGTGATAACAGTGTTTATGATAACATTTGATATACATCAGATGATATATATCTGATATATATCTGTAGATATCAGATGTTATATATATAATACTTGATATATATAACATCTGATATCTACCCTTACACTTTATTTCTTTTTTTTTCTGGCTCTTCATGTATAACTAGTATTAATATTTTTAACTTTTCTCTTTTTCTCGTGTATTTTCAGGTAATAGAAAATATTAATCTCTGCTAAAACCTAAAATTTTTGTTCAGAATAATCCCTTAAAATTATATTTTGTACATGTTATTTTAAGTAAAGTTCGTAAATGTTCTCGAGATAAGAAAATTATAATATTTTCCATAGAGGAAATTTATTTCATTCTTCTCAAAATTAAAAGTGAGGTGTATTATATATTTGAAAACCAAGAATTACCCGATTATATAACTTTAATTGTTATAATTTATTTGAAAATGATTTAAAATTAAAATTGAAAGTAGTTCAATGTTTTATAAATTTTGTTCAGTACTTTTTTAGTAGTTGACAAGTGAAAAAATTTCATAGTTTTGCATATCAAAGAATGGTTCATTGTTAATGCTTAGCTGTTCAAGAAATATTTTGTTTTGAGACATCTTCAAATACGTCTTGATAAGTTTATTCTTTGGTGATAAAAATAATAATATTCTGTCATCCTACAGTCTTATATTGCTGAATACGATAAGACTGAAAAAAGGACTGAACAAAATTTATAAAACATTGAACTACATTCAATTTTAATTTTAAATCATTTTCAAATAAATTATATAAATTAAGATTATATAATCGGGTAATTCGTGATTTTCAAATATATATTACACCTCACTTTTAACTTTGAGAAGAAGGAAATAAATTTCCTCTATAGAAAATATTATAATTTTCTTTTCTCGAGAAAATTTACGAAGTTACTTAAAATAACAAGTATAAATATAAACATACCTCTCGGTCATTGTCCAATGACGGTATATTAAAAAAATGTTGGAAATAAAGAAAATCCCACACAGTCGAGCATCGGAGAGATAGGAAATGTTCAACCTTGTAGAGAACTGCAGACATTAACTGTGTCGGAATATAATTGGCATAAATAGCGTGCGCCATAGGTTTCGCCAAAACAACATCGCCAATTTTTATAAGTCCTGTATAAAAGATTGGCGACTGCCCAAAGAGCATTCCCGTCTATTTTTAGAATTACCCCCACCACCCCACACACACACAACTCATTCTCAGAAAACGGTCCTCTACTTGCACCTGCAAATGTCCACGGAGGGAGGACACAAAGGATCTCACCACCCCAAGCGAGGCACAGCACACAGCTGGAAAGTCGAGAGGGGGTGGGGGTGGGGGCGGATGCGCGGTTAAAAAAATTTAAAACTAATTTATTAGTAAAATAATGAATATAAAAATATTATCATTATGCTAGATAACTACTTAGAGTTAAAAATGAATTTTACAAGTATAACTGGAAATAAACAAAACTACATTGGTTTTAAAAACGCTACTCCACGTAGCAACCAGTTGGGAAATACATTTTTCGTTTTTGTTTTAATACGTTTTAACCCATCAAATAGCGTCGGTTAGGGCGGTTTTTGTCAGGTTGCAGGAAAATACTATTTTATGCCCTAAGCCTATAAATCACGGCCCGGGATAATTTGCACTATATTAATTTTGAACGTGTCCACCACAACAACTGAAAAACAAAGCTTTTTGTCTCTAATTTTTGTGCTGGATTTTGTGATTGCTGACCAATAAAAATATTTCACAGCTAAGGAAACTTGATGATATTTTTTCATTAACATATCAGAGCACCTCACTAGAATCAGCGGAAATCCATCAAATATGCCTCATTATTTACAGTGGCTCCCAAAAGTGTTCGTACACTTACGATTTTCAATGAAATAGGGGTCTATCCATTAATTAAAATGAATATTTCAGAATGCGTATTTAACAATAAGATGTATAATCTATTCTTAACAAAACTACATGAAATATTTTAAAAACATAGTAAAACTTTATTTTTAAGAAACCAGTAATCAAAAAGTAACAAAAACTTTATCCCACAACAGTCATCGAACACTTGTAAAAAAATCTCTACTTATAAGAAAATATTCTGATTTTTCGTTAAATTAATATTTAGTAGGATATCCTTTATCATCAACAACAGCTTTTAAACGTCTGGGAATAGATTGCACTAGTTCTTTTGTAATTTCTGCATCAATGTTCATCCATTCTTCCATCATAATTGTTTTTAGTTCGCTTTTTCTTTTAAAAATGTCGTGTTTTCGTACTCGAACCTCCAGTTCTCTCCAAAAATGTTCTATTGAGTTTAAATCTGGCGATTGAGGTGGTGTTTTCAAAACTTGTGTACAATTATAGAGACACCAGAGGCGAACGTTGAGAGCCGTGGGCTTAGGATCGTATCTTGATAAAAAAAAAATAAAAATTTCAAATACCCAAATTTTAGGCTGGTAATTTTAAATTGTCTCTTAAAATATTTATATAAACAGCACGATTCATTATGCCATCAATAAATACCAAATTACTTAGTCCTGATGTTGACATGCACTCCCACACAAGGACACCTCCACCGCCATGCTTAACTGTTTCTACTAAGTTCTTAGGATTAAGTTCCTCATTTTTTCTTCTCCATACATTATACGCCCATAGGAAACCAAAAAATGATAAACTTGCTTTCATCGGCACATAAGACATTATTCCAATAGGTTTGGGGCTTATTAATCATTGATAGTGCGAAGGAAAGCCCGAGCTTTCTGTTTTTCTCACTCACAAAAAAAATTCTACGTGCAGAACGCCCATATAATCCAGCTGCTCTGAGAACTCGTCGAACAGTTTCAGGTGAAATTGAAGTAGAAAGTGTTTCATTAAATTCTGCAGAAAGTTTTACAGCACTCAAACGTAGATTTTTCACAAATTTTCTAATTAAAAATCTCTTATCACGTTTTGTTAACTTTGCCGGGCGACCTTTTCTTATCTTGATTTTGATCCGATTTTCTTCTTTAAAGCGTTTTATCACATACTGCACAGTATAATGGGATAAATTAAGTAATTTAGCAACATTCCGAACTGATTTACCACAACTATGATGAAAAATAATCAATTTTCGATCAATGCTGTTTGTTGTTTCTTTGCAAGTCATTTTTAAATAATAAATAGAATATTACGGAATAGGCAAGCAAAAATTAAAGCCAAATGATATTTTAAATGCCACCACAATTCAAAAATAAAAATAAAGCGCCAGGCGATAATTTTAGCTATGAATTTATCCGAAAATATTTCAGTGTACGATGACTTTTGTGAGATAGTTTTTGTTACTTTTTGATTATTGGTGTTTTAAAAATAAAGTTTTACTATGTTTTCAAAATATTTCATATAGTTTTGTTAAGAATAGATTATAAATCTTATTATTAAATGCCCATTCTGTAATATTCATTTTAATTAATGGATAGATCCCTATTTCATTGAAAATCGTAAGTGTACGAACACATTTTGGAGCCACTGTAGGTGTTCATATTCAAAATGAACTATTTCCCTTTTGGAACAAAAAATAAGACATGATATAATATCACTCTTAAAATTTTGTAAATATTATTCTACTATTTTAGATTCCACCCCTGATCTAAGCAACCAAGACCGACTTACTGTTGTAGTAAGATTTGTTCTATTAAGTAATAAATCAAAGCAAATGGAAATTAGGGAGCATTTTTGGGGAATTTATTTCAATATCAGATTTCCTTGAAACAGATAAATCAAATAGGTCTACAAAATGTAAATATGTGGAAGTATGTTACATGATCCATTTAAAAATGAAAAATATATTATAGCTGAAGATTTATGCGATGAAACTGACAACATTGCCCTCTATATTTCCCTTGAAATGAACGCGTTAAATGTGATTCAATACCTATTTACAAACAACCTCATCTATCTGTGTCCAAATTTAGTGATTACCATACGAATTTTATTAACATTGCCTGTGACTGTGGCTAGCGGGGAAAGAAGCTTTTCAAAACTTAAAATAATAAAAAATTATTTGAGGTCTACAATGGGACAAGAAAGGCTTTCAGACTTATCTATTATTAGCATCGAAAAGGACATTTCGGAAGATATAGATGATCAGATATTATAACAGAATTTGCATTAAAAAAAGCACGGAAAGCAAAGATTATCTTTTTGACTGACTTATTAAGTATATGTATTAATAGATATGTGTTGTATGTATTTAATATAACATATTCATTTAGTTGTTATATCAATACATTAATAATTATTATGTTAGGTTATAAAATTAAAAAATAAACTGAATTTATAATATTTTCTGTAATTCGTTGTTTCATTTAAGGTAAAAATATTTCAGAGAAATTTCAATTAATCCATACGGTATGAGGGGGGGGGGAATTATTCTCGCACACGTATGGCAGCTACCCTAGAAACTGCCCTGTATTTACTAGCACATTAAAAGCTACTAAATTACTGTCAACATTTACATACATACAAACACACACTTTCTAATTTTATCTCTGATGAGATAGAGTTTGTTTTTATGAAGCATATTCGAAAAATATGAATACAGTTCATATCAATGGGTGTTAAAACTTATAAAGTATTTGTACCTACATTTACATATACGTTGGTCTGCTATATGAAATTTATTTTCAGTCATCAATTATTTTTATTTCATTTCCTAGATTCATTCTTTATTGTTCTATACATCACTAGCTATAAAGTATGCGAATAAATACTGTAAAAATGACGAATAAAATTCAATGTACCTCAATATTTTAATAACAATATTATGACTGTATAGAGGTTTAAAAAATGTATGATATGTTTTTAGTGTTTAATCTGTTAAACATTTATTGAAATGCATTCGGACGCAATTTCATTTAAAAGAGAACTGTCACTCGAAGTATTTTACTTTATGCTATGAATATATCTATCTTCTGATAAATAAAAACGGTCATGTTATTCATTACAAAATCAATATAGTTACCCCCCCCCCCCGCGAAAAAAAAAGTGCCGAAAATAAGCTAAAATGGTCATGTTTCTATAAAAAAAAATGGCTCCAATTCCTGCGTCACGAAATATTTAAATCATGAAATAATTATCAACACCATCACCGAAAAATTTGAAGTCCAAATAAGTGTAACCCAGCGGTCTACCAAAAAAACGAAATGTAGCGCCTAACGAAATTGATATTGGCCCAATGGAACTGGTGGTAGGGTTGCCAAGTAAATCGCAGACAACCTTAGTATGAAATGAAGCGCCAGATAGATACCCGCTTTGGCATCCAAGAGAGTCTGCCGAAAAGTCCGTCTTAATCAAAATGAAAAACAAATTTAGGCAGGTACTACTCTTTGCTCTCCTGTGCATAAACTCTTGATCGAAAAAATTATCCATTTGTAAGTGGATGTTTATTTCATTTCTATATAAAAGCCAAAAATAAATTAATATAATCTAACAATAGTTGATGTCTGTCAAAACACGACGGCTAGGTAGTAAATGAATGTACTAATACACAAATTATATTCAACACATCATTGTCAAATGTTGAAAATCATAATAATGCGCAGAAACAAATTGTGATTAAGCGGTTTCGCGCTTAGTGAGTATCTAAAGACAGATTTAAAAATGTCACTGAGCATGTGCAGAAAGCAATTTTTTAAATTGTAAATTATCGCTAATTAAACAGCATGAAATAAACAATTTCCATGAGGTTTACTGTTGTATTTCACAAATATAATTATCATAAAAATAAATAAGGCAGAGATAGATCTAGAGAGACTTCTCGGAATAAACGTGTTTACCATTAAAACATGTCACTGAGCGTGCGCGGAAACAGTGAGTTTCTAAAGACAGATTTAAACATGCCACTGAGCATGCGTAAAAATCAATTGTACATTATCGCTAATTAATGGAAATTGCTGTCACAAAAACCAAATTTAACAAATCTACAGATTACAATCTTTCGTTTAAGACCAAAATGAAGTAAATTGATGCAGTAGTTTTCTCTCACGGACTGCTCAAAAAGTCGGCTTAGCAAATTAAATATATAGATGATATATATTATGCATATATCACATAGTATAACCGAAAGATTATATTATGTCAGCCGTATACTCCTGATATAATTCAATCTTTTCATACAAGGAAAATTATGTCAATTTTTCGTGCAAAAGAAGTTTCACAAAAGTGAAATAAATATTTATGAAAAGTCTGTTTAATCTAATCTTCGCCTTCCCTTTCAAATCCATAATTCTGATGCAGATTTCTGTTACTTGTGGTTACGAATCGGACTATCGATTCCGGGACGTTACAGGGAGAGCGGTTTCGGGTCGATTCCTATCCAACCATCACCGGCCCTCAAACGGGTACACACTACGGGATTCCGCGTCGGAGATTCGTAAATCACCCGGCAACGGTACGGATCATTTTACCCGAGCCTATCGTTCTACCGGCGCCTCCAGAACCTTCCCGTCAAGTTGCCGTCAGTCTTGTGTTTGTTGGGTATATATATATATATATATATATATATATATATATATATATATATATAATTTCTGAGGCTGCATTATGCTAATAAATTTTTACTACCACGGGTATCAAATGGTTTAATATGGTGTATGATTTTGTATATAAACATATGACACTTCTTGATACAAGAATTTTTTCCCGAAAAATATTTAAAATTTATTATTTTAATGTTAGAAGTCAAACCTTTTTTAGTAGTACATGATTCAGATATTTTTTTTCCTATGTGGCAAGCACTTTGTCTTTTCACTATCACCCAATTTTACACCCATTTTTAAGTTGTTGGTTCAACATGAGCTCAACATGAAAAGTGGTGAGAGACTTCTTCTGGGCCACGCCCTCGGGAGCCTGTCTTGTTAACGATTGGGCAAGGAATAACTATTAGTGGCCATAAGGTAGGGATAGAAAGAGAGAGAAAAGTGATTGGAAGTTGCTAGGATCCATGAGCTTATACAAAACTAGTATGACAGAAAATTTTCTGCCATACTGCTAGGAGGAAGTTTAAGGATAGAATCTAAGAGGAAGTTTAAGATAGAATGTTTTTTACCGTAGCAGCGCTACGTATCAGATTTTCATGTTTTAAAATGTTTTTTACCGTGAAAGCACGTATTATTTTATAAATATTTATAATTTTTTTTTTTAAGGAAAAGTGAAAGAAAATTAGCGAACAAGCACGGCTCGAGGCCGTTTTTTGTTCTCATCAGCGGCTGGGTCATAATCGAAGTTTTCTAATAAAAGATCGTTATCAATGCTCTGAGAGAAATTAGTCGCGAGTTTTTTGAGATAATTTGGAAGAGTGAGAAGATTTTATTCATTTTGTAAGTCAATGTTTCGAAAATACCACGGTGCGTCAGTAATCTGTCTGATCGTAATGTTTTGGCAAACCGTGAGATGGTTAATATTTGAAACTGCTGCAAATGACCAAGCCGGTGCTGCGTAAGTTAACAGGGGTCTTAGGAAGGATTTGTAGATGAGCAATTTATTTTTAGTGCTTAATTTGCTATTTCGAGCTATTAGGGGATAGAGTGAACGACGAGCTGCTCGAAACTTAATTCTATTCTGTATGATGTGGTGCTTGAACGTGAGTCTCTTATCAAGGTGAACTCCGAGATATTTTACAGTGTTTGACCAGGGGATGACAGTGTTATTAATTTTAATGTTTATGTTACGGTAAGAAGAGATGGTTTTATTAGTGAACATGACAGCTACGCATTTATCAGTGTTGAGTTTGATTTTCCATTTGGTGAGCCAGGTGGATATGCGTGAGATGTGTTTGTTTATAGTGGCTACCGCGTATTTGAAATTTTTATTAGTTGAGTATATTGCTGTATCGTCGGCAAAAATAGCTATGTTATAGTTTGTATGTGTTGGAATATCGTTTACGTAGAGGTTGAACAGTAGTGTAGATAAAATTGCACCTTGTGGTACTCCACTAAACATGGGTTTTTTTGTCTGAGATAGAGTTATTAATTTTGACTTGGAATGTCTTGTTACTTAAGTAAGAGATAATTAATCTGGTGATGTGCGGGGGGAAGTTATAGTTAATGATTTTATGGATTAGGCCGGGGATGTACACTTTGTCGAATGCACGTTGGATGTCTAGGAAAAGGGCGGCAGTAGAATTTTTATTAATTTTAGCTTTGGCTAGATGCTCTGTTATTCTATAAATTTGATGTGGGGCTGATAGGGATTTACGGAAGCCAAATTGGTAAGGGACGATGATGTTATTTTCATTAAGGTGGGCATTAATTTCTATTGCTATAAATTTTTCGGTTAATTTACTTAGGGTATTTAGTAGACTAATGGGGCGATAGCTTTCAGGGGAATCGGGTGGTTTTCCAGGTTTGTGGATGGGGACAATTACAGAGTTTTTCCAACGGGGGGGAAAATAGTTAAATTTAAGGATATTATTAATGAGTTGGGCAATTTTGAAAATATATTTATGTGGGAGATTATTTAGCATGGTATCAGTTATTGCATCATCACCAGGGGATTTTTTATTGGGAAGTGTTTTAATTATGTTGTCAACATCAGAGGGTCGAATATTAGGTGTGTAAGTATTGTGTTGTGTGCTAAGGAAAAGGTTTATATTATTATTTACAATATTTTCAGTTGTGGGGTCAGAGATGTCATTTGGAGTGAATTATTTAGTGAGTGAATTAGCAATGGTGTTAGCTTTATCAATGTCTGTGTAATTATTATCGTTAGTGTGGGGGTCTTTTATGGGGGGAATGGTTCTGTGTGTGTTTTTAAAACGCTTAGCGGCTCTCCAAATGGAATTGTCGTCGGGAGTGAGTGTTGTTATGAAATTATTCCAGTTTTTATTTGCTTTATCTTTTAGGTAGTATTTTAGGTCCTGTTGGGTATTATTCATTATTCTTTTGTTTTGTGTGGTTTTGTTACGCTGCCATGCTCTTCTAGCGCGGTTTTTGTTGTTGGTTAATATTTTGAGGTGATTGTCAACTATTTTATTATTTTGTGGTGTGATATGGTGAGTGCTTAGGTTATAACTATCTGTAATGTCGGAGGTTATATCGTTAACAAGTTTATCGATGTCAGAGGTGTTGTTTATACTATAGTAATTATAGTGTTTATTGTTTAGGGTGTTATAGAAGTTTTTCCAGTTTGTGAATTTAAAGGGTTTTATGGCTAGAAGGTTAATTTTAAGAGGGATTTTAATTAGGACAGGGTTATGGTCTGAGTTTAATTCGCAGAGGGTGTGTATGGTAATATCATGGGGGAATCCTCTAACAAGTGCAAAGTCCAGAATTGAGGCAGTTCTTTTAGTGAAGTGTGTGGGGGAGTCAGGGACAATTATTTCAATATCAGTTGTATTAGTTAAGTTATAAATTAATCTGCCATAGTCGTTGTTAATATTACAGTTCCAGAGGGTGTATTGGGCGTTTAGATCACCGAAGATTAGGGTGTTAAAGTTGAGGTTTTTAAGTGTTTCTAGATCAGATTTAACCTGAATTAAGCTTTGTTTAGGGGGGATATAGGTTGAGACAATGGTGTAGTAGTGCCTATTGTCAATTTTAACATTTACAGCGGTGGCATTTATAGTGTGTAGGGTTGGTAGGTTAAGTGGGTGGTTTGGTATAATGTTTTTAATTAAAATAGCGGTACCTCTGGAAGGGTGGTTATTGGGGTTTTGATAGTCAAACCTTTAGGTGTTGTAGTTTTTGATGTATAGTTCATCCCCTGGTTGGAGGTGTGTTTCTTGTAGTAAAATAAGGTCAGGGTCATGCTCATCTACGAAATCCCTAAGCTCATGGATCCTACATTTTATACCATTAGCATTCCATACGACAATAGACAAACCCCGAGGTGCAGCCATTATGGAGCCTGGGGGATGGTGGGAATATTATTTATCGTTTCGAGAAGGGCAAAAAGCCTATCTCTTTGAGTTGTAGCTTTTTTCATGTTATTAACAGCTTCTCTAAGTATATTGACAATTTCTGAAAAATTATTAATTTGGAGTAGGTTTTTAATTTCGGAGGTTAGGGTGTTTATTTCGCTGATTTGCGATATAAAGGAGAAGGAGTCAGTGGCGTTATTATTAAGTTGTTGGTTGACTGGAATGAGAACACTATATAGGTGAACAAAATATCCCCTTCCTCTCCCCTAGGGCAACCTCAATTTATTCCGATCACCCCCAGGGGTGATTTCTGGAGGGCTGAAACAATAACCCTCCACCCCACCCCTCTATGTAAGGACTTTCAGACCTACACGCTTAACGTGGCCATGTATAGGTAAATTAAAATATTGCCGCTAAAAGTTGAATATTGTTCCATTCTCTTCGATGTTTTACCACATTTAGTCCCTAAGTAACTTTTTTTTCGAAAATAAAACATACTGCTCTGTCAAGCTCTTTCAAGTAAAATATAACTTATTAAACTATAAATTTTTAAATTTTCATGATCACACATCACACTCGTTCTGCTGTTAGTTTTATAAATGCGTAAAAGAAAATATAAAGCATCATAAAAGTTTCAGGCATCATTCAAATAAATTTGTTAAATATAAGTGTGTTATTATAAATATTGCATCAAAAGGCAGACATAAACTTCATTATTTAATTTTTCGCAATTTTTAGTTATAATATATATTTAAATATAATTACAACTGATAGTAGGCAATATGTTTTCCTTCATAATTCATTTATAATTTGATTTATATTTTTAAGAACTGACAAAAAATAACACGTTAAGTGATATACACAATGGATATGTTATTAAATATTATTAGAATTTTTTAAACACAATAAAAAATACTATTCATTTGAACGGTATAAAAATTTTGATGATTAATTCTATATTTACCTAGTAGTATATTTCCTGTATTGAACACAATACTTTCTATTGGAAATAAATTTGCCTGATTTCGCTATAAAAAAAATCCCAAAATAATTCCTCGGATTAATTTCCAGGACCCACTTTATGAACGTTCATACATGCAATCTTTGTCCAGAAAGTTCAGCGAATGTGTCTATAGTAACATTGCATTGTTGTCTCACATGAAACAGCTGTTACTGTCCTTCGAAGTAATCCCCTTAGGCGGTAATGCACATCTGGGAACGGCTTTACAAGTCTTGGAAACTCCTGGCATAGTCGTCTTTAGGAATGTCCTTCAGCTGGGTCGTAGCATTACGTTGGATATCCGAAATGTCCGAAAACCTGTGGTCCTTCAGGGCTGATTACAATTTGGGGAACAAGAAAAAGTCCGGGGGAGACAAGTCTGGGGAATAGGGCGGGTGATTCAGGGACATACTTTGCCTGTTGGCCAGGAACTGCTGCACCAGAAAGGCAGTATGTGGCCGGACATTGTCGTGAAGCACTGTCCAGTTGCCTCACAGAGAAAACAAAAGTCGGTCAGTCGCCGGAATAAGTGGGTTCTGCAACCCACTTCACGTAGGTTATTGTGGGAGGTGAGTTAAACAAACCACTACACATGATTTTGAACACGGATCAAAGTGAGTAAAAATACTACCGAGTTATCGCAACTGTGTTATCGAAAAAAGTGTGTTAAATAACTTATGTTATGTGTGTTTACTGAGCTGAAAAACCAACTTTAAGTATTAGACCGTAAATGTGACAAAACGCTGAAATAAAGTACTCGGGATGAAAATTTTCGAATGTACTTAACCCGGGAGCAGGCGTGCGAAAAAAACGAACGGGAGTTGGCGTGCAGGGTATCTCATACCCGAATGTTTTTCTTTGCTCTGTACATCATAAATGGTAAGCAAAATTATTTTTATAACTAAATTAAAGTATAAGATACATTTAATAACATTTTTAATGTGAATAAAGGCTATTTACAATTAACTCGTGCATTTTCTACAGATAGAACCCATATGCTCCATGCATATATTTTTTTGACATTTTTCACACGTAAATCGTGTCTTGTGGTCTTTCTTATTTGGGCATTCAGTACACCTTTTGTAAACTGTTTTTGCCATCTTATAAGGGGGTTTCATTTCTTTTTCTGGGTTCTGTTGTGAAGCCGAGAATTACGACGCCCAAGTGGGAAGCCGCCTCGGAACAAGTGGTAGCAAATTAGCAAACAGTTAAGCCAGCCAAAAAAAGGCGAGACAAGAAAAAGCGTTGTGTATTAAATTAAGTTACAGAATTAACTTCAAGTAACAAAGCGACATGAAAGACAACCCAGATAGGTTGTCTCAGGTAACATATACTAAAATAGTTAGGTTTTAAGTTAACAGCACTTGACCTGGCAAGAAAATACTTAACCCTATATATAGCCTGACCCACGTGCTAAGCAGATTACAATACTCATTGAAGTAATTCCTACCAAAGAAACATTATCTACTACAGTAAATTAATTGACGGACAAAGGGGTTAAGGAGCAAATAAAAAATTTATTGATTTAATAAAGCATAATGAAAAAATATAACTACTTAAAATGTGAACAGCCATGCCATGCTCCTCGCTCCACACTCCACACCACCTTCAAGAGTGTCACCACCTTCCAACGCGTCCAAGGGCTGTCTGTCGTTATTTTACGAAGCTAGCCATGACTTGCGCCGTACTTCGCACCTGCGCAAGCTGTACTTCGCACCTGCGCAATACAGGCTCAATACACCAGATTTGGCGAGCATCGCCTTTCCTGGCAACAAATCATTTTTCTTTTCAGCCAATATATGGCGGTTATGAGAGACAGTTATAAAGACCTGAATATTAATAGATATACTCCATGAGTCTTTATAACACTCTCCCCCTTCACCAAGTGAAGAAAAAACAAATGAGGGAAAATTTCCCAAAGAGAGTTGAGTTAGAAATAACAATTAATGTGCTAGGAGTGGGAGTTGGCAGGCTTACAAAAAGTTATATTGAAGATCCTTTGGAAAAATGTGATTATACCAGTGCATTACAATGTATTACATTGAAGATCCTAGATCAGGAAAAAAGTTCATTACTGCTCATATTGAGTCTAGTTTACAATGGTATACATTGGAGACCCTAAATGAGGAAAAAAATTCATTAATGCTCATATTGAGTCTAGTTTACAATGGTATACATTGGAGATCCTAAATGAGGGAAAAAATTTGCTCCTAATTTTGATTATATGACCATAAAATTACACAGGGTATGTACATTATATTAAAGAACATTAAACACTTCACGTCGGCTGGCCAGCCATTGAAAAAACAAAGAAAAAAACACAAAAAACAACCCTGTAAAAATTCACCTAGAAAAAATTAAAGTTACATTGAAAAGCGATTAATGTCAATTGCAAAAATTATGAGTCCTAGATAGACAAAGTGTCATGGATAGACAAAGTGAAAGCACTAATAATAGTCAACATTGTGACAGAGAGCATAGTGTCATACACAAGAGTGTCATTACTATGAGAAAAGTTTCAAGACACCTTGGATGAAGAAAATAACTTGTAACACAGTGTATCACACTGTACCATGCATAGTACAAAAAGTAAAAGTAAATGTACATAAAAACTTAAAAAAACAAGTGCAAAAATTGTGTTGGGATATACATTATGGTGAGTATATACCCTAGAATCATAAATTGTAGGACACTATAATAACATTATTCACAAACAAATATACAATATAACACAAAAATACATGATTATATTCAAGAAACAGTTGATGCATTACCCACTTCACAAAGCTAACAGGTGAGTTGCATTCAATATGGAAACTATAAAAAAACTTCACCTATATGCAGCAGGTGATGTACAACTGCAGGAGATAGTGACCATGTTGAGGTCGAGAACCTTCAAACCTGTATACAGTACATAACAGGATTCAATACTTTTCTGGAAAGCTGGTCACCCATAAAAAATACACAAAAGAATAAGTTAATACAATACATATATTTACAAAAATGTGAGGACTTATTCCTGAGAAATGAAGAAAAAAATTGCCTTGTACAATAAAAAACCAACTTCATTTCTCAAATGACAAAATCGAGAATATTTTGGCTGATTAAAATATCACAGGTTGCACCTAAGGTACAAAAAAAACATATTCAAGGAAACTCGCAAATGAAAACAAACTGATAGCTGATATCAGATGATGTTTCCTGCAATTCAGGCAAAGTGTGAAACAAAACTTAATATTGACTATTGCTAGGTTATTTACAATGGTATATGGGAGAACCAAATGATTTTAATTGCATATTATTATATTTTATATCAATAAAGTGGTTAAATTAGCATTTTACTTTACTATTGGTAGAATCAATAATAACAGAACTTTAGAATTAAGATTGAAAACTATTATCAGCTTATAGAGGTTAAAGAAACAAGGTTGTGCATAATTAACAGATATATTATGAATGGAGTAATTTCACAGATATTAAACTTTAAAAAGATACAGAGGTATACCATATGCAGCAAGAGTCCTAGTCCACACAGGAAGACATGCAGAAGAAGAGTTGGACGCGCCAATCGCTGGGTTGTCCATCAACTGGAGAAGACGTGCGCGCAAACATCTTTACCAGAACTTCATTTCCTCGGCCTGAGGTTGTAGGGGCAGGGCTTCTTCACTGCAGTAGGAATTTCTGGCATCTTGGGGTCTGTTGTAGTTTCTGGCGGTGGAGGACTGGCATGGGTGAGTCCAACAGGATCTTGAACTGGAGGTGATTCTATCTGGAGCTGAGGAGTTTCAAGCAGCATGGATGGATGATGGAATGGCAACTTCTCGTCTGCTAGACTTGCTTCTGGGACCTGGAACTCATCGTCTGGAGCAGGAGGAAACTGTTCTCCATCAGGATAGCTGAGCTCAGTGGCATCCATGGATTGGTCATCCTCTGGAACACTTGAAAGACTGGAGTCCAGCACAGGATCTGAAGGATTGGACACTGGAACAGGCATCTGGGCAACTGGATGAAAAGAACTAGGGCACACAGAATCATTAGTAGTGGGAGATGGATTCGTATGCCTTTCTATTAAATGCCCTTTACGAGCTGGGGCCTTTATCAGCCTGTTCACATGGATGAGCGAAGCCTGTGATATTCTATCTTCCAGTGGTCGAATGACCACAGTCACATTTGAGCGGAATTTCTCAATTGCAAATGGTCCCTTGAGAAATTGGGTGAAGTGCGTTTTATATTTCACATACACAATGTCACCCTCCTTTAGCCTTGTGTCTCTTCTTGCTCTATTGAGCTTCCTGTGAGAGTTTGCTTGACTTAGGGATGTATTGCTGAAGCACAGTGACCAAATGACTTTAGTTTGTGCCATAATATTATCAATGAGGGACCCTTTGTCAAGATGAGGAAAGACATCAAAGAATCTCTCCGAATCAGTCAACAGGGCTAAAGCTCTTCCAAAATGGACGACTGCAGGGGAGTGACCTGTCGTAGAGTGGATGGTAGAGTTGTATAGTGAGGCATGTATTAGGATGGCTGTGTCAAATGGTACTCCTTGGGCTTGCAAAGTCGAAATTGATGATTTGATAGAGGCATTGATGCTTTCAGAGATTCCATTTGCCTCAGGATATCCAGGTGACGAGTGTGCCAATCTGATTCCAGCCATATCCAATAGCCTTTTGAATACCACAGAGGTAAATTGTGGGCCAAGATCTGTAAGAATATGGCTTGGTCTGCCAAACATGGCAATGTACCTAAATATAGCCTTGGTAACTCTGTCAGCTGTGGTTGTCGGCATGTCCTCTAAGACCAAAAAGCGACTGAAGTGGTCAATTATGGTGAGGACCGAGTGACCATTGCGGAAGGGACCAACAAGATCAAGTGATACAAGTTGGCCTGGTGCAGTAGGAAGTGATGCAGACTGGACTGGAGCAACCGCCACCCTTCTTTTCTTGTGAAGAATACATTGTCTACATGAGGCAACAAAGTTGGCACAATCCATGTATGCCCCTCGCCACCAAAACTTTTTGGCGAGAGCCTCGTATGTTTTTTTCAACCCAAAATGGGACAAATGAGCCAGGCGAAGTGCCTTTGGCTTGAGAGCTGACGGTAATACAATGTACTCTTCTCTCGATAAACCCGTCTTTCCAGCGTAAAATAATAGGTTTGACTCTGGGTGCACAAAAAAGTTCTTGGGCACATCCTCGCCCTGTTGATTAACTTGTTGAAAATTTCTGAGAGTTCCTCATCCCTGAGCAGTTCCTTCAGGATTGTTGCTGAAGAGATTTCATTCTCTGGGTCAGCAACTTCTGACGTTATGATACTGAATACCTTTTGTAGCTGCTGTGCAGCTTCACACCCTAATTCAGAAATTGAACTGTGTGTGTTTACATCTTGAGGAGTGGTGGAGGAGGCAACAAAGGGAGGCAAGTTAGGTTTACTATGAACATTACTATTGTGGATCAGAGCAGAAGTACAATTAATTACCTTAGCATGGGTATTATCAGGTACAGAAAAATATGAGTTAGAGGAAGAACTAGGCTTTACAACATGAGTAGAAATACCAGTGTTATTGCTGTTGACATTATTTCAAGCATTTACATGAGATACCTTATGAGGTGAATTATCTACCTCTATAGAATCACTATTACCATACAACACATTACTATTATTATCAAGTACTTTATCATACTGAGCAGGTTCCTCAGAATCCAAAGTAACTACAGGTAAAATTTGCTTTGAATTAATTAAATTAGCATTGGTATTAAGGTCTTGTGTTATAACATTAGGTGTGCGAGAAAAATAATCTGGTAACACATTAGAAGTTCCACTGACATAAATAAATTTAAAAGAATATTCAGATAGAGACATTAACCATCTTGTGGTGATGGATGCAGAAGTTGTTTTCTTATAGTGCATAAGAGGTTTACTATCTGATAAAACAAAAAATTCTCTATTATACAAGTACTGTTTGAAGGATTGCACACCTTTTGCTATATCCATGAGTTCTAATTTGAGAGCAGGATAATTCCTCTCAACTTTATTTAATGATTTACTAAAGTAAGAGACAGGTAATAGTTGACCATCAAAGTCTTGTAATAGCACTGCAGAAATTGCTTCCTTGGAAGCATCAGTGTTTACATAAAAAGTATTATCAAAATTAGGTTGCCTGATAAAAGGCGAAGAAAAGAAAATCTTTTGTAGCGATTGGAATGCATTGGAAGCTTCATCAGTCCAATTAAAAGGTACAGACATAGAAGTCATTGAAACCAGAGGAGCAACCAAATTAGAAAAACGTGGAATTAAGTGTCTGTAATAATTACAAACACCTAGGAAACGTTTCAACTGTTTTTTAGTTTTTGGAGTTGGAAATGAAGTCAACTTTATGATATTAGAAGAAATTGAACTTATAGTGTTCTGCGACACTTTAAAACCTAGGTAATCTACTTCAGTTTGATGGAATGAGCACTTTGGAGGATAAGCAGTAATATTATTTTTAGTAAAAACAGAAAGAAGAGCTTTTAATTTCTGACAAGACTCTTGAAATGAATTTGCACAAATGACAATGTCATCTTGGTAAGCAAAGATACCCAACTCATTGGTTTCCTCAATGAGAGTATCGACTAAAGCTTGGAAAAAGGATGCTGCACTACGCAGTCCAAAAACTAAACGTTTATATTTAAACTGACCCCACATGGATGTGAAACTCAGGCGGTCTTGAAATTTTTCAGGTAAGTCAATTTGATGGTAAGCACTTTTTAAGTTCAAGGTGGTGAAGTAGCGATATTGAGCTATATTAAAAATTATATCATTTATTTTAGGTAAGGGATAAGACGAATTCTTAATTATCTGATTAATGAGACGTAGATCCAAAGCAAGTCTGAATTTTTGTGGAGCAGAAGAGTTTAATTGCTTCTTTTTAACAAGCAATATTGGGCAAGCCCAATCAGAGATTGTTCTCTCAATGATACCTGCCTCCACAAGTTCATCGATTTGCTTTTTAGTCTCAGCTTGCAAAGACTGAGGAATGGGAAATGGAAGAGTCTTAAGAGGGAAGTCATGATCAAAATTCAAATTTGGAATCACACGATCAGTGTGTCCTAAAGACTTAGACGACGAAGAAAAAGCTGTGGCAAAATTGCTCAACAGTTGTGACATTTGAGAAATTTCTCCAGGATTCAAATGGGAAAGCTTAAAGTCATTAAGATTAAATTCTGACTTTCTTAAATTTAATATTTCAGGAGATGCAGTAATAAGATTTACAGATTCACTGACTGAGGTAGTTCGAGCATGGGAAACAGATAACTGCTCATCTAAAGAAGACACATGACCCAACACAGCATTTTTGTTTACATGAACTGGCTTATTGGACAAATTTTCAATTAAAATGAATGACTTAATCACCTTAGAGGATTGTTGAGTAGAAGAAGTTGAACAATTATCATTTATAGTATCTGGTTGCTCATCAACAGATATATTATTTGCAATAATGGATGGATGAACTAAAAGATTTGGATTTTTAACAACAGGTTCAAAGAATAAATCAGAATTTGAATTGATTATTGGAGCACTGATTTTAATAAAAGAAGAAGAATTTGGTTTGATTATAGTTTTAGAAACAAGAGTAGCATTCTGAGCATTTACAATAACATGAGAATGTACACCTTGATTTTCAGAATCAATAAAAGGAATGGCAATATCATCAAATGTGATGGAAGCTTGCGAATTTGAAATATCCACATGAAATTTAGTAAGAAAATCATAACCAATTATGGCAGAAAAAGACTTATCATTCAAATTTGTAACAAAAAAAGGATGTTTGAAGAATTTCTTCTCAAGTTTGAAAGATAAATTGATACAGGAAGAGAAATTGACAGAAGAGTTGATGGTTGATATAGACACCTGTCTAGAAATGTTCTTATAATTAAGAGACTGTTTGTTCATGTGGAAAAATGACTGGTTGAGTAACGAGATAGAAGAACCTGTGTCTATTAATCCAATTATAGTAGTTTGAGGAAATTTTATATTCACCATTGGTAACTTAGCAGAGGTTTGAGCACTACATATCCTTTCGATGACAATTTTGCTGTTAGCATGCAATGCATTATCATTAACAGGGATCTCACACTGAGTAGCAGTGGAGTTCATAATTTTGATAGCAACAGAAGTTTGACAACCAACAGAAGAAAAACTCTGTTGAACATTACTATTACACTGCGCATTAAGATTATCAGTACCTCTACTATTTACAGAAAAATTTGAGCACTGTTGTACCAAATCACTATGATTCACATAATTAGGAATATAAAGGTCATAATTAGGACTATTAACATTGGCTGATGAGGAATACTGGAGAGACAAAGGTACATCAGCATTAGCTTGTCTCATTGCAGGGTTAGAAGAATCATAAACAAAGGAAGAGGCATCAGGATTTAGATTTGAGTTTCTCACAGTGTGTGAGTTCTGCCTAGTAGAGTTATTTAACTGCCTGCTTCTATTATTTGGACCAGAAGATGACTGCTCCCTACGAAAATCTTTTTGAAACTTATAGCATTTTGCAAAAGCATGACCTGTCTTATGGCAATATTGACAGACAGTCTTTGAAACTTTGTCTGGACTCATTTGAAGAACAAGGTGTTTGCATATATTCATTGCATTCAGTGTCACATGACAAAGTCGAGGATGATTGAATAGCATTTATTTGGTTCTTAGTCATATTCAGTGAATTGAGCTGTTCTTTGATAACCTGGATTTCAGCGAGCAGCTCTTGCAACTGCAAAGCACTACCCACAGACTGGGCTGAAGTGCTGTAAGATTCTAATTGCTGCAAAGTATCAGCTCTATCAACTGCAGCCTGGAAACATTTTATGTTTTCACTTAATAGTTGCACCTTAATACTCTGAGGGACAGCATTAATTAACTCTACAAATTTTATCTCGTTAAGGGCCTCAGGATTCTTAACAGATGGATGTAATTTAGAAACCTGAACTGAAATTCTGTGAGCAAGATTTCTAATAGATTCAGCAGGTAATAGAGTTATGGTCTGAGGGTTTAGTAATGCAGGGTTTACAGAATGATAAGGATCAAAGAAGGATTTCAACCTTTGCAACAAAAATTCATGATCCTCTGTGTCCAACAACTCAGAAGTACTTATGACATATTTTAAAGCAGGCCCTACCAATTTTGACCTGATAAATATAGCTGTTTCAGCACCTGACCAATTATTTACTCTCGCTAAGTCCCTGACTTGCTTAGAGAAAAATGGCAATAATTCTCCACCACCTTCAAAAGGTTGAATGGTTACATTGAATCTATTGTCTACCTCGCTAGCCATGTCCAAGAAAGCAAGAAGTAAAAGAACTGGACAAAAATTTTCTCAGAGTTCACACAAAAGATAACATAACTTGAGTTTTACATATTCAACGTGGAAACAAAAAATTTGCAGAGTTCAGTGAACCATAAGATGCAAGAGAAGAATTCCATTGGAGATAACATGAACCAGCAAATGACAATATGTAACGAATTATGAATATAATTTAGAAAAGAAGTATATTAAAAGTTATGAATACACAAAATGGGATACTATTCAATAATACAATTTTCAAATATTATGCTTGAGTTCACCACAGCTTAATTAGCATTAAAAAATTTCAGCATAACTGTCAATTATCAGTCAGAAATAATATTTGACATATAAATATGATAGGTTGCATGGATTGCATGGTGAGATTAGCACTTTATATTAAATGAATTTATATCAATAATGAAGTTTAAAATCAAAAATTGTAATTCAAAAAGCACTAAAATATCCTTTACACATGAAAAAATCAATCAATATAACACAAATTCCAATCTTAAATAATATTCAATGTTAAATACTCAGATATTCATAAAATCACTGTATAATTAAATAATTGCACATAACAAACACATAGCTTCGTTCATGCTCTATTATAAAAAAATGCATCATGTGGTACAGGAAAAGCAAACTGAATGAAATTTTAGCATTATTAAGATGCATATATATTACTTACAGAGAACATAACATTATAATCAGGAGGAATATTGAGCAGATGCATTTCTCATTACTCACGTAGGTTAAAGAATTAAAAAAAGTTACCGATAAATGAGACAATTACTACCCTTAAATATTACAATTAATTTTAAGGACTGGTCAACAGGTACCAAATGTTGTGAAGCCGAGAATTACGACGCCCAAGTGGGAAGCCGCCTCGGAACAAGTGGTAGCAAATTAGCAAACAGTTAAGATAGCCAAAAAAAGGCGAGACAAGAAAAAGCGTTGTGTATTAAATTAAGTTACAGAATTAACTTCAAGTAACAAAGCGACATGAAAGATAACCCAGATAGGTTGTCTCAGGTAACATATACTAAAATAGTTAGGTTTTAAGTTAACAGCACTTGACCTGGCAAGAAAATACTTAACCCTATATATAGCCTGACCCACGTGCTAAGCAGATTACAATACTCATTGAAGTAATTCCTACCAAAGAAACATTATCTACTACAGTAAATTAATTGACGGACAAAGAGGTTAAGGAGCAAATAAGAAATTTATTGATTTAATAAAGCATAATGAAAAAAAATAACTACTTAAAATGTGAACAGCCATGCCATGCTCCTCGCTCCACACTCCACACCACCTTCAAAAGTGTCACCACCTTCCAACGCGTCCAAGGGCTGTCTGTCGTTACTTTACGAAGCTAGCCATGACTTGCGCCAAGCTGTACTTCGCACCTGCGCAATACAGGCTCAATACACCAGATTTGGCGAGCATCGCCTTTCCTGGCAACAAATCATTTTTCTTTTCAGCCAATATATGGCGGTTATAAGAGACAGTTATAAAGACCTGAATATTAATAGATATACTCCATGAGTCTTTATAACAGGTTCAATTTTAATTTTATACTTTTTTGAGCATCGCTTGGTGGTTTCTATTCTCTCTGTAATCTTCGATAAGCTGCAAACCCAAATGCTTCAGGAAAGCGCGTCTGCTTTCATATTGAGATGGGGGAGTTTTTGCAGAAACTCATACATTAGTAAGAAATTTCTCTTTTTTCCATTTTTTTTATCTCGTCCAACATAAAAATCATTTTGATTTGACGAGTCTATCTTTGATTTGACGAAATCTACTTCGATATCTGTGTCACCGTCTGTTGATGAATCATGATTGCTATTATACTCTTCATCATTATCAAATTCTTCTTCGTCATCAAATAAACTTTGTTCATCCGTCAAAACTGTATCATCAAAGTTCTCAAACGCTTCCTTTCTTCGTCGTATGTGAGATTACGCGCCATATTTGTAAGGCGTCTGACTCTCATGGCGGAAAAATTCTGAGTGGCAATGATGGGCGCTGGGTATAACATACCCGAAACACAAAATACCGGAATTTCTATTTTTTAGATTCGTCTGCGGACCTGGCCTGTCCAAGGTCATGACCCTACATTCAGCTATACCGAGACTCGTCCACTTTTAAACGAGTGGTCGGGAAATAGACAGAACAAAAGATAGGAGCGGGTATGTCACACCCTGCGCGCCCGTCCCCGGGTTAAAATTTTATCCATTATTTTTTATAAGGAATTTAATTTTTGGAATACAATGTCTACTTTTTTAGACGAGATTAACAAAAATTCTTTTCTATTATTCCAAATAAATTTTTTGTTTATATTTTTATTTTACCTATTGACTATTGTTCTCAACTTAGAAATTATTTCATTTATGTAGAAATATTTTCCTTTAAAATAGTATCTTTAAAATCAAAGGTATTGAAAAATTTTGTAGAATTTTTTCATAAAGTAATAAATGTACAAAGCAACTATCAGTTTCACATAAATTTGTTAACAAAATCAACATTCTTTTACGAAAAGAAGCTGAAGTTCTTATGCGTATGTTGTTAATATTTTACGCCTTGATCTGCAAGACAGACGCTTATAGTTCGATAATAAAAGGCTGGGATTCGCAGGTTTGTGTTTTCATAATTTCCTTCTTAATTTTCAAAGGGTTAGCTTAATAGCTTACTATTGATTATTACGCTTCATAGGGAATACTTGTGACAATATTTAAAAAAAATTAATAAATAAAAGAAAGAAGTCCTAATTATGGGACATCGCTAACAAAAAATCGCGTAAAATTGATTGGTATAGAATAAAACTCCATCACACAGCTACCAAAAAGCTAAGTTTTATACATCCTTACACACACATACATCGGATACATTATATACGTATATATAAATCAAACAAAGATTATAATTATTTTCATTTTACAGACTTGCGACACTGAAACTGCTTATGGTAAAAAAAAATTTGCAATTGTAACTGTAAACTATATTCTTCTCCAATATGTTTTTTTTTTCAAACCTTATTTTATTATAATTTACCGGGCCAAAATCTAGCCACTAATAGCATCTTACATTCACACAGCATTGACGTTTATGATTAACAATAGTTTAAAATGTATATCTCGATTCATAACTTTTAAAATATGAAATTTGTAATTCTGAAAACGACTATTTTAACAGCTATTAAGAATTGCAATTAGCAAATAGAGCTCATCTTTTCAGTTTGAATTCCATCGTCCGAGTTATACGTGTGAAACGTGTTTTCACATGTGTTCGACAGAGACAGGAAATAGTCTTTGACCGATGGCTATTTATTCCCTCGCCTTAAGTTCTTCAAACGAAACGGTGGGTCTCCGCCATGTACTGTCTAGTACGTTCCCTTAAGCATGGCGGGAATCTTTTAAGGAAACACATCTCAAATAGGGTGCCCCAGGTGTTCTAAGATGTACTATTAAGTACATATTAGAACTATTAGTAAGATGTTAGTAAGATGTGCCCGACCACCGACCACATATGTATATTTATGGGTGGGAAGTGGGATTAAGTTTTCAGGGCAGTGTCAGCTCATCGTACTACAGTACCCAACTGCTCCACATTGAAAATGATTCGCAGTGGATTGCGGCTTCAAATTCATCCCCTTTCTGAGTTAAGATGAGTGCGATTTATTTAACACTTTTATTATTGAATATTTTTCTATGTCAATGAATGTAAACCTTATCTATTTTACTTTTTAAAATTTATCAGTAATATGCAATAGTGAGGAGGAAAAAAACTATTGTTTTCATACATACTGTATGTGTAAATTTATAAAATTAGTCTGTTTTATCTGTTTTAAAAAAATATTGAAGCTGATCATAAGGTTCCAAGTATTAAAGACCAATGCTCCTAAGATCTAAAAATTTAAAAGGTCAGTGCTCCCTGATATAGATTTACATTTATTTTTATTGGGCTGAAATATATATTTCTGTTGTCTGAATTTACATATTCTGTTTCTATATTGTTAATTTAGTTATTAAATTAACTAAGCATGCTATGAAATAGGATCTTGGGCACTTTATTATTGAACTGAAACTATTATTAAAAAAAGTGACAGCGTATTTAATTTTTTATGCTAACATTTTTATTCAAATAAGTTTAAAAATGTAATTTCAAGTAATTTTTGTCTTTCTATTTATCATTATTTATATATACATGCATATACACTCATGGACAAATAAATTAGCGCACCAAGAAGGAATCGTCAAAATGAAACGAAATTTTACATACGTAATGACTACTTTGATATAAGTAAATGATAAGAAAATCAAAGAAAAAGGATAATTTGTTTCAGAGAAAAAGGCAAAAGAACGGAGGAGTTAATACTCCGTTGGACCCCCTCTAGCGCGAATGCACGATGCGATACGATCGGGCATTGAGTCATACAAGTTCTGTATGATGTCTTGAGACATTTCGTTCCATATTTGCTGTAACCTTGCCTCTAGTTCGTTCAAACTCGTGGGATGCCCAACTCGTCGTCCCAAATGATCCCAGATATGCTCGATTGGAGACAAATCTGGGGATCGGGCAGGCCAAGGAAGGGTAGTAACAGTGCGGAGACAGTCTTGTGACACCCTTGCCGTATGAGGCCGAGCACTGTCTTGTTGAAAAATGGCTCCTGGGAGCCGTTGCAAGAGTGGCAACACATGTGGTTGCAGGATTTCATGAACATACCGCTGGGCTGTCATGGTGCCACGGAACAATAGTAGGGGTGACGGTGTATTGTAGGCAATGGCACCCCATACCATCACACCAGCTGTGGGAGCGATGTGTCGCTGTACAGCAAAGGCAGAATTGAAGCGTTCACCACGGGCTCTCCACACACGAACACGATTGTCATCACTGCCGAGATTGAATCTGATTTCGTCGCTAAAGACGAGCTGGTTCCATTCCGCTGCAGTACAGTTTCCTAGTGCGTGGCAAAACTCCAAACGGAGGCGTCGATGGGTAGGCGTCAAGGGCAGCACACGTAATGGGCGCCGCGATACCAACTGTCCTTCAGCCAGGCGCCTTCGTATGGTTCGAGAAGACACAGAGGCCCCTAGTGACGGTGCTACCTGTGCCTGGATGGCGGCCGTTGATGCGGTTGGCTGTACGCGTGCATTTCTTACGATGTGGCGGTCTTCTCGACGACTGGTCTGTCGAGGGCGTCCTGAGCCTGGTCTTCGTGTACATGACATCTCTCGGGTCCACTGGTCCCAACACCTCCTCACAACACAATCAGAGCGGCCTAATTGACGAGCTACTCGCCTAGCTGACCACCCAGCTTCCATCATCCCGACGATTCTCCCCCTCTCAAACTGCGACAACTGCTTATATTGTCTTCGAACACGGCGTAATGGCATGTCTATCTCAGCTCTTCCTTTGTAAATGATTCAGCACACTCAAACAAGCTTTGGTTACCAGTTTTATATTCCACAGAGTACGATGTTCAACGCCCTCTACCAGCTATACGTAATGCGCAATCACGCTGCATTTCTAATCATTTGCATATCTGCCCGACATGTACCTTCATTGCAAGTTTCGTTACAATCCAGCAATTATTTCTTGGTGCGCTAATGTTTTTGTCCATGAGTGTATAATAATGAATTAATGCACAGTTTTTGAATTCAACTGAGGAAACCTTTTATATTCTGATCTAAATTTTATATTATAAGTATGTAAAAATTATAGTTAAAATTTTCTACTAATGTAGCTATTTCAAAAGGATTTATCAGTAATTTTATTATTAATCTGGGAATGCTGAAAGTAAAACAATACAGGACTGTGTTTCAGGCTTACAATACTGTGTATAACAATACTGTGTTTCAGGCATACATAAAGTTTTAATTTTTAAATACAAAATGAGAGGTTCTCCCTGTCTTCAGTTCTTTTCATTTTAGATGAAATATAAAAAGGAAGCATATATATGTTTTTCTTTTTTTAAAAAAGTTTCAAGTGCTGTAATTAGTTACATACATAGTTTTTGTTAAAAACCAAACTGAAATTCATGTGTTTAAATATCATATTTTGTTTCCATTTGTTGATTTTTGCTGTTTATTGTATAACTTTCCTTAAGTATTTTAATAGTTAAAAGTCCCTTAATAATTATTTCTGTGGTAAAAACTGAAAGTATAGTTCAGTTTTATGTTTGCACAAATACTGCCTAGTGTCTATTATGCACTTGATGCCTTACTGGTATAATGATAATATTATACCTTCATATTTAAAATCTTTGTAGTACATGACATATTCTGTTCACCTCTCAAGTAGGACTTATTTCTTCATATTGTTAAAAAGTAACCCCTATCTCTACTCTGTGGCTAGTTTAACCCCTAATAAACTAAAATACGGTTGTCTATATGGATTGGTAAAGACATTGTAAGTAATAAATTTTGAAAATTTATATTTTATTACAAAAAATGTTGTTTTTGCAATAGACATAACATTTTTCAACATGTTAGACATGTTGAATAATGTTATGTCTATTGATGAGCATGTTGAGGATTTATTTATAAGAGTGAATTCTTAGGTTGTTTTTTTTAACTTTCAATCAAAACAAAAGTTAATTGTGTGCTTTTAAAAATAAAGTAATTAAAATTATTGAAAACCAAAATGATATTTTAACTTAAATGTAATTCTTCTTAATTTTGAGGGAAATGAGTATTCTGATTTAAGTATAAATGTATGTTAAAGAGGTTAAGCAATTTATGAATTTTAATTTCGAAATATATATGGCACAACTTTTGTATTCTTTTAAGTTTGGTATTTTAAAGACAGTGGGGAGAAATATAGATGAGTTTATTAATAGTCTCAAAAAAGTATGGATCTGCATTCTCAAAAGAATCTAAAAATATAAATCTTGCCATAAGTTATTTAGGATTATTGACCATTGGAATTAATGTGTTAAGACAAAGTCCTTTTTTTCCTTTTTGAAAAATATCAATACAGGTTAAGAATAACTTGTCTATATCATTTTTACTGCAGACAGTTGAATAGTTGTTAAAACCTTGAAGCAAAATTACTTTTAACTTTTCCCAAGCAAGTTTGTATACCTCAATGTATTTACTTTTTAACATCCTTTTTTAAACAATTTTTAAAAACTTTATCATAAGAGTTGTATAGATGCGAATATGTATAAAATGTTGCTACACAGTTGTTATTTTTATGATTAATTAAATTTTTATTCTATTTAGCTATTTAGTCTAGAATAAATTAGTGTAGGAAAACAATTTCTTCATAACATCTGCACTTCATTAAGTCTTGTTCTCTGTTTTCAAATATTAGGAGATCTTTAAGACCTGCCTGGCTTTTCATATTCCGCCAGAAGCAGAACTATCAACTCAAGAGGAACTTGAAATGGTAATGTTGTGAAAACATCAGCGTAGAACTGGTTCGGAAGCAGCGTACTTGAAACTAGACGGAACCGGTTTTATTTCACTCCTGATCGCCTAATCGGAGATTCTCCAGGTCTTCCTACAAAGTTTTAAAAGAACGTTGGCAACAAAAAAGGTGTGAAAATTTCTCCGGCGGAAGGACATTATAAAAGGGGACTCCTCGAATGTTCTCGGGGGGAAGCTGACGTCTTTGTTCTTGCGGAGACGGTGGTCTGAAGCACGTGGTTGCGCGAGTAATAAAGTGTGACTCAACAGGTCTACGAAAGATTTACAGAAATACGGAGTTGTCCGATGGTTCCTGGTTCCTTTGCTGAGAATTGGATTTTCCAAGAGCACATAGTATTCGTGCTAACAATTGTGCTGACCTCAACATGCGTGGTGTAAATGGTGATGCACCACGTGCAAAATAATTTTTTATGCACTCCTAACTTGTCTTAAATAAAGTGTGGTAAGTGAATTCCAGTTTTATTCTTTTATTTTTTGCAATGTGCTGATCTTATATAATCACGGCCACAACAAAATATCCTTTACATTGGTGCCGTTTGCAAAAAAAAAAAATAAAAAAAATTAATAATAGGTTGAGAATTTGGGTTTCTATTCAGTTGATATATACCATTCATTCCCTCATTTTATATATTAAGCAAATTTTATGAAAATTGATATTTTTGTGTTCGTTCTTTGTTTCATTTTATGTATTTTTATGCAGTGTATATATTAATAATTAGTAATTTTCTATAAGGTAGAAAAATGTTCTGAAAAATATATGTCTTAAGATTAGATTTTAAAGGTTTATTTGATTATGGTACTGAATATGATTTAAAATCAAGTTGAGAAACAGAATCATATGTGTTAATGAATGATTGATTTTTATATAGTAATCAAATTGAATTTCATGTATATTTGATATCTTCTATTTATAATTTGTATATTTTTGACATTTTGTGGGAGAGATACGTAAAAATTGTGATTCTATAAAACTAACAAAAGATTGCTATGGCTTATTCTCTGGCTAATGCTCTTCCTACTTTCTCTGGAAATGAGGAAGAAAATATTGAATATTTTCTCAGCCAATTTAATGCTGTTGCTACACTGGAGAAATGGAATGAAGCGAGAAAAACAATAATTTTAAAGTTACAGTGTAAGGGCAAGGCTTTACAATTTTTATCATCAAATGTCAATGCCTCAAATGAAATTAATTGTAGTAAACTCCAAAATTTACTTAAAGAAAAATTCCGCAAAGTTGAAAGTTTTCAAAGTATTCAGCAAAAACTTGCTTGTATTGCTCAGAAACCTGGGCAGAGTTGTAGTGAATTAGCTGAGGAGGTACTCAATTTAGTGACAAAATTTGTAAAAAATGACACTGATGATGACAGTCCCACACTCATTGAATTAACTGAAAACTTAAAATTTTCTAAGTACATGGAAGCTTTGAGACCGGACGTTAAAACAGAAGTCCTAAAATTCGGTCCTAAGGACTTTAAGCAAGCTGTTGCTAGAGCTAAAAACGTGGAAAATGCGTTTGAGCAACAAGCCTCAGGCGTCAACAATATAACAGCAACTAATAACATAGATATAGAGACATTGCTACAGCAGCAATTTGAAACTAACAAAAAAATTAAAGAGTTATCAGAAAAAATAGACAGGATAACGCAATCCACAATTAATGCTCAAGCAAAAGAGAACACGCAAAACATAGCGTCTTCCTCACACTACACGGAACCTTTTGATTATCCGACTTGCCATATTTGCTTTAAAAAACATCTTACAACACACTGTTGGTATTATCCAGAGAATAACAATAACCATCAAAATGTTAACTATGGCAAAAACTTTAGACATCAAAGAGGTGCTTATCACAACAGAGGAAATAGATCCAGGCAGACCCCTTACTACAAAATCTCAAATAAAAATTACAAGACAAAAAATTTAAACTAATTGAGGATTCTTGTGTTAATAAGTATAGTAATCCCCAGTCAAGAATCCGTTCAAAAATTATAGATAAAAATAAGGGGAGAAAAAGCAAAACGGAGTCTAAGCAAACAAAAATTCCAAATAATATCTCCAGTAAACAGAATACTAACGACAGAATGGTTTTATCATGCAAAAACAATAGCGCTACTCTACCAATAATTAATGTCAAAATTGCTGATAACTCATTTGAAGCATTAATCGATACGGGGGCAAATCTAAGTCTAATCGAACCCAGTGCTGTAGAGCTATTAAAAGAGGTAGTAAAATTAAACTTCATCTCACGCTCTGTAAATATTAAAACTCTAGATAATAAAATAATTCCCTATAATAGTACTATAGAATTGAAATTTAAAATCGAACAAAAATGGTTTTCTAATGTTTTCTTTGTAACTAGAAATAATTGGCACTCAAATTATCAGTTGATTTTAGGCTATGATTTCTTAAACAGAAACAAAGCTATTGTTGATCTAAATAAAAATGAATTAATAGCCGACAATGTTCACTTTAAATTTCATAGTAAGGTTCCCTCCCTACGTATTGATAACTCTGAAATAATGAACCCGATAACTCACAATGAGGAACCTGAATTAGGCAATTCTTGCAATAAAAGAAATCACAACAATTCTGCTAGATCATTGATTAATATAACCCTTGAACCCACTGAGTATAAATTCATCGCGTTAAAAGTCTCTGAAAACTTCAATAGTGATGAAACTGTAATGTTCTCTCCTAATCCTAAACTAAATAACATAATTGTAAATAGTAGTATTCACAATATTGATAGAAATAGATTAATCTACTTAATGGTTGAAAATAGCAGTAATGAAAAAATTGTGTTGAGAAAGAATTCTAAAATTGGTTGCATTGAAAATGTAAATAAATCCCAAATTAAGCAATCCAGTGATAAAACAGTATATCAAATTAACTCTTTAATATCTCAGGAAATAAAAGAACTCCGAAAGGAAGAATTAAAACCTGACCAATTTAACTTGAACCATCTCTCAATAGAGGATAGGGAAGAAATTTTAAATTTACTCATGTCTAATTATGAGGTGTTTTCAATTTCTTATAAAACTTTGGGTTCAACTGATGAAATTAAACCAGAATTTAAACTTTACCATAATTTTGCTTTGCAAACTAGGCCTTATTCTATCCCAAAGATAGCGAAGGAATTTGCCAGGAATGAGGTTGCCAAGCTATTAGAGGCAGGGATAATTGAATCATCATCTTCAAATTATTCTTTTCCAGTTATCTTTGTTAAAAAGAAAAGCTTACCCAATGATAAATCCCCTCGGTTTCGAATGGTAATTGATTATAGACTTCTTAACTCGATTACGGAATCATATAAAATATGCATTCCTAAAATTAATGATATATTACAAAACATAGCTGGTAAAAAATTGTATTCTGTGTTAGACTTGAAGGCAGCTTTCTTCCAAATTCAACTTCAGGACTCTGATAAGGAAAAACTTGCCTTTTCTACTGAATTTGGTAATTTTCAACCTACACGCTTGCCTTTTGGATTAAAAAATTCGACATCTTATTTTCATGCATTAATATCAAAATGTCTAGATAATTTAAGGGGGAAAAATGTACAGTACTTCTTGGATGATATCATCATTGCAGCAGACAACATGCAGGAAATGCAAATCTGGCTGCAGAAAGTTTTTCAAAAATTAAAGGAATTTAATTTAACATTAGACCCAGCAAAATTGCAATTATGTCAAAATAATATAACATACCTCGGCTTCAACTTAAGCAAAAACGGTTATGCACCTTCAGAGGCTAATATTAACAAAATCACCAACTTTCCTCAGCCCAAAAATGTTAAGCAGGTGCAAGCTTTTTGCGGCATGGTCAATTATTTCAGAAATCTAATTTTCAATTTTGCTGAAATTACCAAACCCATTGTAGAGTTAACCAAAAAAAATGTACCTTTCATCTGGAGCACAAGTTGTCAGGAGGCCTTTGAAAAAATCCAAAAAATTTTACTTAGCAAACCAACGGTCAGGAATATTGATGATAATAGAGAAATATATTTAGTCACTGATGCATCCCGCTCAGCGGTATGTGGCATCTTATTACAGAAAGATAATGACAATTTTTTTCCAATAGAGTTCTATTCGAAACAACTAAATCCTGCAGAATCGAGGTATCCATCGATCAGGCGTGAACTATATGCTATATACCTTTCAGTTAAGCATTATCACGAGTACCTATATGGAAGAAGTTTTAGAATTCTAACAGATGCAAAACCGCTAACTTTTCATATGAGATTAGATAAACAACCCGATATAATCACTAGATGGTTATTATACTTGCAAAGTTTCAACTACACTATTGAACATATTCCTGGTTTCTCCAACCCAGCTGATTTTCTTAGCAGAGTTACTGAGGACAATCAAAATCTAAATCTAAATGCCTTAAACATATTTGCTTCTGAAATCACAGAATTAAATAATGAAAATATTTTAAAGCATCAGTTAGAAGATCAAGAATTAACACGCTTAAGAAAAAAAATTTTGGAAAATGATGCAGACATAGAATCTAAATATTTTGTTGACACAGACACAAACTTATTAATGATTAAAATTAAAGCAAATTCAGCAAACAGCATCCAAAATTTTGAAAACAAAATTGTCATTCCAAAAATTTTGATTAAACACTGCCTTATTGAGGCTCACAAACCTCACTTTGGCAGCCACAGGACCTATGAGTTGGCTAAAAGACAATACTTTTGGAAAGGTATGTTTCAGGACGCAAAAAGTTTTTGTAGTCAATGTCATAAATGTTTACAAAATAGGTCAAAAAAATTAGAAACCAAGCCAAATATGATTACTAAATCTAATTTAATTCCAGGACAAATGTTAGCAATCGATGTGATAGGAAAGCTACCTAGGTCTCATGATGGAAAGTTCTATATATTAACCATTATCGATCACTATTCCAGATTCCTAGAGGCGATTCCTTTAATGAACGTAACTTCAGCTAGTGTAATTAAAGCCTTAAATGACTATTTCTCTAGATTTGGGATCCCAAAAATCTTATTGAGTGATAATGGCACGAACTTCACATCATCAGAATTTGAAAACTTCTTAAAATCTCTAAATATTGAACACAGAAAAGCGTCAATTTATTTCCCAAGATCAAATGGTGTGATTGAAAGAATTCACAGATCTCTTAAAGAATCCATTGCTTCACTATCGGAGCAAATCATTGAGTGGTCCGATAGATTAAAATTTTTCATTTTACATTACAATAATGTGAAACATGCAGTCACTAACTTCTCGCCTGCACAATTATTCTTTGGAAGGAATTTAAATATTCCATTGGATCAAATAGCTCCTTCCCAACAGGCTCAAGAGCCATCTAGATATTTAAAACTGCAACAACAACATATTGAAGCAGTGAGAGAGTTGGTGGCTAATAATGAAGCGGAATATTTCAATAGGAATGAAAAATATTTAAAAGGGAATAAAATGAGAAATTACGACACCGAGGATCTGGTGTACTTAAAATCTTTTAATAATCCTGGTTCTCTAAGGCCAAAATTCTCTGGTCCTTACACAATATTGAAAAAACTTCGTAATAATAACTATATTATAAGGGAAACTAATCATGACACAGCCAGAGAGATTAAGGTTCACATTAGCAAAATTTTCAAAAAAAATGGTGATAATTTTTGTTCCATAGCAAATAACATGGGTTAAATGTTGTTAACAATAATAAATATTTGTGTGATTTGGGTACAATATTTAAAAGGAATGAGGAATATAAGATATAAATTGTGCTTCGATCATATTTTTTTTTTCTGTTCTATTATTTATGCATGTATGTACATATGTGTTAATTGCTATAGATTATTGTTCAGTATGATACCATAAACCCATTCAGAGCTCATATTTCTAGCATTGTAGTAATTGTTTTACTTATTCAGTGTTTGTTTATGTGTCAAAGCACCTGGCACATATTTGGGAAATTGCAGGCTGATCCAAATTTCCTACTAAATTGTATGAGTTATTTTATGTTCAAGACAAATAGTTAAATTCAAAGTTGGATTAATCCAAGACAGCAACTTGATATTTAAAATATAATAGCTGCTGTATCTAAAGTAAAAGGTCAACTGTTCAAACTCATGTTGTGTAAAATCTTTAATTGATGTCAATGTACAGTCATTGAAATGTTCATGCAGAAATATATAGAATTAATAAGACAGGATTTTTTACATTTAATCAATTTTGCAACTGCTAGAATTAAGTAAGTTGAAAACTAAATTCAACAAATATGTATGCTGTGAATTTCAGCCATTAAAAGATACAAGATGATAATTGAAAGCTTAATATGACATAACGTTACTACAAGGGGGGTTTGAATGGTGTATATAGACTTATAGGTATTTTTTCCTCTTTCTTTTAAGAACTACTTACCACACTATAGAGAGCAATTAGTGTATATTGTGTTTTTGTGTATATTAGTCTATTATTTGAAATGTGGTTTTGGATACTATGTAATTATTCACACTCCAGAGAGCAATTAGTGCATATTGTGTTTTTGTGTATATTAGTCTGTTATTTGTAATGTGGTTTTGGATACTATGTAATTTTTATATTGGTTTTGTGCATCACCATCTTTCGTTTTTTCTTTTTTTATTTGATGGGGGGAAGAGATGTTGTGAAAACATCAGCGTAGAACTGGTTCGGAAGCAGCGTACTTGAAACTAGACGGAACCGGTTTTATTTCACTCCTGATCGCCTAATCGGAGATTCTCCAGGTCTTCCTACAAAGTTTTAAAAGAACGTTGGCAACAAAAAAGGTGTGAAAATTTCTCCGGCGGAAGGACATTATAAAAGGGGACTCCTCGAATGTTCTCGGGGGGAAGCTGACGTCTTTGTTCTTGCGGAGACGGTGGTCTGAAGCACGTGGTTGCGCGAGTAATAAAGTGTGACTCAACAGGTCTACGAAAGATTTACAGAAATACGGAGTTGTCCGATGGTTCCTGGTTCCTTTGCTGAGAATTGGATTTTCCAAGAGCACATAGTATTCGTGCTAACAATTGTGCTGACCTCAACATGCGTGGTGTAAATGGTGATGCACCACGTGCAAAATAATTTTTTATGCTCTCCTAACTTGTCTTAAATAAAGTGTGGTAAGTGAATTCCAGTTTTATTCTTTTATTTTTTGCAATGTGCTGATCTTATATAATCACGGCCACAACAAAATATCCTTTACAGGTAACAATATGGATTTATTACAAAATTGTACTTTGCTGTATTTGAAACATACGTTACACTATATGAATTTTGCACCTGTATCTAATTCATGCATTAAAATAAATTTATCTTCAACATCATGAATTATAAAATTTTGGTTATGCGCATTTTGAAATTAATGTATTAGTAGTTCCTGTATGAGATTCATCCTTAAAATAATAATAATAGTAATAATGCACACATTAGGATTTATGCTTTGGAGGCCCAAATTATTCATTCAATACCAACATATTCAATTAAATGTAATTGTAATTGAAATTGCATCAAAATTGTAAAATTGTTAGTATATAATGTAAATTTAAATTGTAAATCGTAATATGTTATTAATGCAATGGTGAATGTAATAGTAACAGTAAAAGTAATTGAAAGAGCACCGTGAATGTAAAATTTTATGTATTCTTTGCACAGTATCTTTGCACAGTAAACTGTAATTGTAAATTGTAATATGTTCACAAGCGACTTTAAATATGCCGTATAAGCTTATCGCTGAGGTCGGCGGAACCTTTATAATTTATACTTTGGAGGGACTAGTCTCTTAATATAGCAGTTACTTTACTGAAACATGGAGGATCAGTTCTCTATGCTGCAACTGCAGTTAAATTTTTGTTATTGACTGGTAATGACAGATATATCCACTCATTCTCACGAACCTTTTTAGCTTAATATGGAAAAATTTGTTCGCTCCTGTATGTAATTTCTTGCTAGCTGTTTTCAAAATTTAAAATTTAAAAATTTAAAATCCTAATGTCATGATTTGACAAACATTGCAATAAAAATTGAGCAAAACAATGTCCATTAATGTAGAAGCTGTCAGTGGGCACTTTAAAAGTTTAACTACGTGAAAATTAAAATCAACTTTGATACTGAAATGCATAACATTTGTGAAGTTTATTTTATGTTTCAGATGAATACTGCAGCCGAAAAAAAGCTTGAGTATCTGAACTGAACATTTTGATTGAAAAATAATATTTTTTTATAAAATTGGGCCTGGTTGTTTAAATGCAAAAATTTGTACATATATATGTAAATAAAGTTTCTCTGTATTTGTAATTTTTTTTGCTGGGATTTTTTTTATTTAAATATGAGTTTTCTGGAATTTTTTTATTTAAATGAGAGTTACTTGGCGTACTGGGGGCGTACCCGATTGATCCGTTGCAGCAGACGTTTCAGAATATCCAAGTACTTAGCGGAATTTAACGAGGTGCCCACAGGGAGAAAGGAATTATTTACGGATCAGATCCTCAAAGTCGAAGACCACCACGAGCATGGTCTTGATGCGGGATTTCTCAGTTCACACCTTCTTGCTTTTCGACGACCCTAGACCCCGCCACTCTATACTCTGACGCTTGCCGTCGGGGTCGTACTTCAGGCACCGGGTCTTGTCACTCGCGACAATGGTTTTCAAGAAATTTGGGTTTCGATCCGCCCTATCGATGAAGTCTCCACAGGTGTTAAGCCAAATTTGCATTTATTCCGGCGTCAAAGTGTGGGGCACAATTCGGAGGCAAAGCTTACGTTTACCCAAATCCTGGGCCAGTATGAGGTGGGCCATCTCACGACCAATTCCCACTTCCTCCCCTATCATTCGCACTGTCACATGATCATTGTTAGCCAACAATTCCTTCATTTTTTGTACGTTGTCCGGGTTGCATGCAGTTGCAGGCTGACCACTTAGTGGCGAGTCTTCAGTGGTGTCCCGCCCTCCTCGGAAGCGTTTAAACCACTCATACAAGCACTTCAAGGTGACAGCAGGTTCTTCGTAAACATTTAGCAGCATTTCATGAGTCTTTTTCGCTGATTTTCTAAGTTTGAAACAGAACAGCATATTCGTTCTCTGGTCCATTTTGAATTGTGACCGAGCGCACAACACCTTCACTCTACAATGAACTATTTCCATACTACACTGCTGGCCACCCAAATTGCAACACCAAGAAAGACAAGAGATATCACAACAAAATTTATTTTGTAGATAACATGTTGACCAAGTATCAAATGATTAAATTTATAGACTTCTGTGAAGTGTGGTTCCTGCCAAAATCAGTAGCCAGAGTAGCCGCCCTTGTTGGGGATCACCGCTGCCACACGCCTCGGCATTGATTCAAAGAGACTTTGGATGAGTTCTTGGGGTACTGCAGACCAAGCAGATTCCACACGTTGCCAAAGTTTATCTTCTGTGGCAGCCGGGGATGGAATCTGGGTCAATCGTAGAGCAACAATGGACCACATGTTTTCTATCGGCGAAAGATCAGGAGAGCGAGGCTGCCAGGGAAGCAATTCAATCTGGCGATTGACGAAGAACCGTTGGACAATGCGTGCCACGTGTGGTCGCGCATTATCCTGTTGAAATATGGCTGTGGGCAAGCCCTGAAGGTAAGGAAGGACAACTGGCTCCAACACCTCGGAGATATAGCGCTGGCTGTTTAAAGTACCGGCAATGCGTACTAGAGGTGTGCGAGAGTGATATCCAATACCGCCCCATACCATAATACCCGGTGCAGGACCAGTGTGGCGGTGCATAACGCATCTGTTCAGCATCCTCTCTTCACGGTGTCTCCAGACTCGAATGCGACCATCGTGGTGTTGCAGACAGAAGCGTGACTCGTCAGTAAAGACAATTTCATTCCATTCTGCCGTCCACATCCTTCTGTCATCGCACCATTGGCGGCGGAGACGTCTGTGGTTCTGCGTCAAGGGTAGACAAAGCAATGGACGTCTTGCGGACAGACCACTCTGCTGTAAACGGCGTCGAATGGTACGCGCAGACACTGGATGATGCGTTACAGACTGCATGTGCTGTGCTTTGGTTCGTGATGTGACTGAGCGATCTGTCACTGCCATGCGCACAATTTGCCTGTCATCACGTGAAGTGGTGCGCTGAGGTGAATGCAATCGAACACGCCGGTCCGTCGTACCCTCCTGCATCCAACGATCACATATCCGCATTACAGTTGTTTGGTTTCGTCCAAAACGACTACCGATTTCCCTGAAAGATAATCCACAGTCTCGGTAGGCCACTATCCTTCCTCTTTCGAACTCGGATACTTGATCAAAAGATGATCGATGTTCGACGAGGCATAATTGATCGTTTTTTGAAAAAAACCACAAGAAAAACACAATTGCCGAACTTTAAATTGTCGAAATCTCCAAGCCTTAAATAGCGCTTTGAAGTGGCGCCACAGGCGCGCGTGATGTGCGTCTGCGCTGAAATTCTAATCATTTGCATATCTCACCTCCGCTAATGCATGTTGTAAATTTCATGTTATTTGCATGTTTCCTTCAGGGTGTTGCATTTACAGTGGCCAGCAGTGTATAAGCTAACTTACAGCGTCGCCGCTCAGGAACTGGTTTAGAGAAGTCTTCACCTGTCCGGTACGGTATGCCCCGGTTTCAAACTCTTACGATCATGAGCACGTCATTCACCGAACTTTCTGGGCAAAGGTTGTATATGCGAACTCAAAATACTTTAAGGGCTCAGTGTTCGCTTTCCATTTTTTTTTATTTACACAGTTCTAATTTTAATCTTACGATTATATACATACACACACACACACACACACACACACACACACACATATATATATATATATATATATATATATATATATATATATATATATATATATATATATATATATATATATATATATATATATATATATATATACAGTTATTATTTTATAAAAACTGGTGTGTTTCGCTAAACTTGATTTCTGGTCACGAGAGACAGGAGATATATGCTTTATTAAATTAATTTGGAATACCCGACAACGAGAGTAAAAATATTTAAGGAATAAATAACGAAGTTATTATTTAAATTGTGCCCCTTGTAGTCAAAGAGCAAGGCAAAAGTAAAAGTATTTATACCTCTGGCGTTACCTTTAAAACCATCAGAATCTTTAAAAAAATTAAGCATCTCTTTTTAGAAACAGTATTCTCTTTTCTATAATAACATGTTCCTCCGATTTAAATAAAAGGAAAACACTCTAACTATGCGAAATGAATAAAAAGGCCAAAAATTATTAGAAATGAAAAGGAAAACATAACTTTTGTGCATATATTGCTTTTCATGGAATTTGGGCCTGAGGACGTCTTCGAATAACACATATTTTTTTAAAATTATTTTTAAAGTAGAGATTGAATAATATCATCAAAATTTCAAAATTTAAGATAAAATGCCTTAAGTTAGATGGTATTTCATATAATAAAGAATAGCTTTTAATAAAGTTAGCTTCTTAGTAAATTCATTGCTGCTTCTCAATATATTATTCAGTTATGAATTTTCATGCATTGAAGCTGGTTTCATCTCTCCGAAAAAAAGTACAAAACACTCCTTTAAATTTTCAACGAGCTTTGTTCGGTAGGTTTATGATGGCATTCAGAAAAAAACTAAATTATATCTTGCTTGTCATAGAATAAAAACTGTTACGGTTATAATGTTTCTTACATTTTTTCTTTAAATACTTTAAAAATGAACAGCATTATTTTATGTCCATATATGTATACATTTTGGAGAGATAAACATGTTTGCAGTGAAATCGATAAGTTTTAAAATTTATTCATACAAGGCTTGTGCTTTTTAAAAACATATTGAATCTGAAAACAATTTTTTCTTTATTTTTGGCTAAATGTAATGTCAAAATTTGGACTGATACCCCCATTGATTTATTCGTGAAATTTCCTTTTATTTATCTGCACAATAAACAATGAAGTTTTAAGACGTACTGGTCTGGTGTCTGCAAGACGTTGTAATTCCGGTAATTCATATTCAGGGCGAATGTTTAATCTACAATAGCCTCCGCATTATCAACAACTTTTAAGGCATCTTTTTATTACATCGAGAAATAAATTATAAAATAAAAAACTAATTAAATCATAAATCAATTTTTACCTACAACAGATATTATTGCAGTAGAACATTTTAAAAATATTTTTTAATTATGTAGTTATTTATCCAACGTCTTCGTGCAACATTCTGAAATTTGCGATATTCGGAAATAAAAAAACCCTTTGTCACTTCCTCTGTTTTCTTAATTATCAGCCAAAGATTTATTTAGTGTAGTTTCTATTACATTATTTTCTTATGTTATATCTATTGCAATACATGGAGACTTAATAAGCAGCAATTTTTTACATTGCAAAGTGATGCACTATTTTAGAACACTTTTAAAAATTTATTTATTGTTATTATTATAAATTTTTCTTCTATTTGAATATCCAAATGACGCTTCTGGCATGATAAGACTTCAACTTTACTGAATAATACCCATTACTTTATGTTTTATCCAACGTATTCGTGCAACATTCTTCATGCAAGAAAATAGTATAAATAATTCCTCTTTAATGGCATTCATGACCTCATGAATGGCATTCATGATAAAGGCATGGAGAAGAAATAACTTTCTCTTAACGGCTTTTTCAAAATTCTAAAAATTGTTGTGAAAGTATTATGGTACTCTACGATGTATAAGTTGAAAATGAGAGAGATTAGTTTTGTTACTCTAGTCCAGGGGTGTCAAACTCAAAGGCTAACTTGGGTCAAACAAACAAGGTTTAACTATAGGTGGGCCGCAAAAAAAAAACAATATTAATAGAAACGTAGGTTTATTACAGTATATTACCAAATTACAGTATATTCAACATAAATATACGCATTTTGTTTAATAATATCAAAAAAAGAGCATAATTTAAAAAAAAAACATTTAGCGAATTCTTCTTATCTTATTATAATTCTGCGTCTGTTATTTTATTATATATTATTGTGTGCCAATATATTGGCTGGGCCGCAAAAATTTTCGTCGCGGGCGGCATGCGGCCCGCGGGCCGTGAGTTTGACACCCCTGCTCTAGTCACTTGCAGCGAACACGATTTGTTTGCTGAATTCTGTTGACATATTTCCCTGTGTAAATGTAACCTTTTATTTAATAAACTTCTATCCTCTGAATATTTATTTCAAGTGCCATAATTTCCTCATAATGAATTAAAAGTTGGGATTTAATTTCAAAAGATGCCATTATTTTCCCTTCTGCAAGTCCAAGAACATTCGATATGAAAGCAACAAATAAATCCCCAAATACTACTGAAATCTTATGATGCTGAAATCATTGGGAAAGTACGAAAAGTTCTGAAATGGACATAATTAGCTGTTGTATGCATGGGCTGGAGAAGATGATTCAAAAACTTTTGACCACGAGGAGTTGTGAAGAATAGTGAAAACGTCTCAGAAACTGCTTGGAAATATTAAACCATTACTTATTAAACAATAACAGTAGAGATATGCTCATAAACGTTGCTCTTAGAATTCTTTATGAATTATTCTTAATTTTCAGACATTAAAGGAACAGAAATTGAAAAAAAAATTACTAATTAAGCATATTAGATCCTGAAACTGAGATGACAATAAACAAAACATTGTTGTTTTAAAACTCTTAGAGCCGAAATAAGAAAAATTTTCATTTTTTAAAAAGATGATGAATTTATATACGCCGTCCTGCATGAGATATTAATAGGTTCTCATCGATCAAACTGTTTTGAACATAAATCAAAATTAAAATCCTTTTTCGTCTGAATCACACATGTGTTCATAAAGAGTTTTCTATGTGATGTTATTTAAAATGAGGATCAACCACTTGCCTATATTTAGTAATTAGGCATCGTCTTATTTCTCACCTTAGCTAGTAATATCAGAGAAACTAGAATCTGAATAGAAGATGTAGAATAGTCTAAAAGTGTGCTAAAATAAGCTAAAATATTTTGCTTTTAATTCAAAGGTTGTTCAGCAATGATAATACGATAAATTTTTAGAATCATAATAATTATAATTTCCTAATTAAAAACAAACTTCATGGCCGTGATTCCAGTAATTAGGTATTCTGCAGATATTCTGAAGACTTTCTTCGTCGTCTTTCACAAAACAAAATCGTGATACAAAATAAAGCGAGGTTATCAGATCGAAAACGTTCCCATTTACCGTAATACAGAGGCTGTTCACACATTTTTTAGACGATGTATATTGTATTCACAAGACTAAATTACATAAAATTCTTGTGTTTTAAATGTTCTGTTTGACATCCCTTATTCTGAACTATCTTTCGACACCGCAATTTCCAGGAAAATAATGCATTTGAAGTGTCAGAAGAGGTATTCTATCCCATTCCCCCTGAACAGCTTTCCAGAGTCCTGTAAGGGTTTTGAGACGACGTTTGGATAATGCAGATTTTATAAGTCCGAAAGCACAAAAATCCATAGGTGATACATCTGGAGATTTAGTAGGGATATCAGTGAAGGGTATGGCCTTGATACCAGTTTTTTGTTCCATTTCTTTTAGGAAATTTACAGTGGATTTTGATGTGTGACTGCTAACTTTATCCTGATGGAGTCTCACAGATTGATGGCACTGTGGGTAAAGCGATGGTATTTCATTCAGAAAAATTGGCGATAAAATATGTTCCTGATAGTATTTGGAGTTAATCTTGACATTTTTTTCCACTCTCTTTATTTTTAACTTTCCATTATAAGAAAAACCAGCAATAATCATGAATTCCTTAGAAAAACTTTCTTTCGATTCTTTGAACCATGTACTTAAATTTTTTCTCCACTTTTATGATAATAAATGGCTCTTTTTTTGTTGCAATCATTTAAATACACCCATGATTCATCTATTGTGACAATTGTTTTCATTTTTCTTTGGATAAGTGTTTCTCATATAGAATTCTGCAGCGTGTCCTGCGTTCAGCGATATGATTTGGAAGAAGACGATGTACATTGCGTGTTTTCGCTTTCTTAAGATTTAAATCAACGTTTATCATTTTGTTTACAGTTGACACAGAGCATTTTAATGATTTTGCAACTGTCCTTTGACCAGGGGGATTTTCTTTTAACATTAAACAACGTACCTTTGCAATAGTCGAATATGTCCGTTTTTCCCTTGGATACTTGTTTGGAATTTTTGTCCCACTTGAGGCTCCAGTTTGACGTTTTTTTTTCCTTTCTTTTTGACGATATTGCCTATCGACGCTTTAGATATCACAAAACCATGACTCTCACATCGTTTTTTGGATAACGGAGTATGCATATTTCTCTTCGGAAAGAGCATAAATGTAGCCTTCGAACCACTGCTTTGTTAAAAACGCCATTTTGAATAAAAACAAAACTTTCAAGCCGCAGACAATAATTTTGACTTTTAAAAACATAGTACAATTGCAATTATTTCTTTTGCAGCAAACGATTTTTTATTACCGCTTACCGAAATCGTCTAAAAAATGTGCGAACAGCCTCTGTAGAAGCACCATGAAGGGAGAAAAATCTTAACCAGAAAAGTTTTTATAAAAGCCCAGATGAAAAGGAGAAAAAAACGAAAGGAAAACAAAGAAAGGCGAAAGGAAAAAACCCATACAGAAGTCAGGGACACAGTAACCTAAACATAAAGAAATAATGAAAAAATACCACGAACAAGAGAAAATTGTACAATTATAATGTCAGTGGTAAAAAATAAATAAGAAAGAAAGAAAAAGTGGTTAAATCATTACTATTATTAAAAAGAAAAGAATAGAGAAAAGCAATAAATCATTGGTAGATTTTTTTTGTGCACTGACTGGTTTATAACGCTGAAAGTTATGTGAAATATTTATAATTAAATGAAGTATATAATAATGAAGTATATAATAATTAATATGGGAAATATCTTTTAGTTTAACAATCAGAAAAATAAATTCGACAATAGCACAAAATAACTCTATTAACTTTATTGGTTTCCGGAAAGAATATTATCACTTTTATCATCTGAGTTCAGGATCCACATTTTCAATTTGATTATAAAAGCATCTATAATTATTTGAGTTTTATAAATTGATTATGGAATGACTAATAATCTCCAGAGAACACTTAAATCTGGAATTTCGTAAAGAATTTAACTCCCGAAGATTGCTCCTCTTGTGGTTTTTACATGTATACTGGGTTCTCCGTGATCTTCCTAGAATGTAATAAAAATGATACATATTTTGCCTCTCCATACTTCTCCTTATAAAGTTCTCCCATAAAGTTAATTACTTCCCTACCAGATTTATGTTAGTATATTTTCCATTTTTTCTCTATTTATATAACTACAGTCACAAGCTTAAGGGGTGTAGATTGAGAAGAGTTTGTAATGCATTAGTGATATCTGTAAAAACTTAAAATTCATTTTTACTTTAAAAATCATACTTGGTTCTTTGAAAAATAACATCTTGAATAAAATTTACGTAATAATTTTTAATTTTGGAATTTATGATATTCGGAAATGAAAATAAAACATCTTGTCACTTGCTTTGTTTTCCTAATTATCAGCCAAAGATTTATTTAGTATAGTTCCATTAGATTATTTTCTTATGTTATATCTATTTCAATACATGAAAACTTAATAAGCAGAAATATTTTACTTTCAAAGTGATGCAATATTCTAGAACACTTTTAAGAATTTTTTATTGTTATTATTATCAATTTTTTCTTCTATTTGAATATCCAAATGATGCTTCTGGCATGATAAAACTTCAACTTTTCTGAATAATTTCCATTACTTTATATTTGATAAATAAAAAGGATCACATAAATATATTTCATGAGTTTGATATGTTTGTAATATATTTTTTTAGAAACTAGATCACGTTCACTTTGGTTACTCTACAAAAAAAGGGAAAGTTATCCACGGAAATATTATTTTCAGTGTGTTAATCTTTCTTTTTAAATAAAAAAACCTCCTCTGTGCAATCATCCTTGTTTTCAAAATTCGCATTCTAATATCTTTAAAAATAGTTATATTGTCTTCTCTGTAATTTTATTAATGGGCGTTTTCAACCTTCAGATGCGTGTTAACAACACCGAATAACTATTTTATTGTTTTTAGTATACTATAAAACTGAACTGTACACGGGAAATAGTTCCTTGAATAAAACTCTTATTGGTTTTTCTGACGTGTAAATTGGTTTTGTAATTTGAATTCAAAGATGTTTGTCATAGAAAGTAATAGTTTGTATTTAAATTTCAGACCTTCTGATCACTGTTATTATTATTTGCTATTATTTATAAACGAGAACATTAAACATATAGTATAATGTATATATATATATACATATATATATATATATATGTGTGTGTGTATATATATTACAAAATTGTGCCGATAGAGATCACTATGTAGTACGTATAAATAGAGTCACTATACAGTATGTATAAGTAGAAATCGCAACGGAAATATGTTTGTTTTATTGGTATAAAAAGCATTTCCTGTTTTCGCCTAAATACTTTTAGCGAAAGAATCGTTTATTTTTTATTCTTCCTTGAAAACACTTCTCTGTACGTTGTCAAAGTCAGGAAGCTTTGGTTAGATAATGAATCCGTGACTTCTTAGCATGTCCTCATTAACATTTCAAAGCAATTCCTAACATGGGAACACTAATGGACCTAAGTTATTTTCGTGATAACTTTCGAAACCGATGGATAGGAGATAAACTATAATAATTCACAGTAAACTAACCAAAAGGGCTGGGTTATTTTAGTTAGTAGGATTATGCATATGAAAAGACGGTTATAAAAACTAGTGAACGATAGTTATCGGAAAGGGTTTTTTTCCCCCAGTTCCAGAATTTGCCGATGTATGATTAAAATTTCAAGTAAACGAAATTATACTATAATCTATATATATAAAACAGTTCCGTAACTGACTAATTCACTGACTGACGTACAACGCACAGACCAAACTTCTGGACCTAAAGGGCTGAAATTTTACATGGCGATTCTTCTTATAGTGTAAGGGTGCACTAAAAAAGATTTTTGAAAAATTATTCTTAGATTTTTTTAAATTAAATTTTTAAGCTGTTTTTGAAACATTATTTAACATTTTCATTTAAAATAATAATTCGTGGGTTATACAATTTATATCACTAGAAAGATCATAAAAATTCCTTTGAAATGAGATCTTTTTCGAATCTTTACCTCCATTTTCTGACTTTTGGTGGATTTTTAAGGATTAAATTTTAGTATTTAATTTATTTATTTTTTTTTAATTTATTAAAAAAATACACATAAAATTCCCGTGTACGACAAAGTATCACACGGGTGTTACAGAGGTAAGTATAAAACACTAAGAAAACATAAGGAACAGACAAAATAAAACAAATAAAAGAAACTAAGAAGAATTACAAATATTTACAATAAATTTACAAAATAAGCCGAAAGCACACTTCTCAGAAACGAACAGAAAGAAATTGGGAGGCCAGTTAATATTTAAGTCCTTATGAGCCAATTTAAAAATATTTCTCTCCCTGCGGTACTTCGAACACAAAAACAGAATGTCATAGGGACAGGACAGTAGTGTCACGGCCAGGGGCAGGAGCATTGAAAGTACAGGACAAAGTACAATAATTGTTAAATGCAAGAAAGAAACAGGGCAATAAAAGAGAAGGGAAGAAAGCCATAGACCGAAACGAAATTTAGATATTGTGTTTGTAGCAATAAATAGAAGATAAAAGTTGAAGAGAGTGAGTTGCAAGAAGAGAATAAAAGAAAATTTATGATGCCTATAAAACAGCCCACCCTGCTTGAAGCCGAAGCATGGGAAAAAGTTAAATTTGAGGGAGAATTTATAAATCCCGCCCTCGATGCGCATTGGTAAAAAGGGGATTGAGAAGAGGCAGCCACAGAAGAATGAAGATAGCATGATAATTTCCATATGACTAATGGAAATTATAAGAGGCGGAGACATTAGTAAGAAATTATATGAAATAAAAAATAGTATGAAGGCAGAGATAACCTAAGAAGTGAGAGTCAGTTAGAAGTTTGTTGAGAGGTAAAAGTGGTGTCAAGGCATATAGACGTATGAGGAGAGTGCATTAAAAGTTTGGAGATAGAAGTTGTCGAGCGCCCAGTGTCCCGTGCAGAGTGTCTGCAATGAGCGACGGAGCCGTATTCCAGACAAGAAAGTGCCCTAGTTCCATGCGATGATAAATACTACGAAATTCATCATTACGAGTGCCAGCTGCCCAGAGGGATTCCACAGTCATCTTCCGAGGTACCGACTTTGCGTTTCCTTTTTATATTGTTATCATTGCTTCGCAGTGTGTAGCCATAATAATTAATATAGAGCGCGATGAGTATAGTGTTTGAATATAAGATGTTGAGGAATTGACCGATAATTCGTACAAACAATTTAATATAATGTTATGCTTATATATATAAATTAATTTATTAGGAATGAAGTTGAAAGTAATATGTGTAGATGAAATACGAAATATTGCTATAATAAGTGAATGAGTCAAATATAGGTGTCGTAAAGAATTAATTTAGTAGGAATGAAGTTGTGAATAATGTGTAAATGCCGGATGAAATATTGAGTAATATTGGAGTGTATTATTTATGTGTGTTAATATTCAATAAATTGATTTGTCAATATAACCAGAGTTATTTCCATTATTTGGGAAGCACATCAATGTACTAACCACAATCATGAACCAATAAATTAATAAATCATCATCATAATAAATATAATTAACATAATTAATAATATAATAAACTCCCAATCTTTAATTTAATTAATTAATTTAACAACTTTCACTGCTACACTGAACATGTTCTTCATTTTCCTCGCCACCAACGCTGCAGTCACAGGGGGTCGCCGAACACAATTTGAATCTACTCAAATAGCTCTTAAAATTTCCATGTCCTGTGAGGAACTGAGTCAATTTGTAGTTAGCAAAGAAGTGATGGCAAGAGAGTCTGATTCTAATGGACGGGAAAAATTTCTTGGTTAAACTACCATTATTTGAGCTGACGTATTCTTGGTTCCATGACTCCACCATACTCTCAAACATGACCTTCTTAAAAAAAGATTTGGGAATATTGACACTAATGTCAATTTCACGCCTTGTGGTGGACTTGGCAAGTAAGTCGGCTCGCTCGTTACCAAAGATACCAGTATGCCCACGAACAAAAGCAAAGAAAACAGAGACGTTTTTAATTTCAAGGGTTTTGAGTTGCCTTTGAATTTCGACGATAATGCTATTGGCAGAAGAAATATATTTTAAGGTCTCCAAGGATGAAAGTGAATCGGTATAAATCTTTGTCAGCACTGTCTCGATTCATGATCCATTTAATGGCAAAGTTTAAACATAAAATTTCAGCTATAAAAACAGTGCATTCATCTCGAATTCTAAATTGAAAATGCTCGAATTCAATGCCATTCTTGAAGGCAACAAAAGCGAAACCAACCTTGCCATCAATTTTACTGCCATCAGTATAGCAAGTAACAGGGAAATCACCTGCAGTTTTGTTGCAATAATTAATAACATTGATAGCCTTTCTCTCCGTGGGATGAGGAAGATCAGATGGAGGTAAAACATAATCGTAACCAGAAGTAGAAGTAGAGAAATTTTCTCTAAAGGCGATATTATGAAGAATGGCAGTGTCGATCGGAGGAAAACCAGAAATTGCATAAACAGATTCATAGGTTAAGGTGCGATATCCACATATGACTCGCAAGAGAATGCGTCTTTGAATGCGTCGGAGATATTTACAATTAATCTTCTTCTTGAATGCCATACCCCAAGCTCTAGAGCCGTACAAAATAAAAGGTTCAATGCCTTGCTTATAAATGAGCGAATGGACATCAAACCTGATGCCGTACGTATTACGTGCAATGCGACATAAACCACGTTGCAATTTGTCACACTTGTCTGAAATCTAAGATAGGTGTTTTTTCCAAGAAAATTTGCAGTCAAGAAGAACCCCAAGATATTTAAATTGCCCTACCACAGCCAAGGGAGTTCCGTCGAGAAACAGCTGGAATGCGCCATAAAGAACATTGCGTTTTTCAATAAACATGACTTTGGTTTTAGAAGAGTTAAGTTCCAATTTAAAATCTTTTGCCCATTCGGTAGCAAGGTTCAAGGTCTCCTGAGCACAAAGGATTTAATTTATTAAATGCTGGTCACGTGATTTCTTTTTCTCGTACTTTAAATAAATTTATCGTCACGTCCATAACAATTAAATAGACAAAAAAATATTTTTTCATTTGCTAATGCGGCAGACGTTTGGACATTATCCAAAAAAAATATTAAAATACAGGAAAATATATGTTCCTCAAACTGTACTATATTGGCTGTACTATATTCTTCCTATTAGATTTAATTTCAATATTTTCTTCTACATTATTTTGTCTATAAAAATATCTTACGATTTTTTTTATAAATATATTTTTTTGTTTTTTTTACATCAATTGTATACATTGATAGTCGTATTTATTATTCATATATATATATATATATATATATATATATATATATATATATATATATATTGGCATTAATTGTATACATTGACCGTTGTATTTAACTTGAATGTACTCCGTAGCGAAGTGCGGGTTTTCAGCATTTCGCTATATTATACATGTGATTCGCCAATTCTAAATGTGAAGAGTAGATAATAAAGATTATAAAATAAAAGGGAACAACTAAAAATATGTAGAAAAAAATTAGAAGGAAAACTCCAATGACCGTCTCTTGGATTGAGTTCGTGGGACTCCAAATACTGAGTGAGCATTTTACCTACTGACCTTATCCGGCAATGTGCGGAAGTGACTTGTTCTGTTACGTCCCACGCATGCTTTCCTCTCATCCAAGGCCACTAAATGTTGTCCTGTTCATATTTATTTCATTTTTTGCTTAATTTATGGAAGAGGCGTTATTTCTTTTTCTCTGTGAATATTTACCTTAAGTTCTGTTCGGTAATATTTGTCGGTCGGGCACCACTGTAGTGACGTTCTGTCATTATGGAAAAATATGATCCCACTCGGCTCCTTACCCTAGCATTGCACCAACTTAACAATGCCGTTGTAAAGAAGCCTTTTTATCAATGACTTCCTTTACAAAAGCTTTAGCCTGATTCTAATGACAGATGATTTAAATAATTTAAACACATGTTAGAATTTTGTGCGAAGGTAAAGCTAAAATTATTAAAATAATGATATGGACAGAATATTTTAAAGTATCGCATAGTTTTTTTCTTTTTACCAAATCTAAAATTATTACAGTTAATCTCGATTAGAATCATATAGTTGAACATGAGAAAGTTATGTAAATATTATGGAATTCAGCAGTCATACAGAAATGTATAGAAAATTCGGATCCGTTTATTCGTAACTATGAGGTTAAATCATATTAAATTTAGAATGTCTTAGCTTGGACTTTTATATTATTTATCTGAGCCAAATTAATTTTATTAATAGCATTTTAAACTCAAAGCGATAAATTGCCGCTGCCGGGTACTGAACTTTGTTCTTTATAATTTGCATTTTGGTTTGTATCTAGTAAACTAACCCTAGAAGTGAGAATAAACCCCCTTAAGAATGATTTTCTAAACAAACTGAGATTTAACATTCAATGATTTATCTTGAACTAAATCGGTTTGTCATATAAAATACTAGATTGATATATATATATATATATATATATATATATATATATATATATGTGTGTGTGTGTGTGTGTGTGTGTGATAATATTATTAATAATCTTTAATCATCCATTCTGAGCTTTCTCTCTTATCCGGTAACACTTTACCGACGCCTTGGCGAGATGCTTCGCCTTTCCATATACTAACTTTCTCCGCCAATTCTGGCAACATCTCTTTGGCCTAGTTCTATTTCTTGCGCTGCGATTTAGACGCTGGGCTGACTCGAAGTGAATGAGATGTGTGGCTGCATTCGTAAAATAAATCCCTTTGTCCCTGAAGCTGACTTTATTATTTTCCGGCCATGATGTATGTTTTTCTTCAAGCGATGACCATTCGGGACATCACATACACACACACACACACATACATATATATATATATATATATATATATATATATATATATATATATATATATATATATATCAACAAGTTCTTATCCTTTACATCGAAACATCTTGGTTCTTGACCACGGTGCCGGCTAATATCCCCTATTAATATTGTATTTGTCATCACATTTAAGCTAATATTACGTGATTTATAAGAACTTTATTTAGAAAGTAGTACATTAATTCGAATATAACTGGATTTACTGAAAGGAAAATCATCACTGATGCCATAGATGTGATTTGTTTTAGATGTTAAATGTATCAGACACTTTAACTACCCTCCTGAGCACACTTTTCGCCTTGATAACTCATCGAATTTAACGGCACAGATGAAAATAGTTTATGTAACCGATGAAGAACCGGAAAGTAATGAAAAAATTATAGCTAAGGATAAACTAATGTTCTCTTATGATCACAAGTAGTTTTGGAATGTTGGTCCATTTGATCTCCCAGAGGATTTGCAAAGAAGATTCATCACGGAGGATTTCCCAAAACGAACCTAATCTTAAATTCAAAAGTTAATAATTATTTTCCACCTAAACACAGCTGAAACAACTAATAAACTTTGAACTAGTAAGATTAAAGCATTTAACTTATTCCTGTGCAAAAAAGAAAGAACTGTGGGGAAACTATGTAAGTTCCCGCTGTGGAAATTAAAATAATCGATCTCCGACTGTTGCCGAGATCGTAAAACTACTCTGTCAGTGATAGAACTCACAAAATGTTCAAAAGAATGGAGAGAAAATTAAATTTTATTAAAATTTCTGAGCTATCGTAAAATGTTAAATGTGCACAGATTGCGATTAACAATAAACTAGACTTCAAACTTTAAAGACTATACTGTTTCCTTTCACAAGGATACAATTAAAAAAATGCATTCACCATTGAAACTCTCTTTTCGAGGTCTTTATGTCATTTTCTTTTCTCCAATAACGGCCAATCCCAATTCTTTTTGTCGTTAGTTAACAGTGATTATAGAATTGAGATCAGAATGTTTTTGTGAAGAGGAAATTTTTAATCTTTTTCTTTAGATAAATACATATAGTTACGGTTGAAATGCAATGACAGTTTGCACGAATATTTACAGATATTTATCATACAAATAGAATATACTTATGGTTATAGATTTATTACATTCTTTTATTTTTCTTTTGTATGTATACACATTTCAAATGAGTGTTTATAATTCGAAGAATATTTGTCTATCAGTTACAACACTAACTACTACAGAATCTGAAATGGCAGAACTCTTACCTTTACAACTATTAAAAATATCATTTTTTATTCTAATTACCATATTTCCAAAAAATAATCTGTTTTTTAATATTTTTAAAGTTTTCAATCTCAAAACAGTTTTTTTTATGTACTAGCATCAATATATGAATACAGGGTGACTTTTTTAAATTGACACTACTAAGAGCCATCTGTAGCGCGATCTATCAGCAGGAAATCCACCAAAAATGATAAGGGGTCTAAGGACGACATGGGAAAGAGTTTCCGTGACAATAAAAATTAGTTCCAAAAGTCGCCGATAGGGAACAATATGGTGCTGTTGTTGTCGGCGTATCCGAGAATTTTCATAAAAGGCAATTAAAACATCAAAATCCAAATTCACGACTTTGTAGTCGACAGCAGCGCCAGTATATCGGGCTATAAATATAAGGGATGAATACAGAAAAAGTTTTAAGTAGACAAATAAATAACAAAGAAATTTCACTGCAATACTACTTTATGCAGAAAATTCACTTCTCCCTCTTCAATGTGACCACAGTCCTGGTGGACGACACATTGTATCCTGAACACTACGTTCTCAACGGCCAGGCGTAACATGTCACCAGGAATGTTCATCAAACTCCGGGATATGTTGTCCTTTAGGGCCGCCAAGCTCGAGACTCTACAAAGATACACCTTAGACTTTACATAACCCCACAGAAAGATGTCACATGGGTTAGGTTCGGGAAGCGAGGTGGCCATGCAAGTGGAATAAAGCGACTGATGACCCTTTCTTCTGTAAAGCGAAGGCGCAACAGATTCCACACCGATCTTTATAGCCCAAAATACTGGCGCTGCTGTCGACTACGCAGTCATGAATTTGCATTTCGATGTTTTACTTGCCTCTTATGCAAATTCTCGGGTGTGCCGACAACAAGGGCGCCATATGGTCCGCTATCGGCGACTCTTGGAACTTTTGTTTTCACGGAAACTCTTTCCCATGTCCGTCCTTAGTCCCTCTATCAATTTTGGCGGTATTCCGGCTGATAGATCTCACTACAAATGGCTATGAGTGGTGTCAGTTTTAAAAAAATCACCCTGTATATTTCCCAGTTTTAAATTATGTTATCATAAAATATAGATATGAGGGGAAAATTCAATGTTGGTTGAAAAGATATTCATTTTAAGAAAAAAAGTAATACTTCAATAGATGTAAGTATTTGATACAATAGAATCAATACTACTTAAACCACAATAATACACGTTCATGTACCGTTTATTTAATCTCACATTTCACAACACAAATTTTCGAAGAATCTTATTTAATATATAAGAAATGAAATCTTTCAATAAAGCATCATTTAAAATGTTTATAATTATATGAAAATGGTTATGCAGGTGGGAAAAATTCCATTACTTACAATTTTTAATACTTATAATACCTTTCATTTAATAAATGAGTTATTTACTCCCGCATGTGATTAAATCGAAGTTATAATTCGTGTTATGAAACAGACGTCAACACACTCATGTTCTATTTTGTTTTCTCCCGTTTTTCTTTTCCTGTCAACCTATGTTAATTCTTGGTTAATTGTTCATCAAGATTCCGGGCAGGTAATACACATATAACCAGTAGCATTGTCATAATCAAGATATGAAACGATAAAAGGTTTCGGAAGCTAATTTTAGATTTGTTTGAGATGTGTTTTTGAACCTGACAACAATAGATGATTTGGAGGTATGAAGTACAATCATAATCGCTGTTTCAACTGTATATTAAGAATCTTATCACCCATGTCTCTTGAAAAAATCCCCAGTGATGTTGGGTGAAATTATTATTATTATTATCATCATTATTATTATTATTATTATTATTGTTATTATTATTATTATTACAACTACCATAATGCTTCGAGAGAAAGACATGTTTAGATGTCACACGATAATATTCTAGAATTTTAGAGCTCAATGTAAACTCAAATTCTCCTGTCATCATAATCGAAGCCTTACCACTTAGTGACTGAATATCATTATTTACAACTGCAGATATATTATAATGGGTAGTATGTCAATCATTCACCAACCAAGCTCAAATCCCGGCTTACGCCTAGTTGCACCCGATGTGCTGTTACCTCAAAGGGAGCAATTTTGAATCACTTCTCCGGTACTCCAAAAATAAAGTAAACTGCAAAAGTCACTAAGTGTATGAACTTATTTCCTCAAGCTCAGTGCCTGCAGTTTTTGTTGTTTTATCTTCAAAAACAACTAAGATCGCTTCATAATTAATCACGGACATAATCATGCTCATTGGTGCTGCCTATTGCATCACTCAGTCCTGACATCACCTGACCTCATGCAGTGAAGCTCATAATTTTGACTGGAAATTACATACAAAGAGATATTAGAGGACTTCTGGCCAGCAAAGATTGGATTGATTACTGTCCAGTACTTTTCATGACCATAAGATGACCATAAAGGGATTATCAGCATAAGTTGCTTGGCGTTCAAGGACAATTAATTTTTTATGTTATTCCTCTGTAAATGCTTCAACTTACTAGGATCAAATCGTTTAGGTGTGATTTTCGTTTCGGATGGAAGTGGTTACCTCTCTGTATTTCCTATTGTATAACTTCAATTAATGTTAAATAAACTTCTCGAAAGCCATTTTTATTTTCGAGCAATAAAATGGCATTTTAGGCAGCATAAATACCGCAAAATTCACAATTTTTATCGCTTTGTAGTGACTTAAAAATTTCTACTCAATCTGTCATACAAATAAAGAACTCGTATAAAGTAACAACAAAAAGAATGATATCTTTGGCCGAGAATACGATATTATTCCAAAAGAATTTTTTACAAGTGATAAATGTAGTAAGAAATTTTTATTTACTTAATTCTATTCCACACTTTTCAATTCAGCTGAGTAAAACAACATTTGTAGTACATGATAGATAAAAGATTGCTAGAAACAATGCATATTTGTTTACATTAAATTACCGTTCTTCGTAAATTTTATTTCCTTTATCCGCAGAGTCTGAATTTCCTTTGTCATACACTTACAGAGAAATAGAACATACCAACTTTAATTCTACCATAAAGTTGTCTGGGAATATAGAATTATTGCACATTAAGTCACTCTTTAAATAATATAATCTACTTCCATTTATGCTCGTGGTAAAATGTATACTTCATCATGATAATGATAACGATGATATATACATACATACATACACACACAAACGCACACACACAAATATATATACAGTGGAATCTCGATCGATCGTTTCCCGAACGATCGTTTTCCCATATGTATCGTTTATTTCACCCAGTCCCGAATAAATTCCATAGAAAACAAGCAAAAAAGACCGCATGGATCGTTCCTCGATCCATCGTTTTCCCGCAATATTCGTTCAGAATATCGCAGCTTTACATTAATTTATCGGATCAATTTTTTTCATAATAACTGAACCTGAAATATAAATGACTGGATTGAGCTAGAATGACGCTCTAATTAAACAATGAATAGAACATTTGAGATGCACGGTCTCGTATTTTTGTTTTCTCTTATTTAGCCTGGTTTCGCTTTATTGTACCACTCCCATTATTTGTTCGTTGGTGTTCCTTAATTCTTTAGACCCTGGAGTACCCTATTTTCGGTAACTCATTACAAATTCATATACTATTCAACATTTCTGTTCTTTTAAGCAATGGCTCACAGTCAGCTTTTTTGTTGGCCTTGGGATGGAGGCGCCCTGGTGTTTGGTCTAGTGTGTGAGAAGTTTCTGATTACTGCAGTTACCATAGGATCGAATGGCTAACTGTGTTGCCTAGGCCAGCGCCTTCAAACACAGATATTTCATAATAATATCATCGAAGAGCAGATTACTGCAGTTCTACACTGGTCGTTGAGTGTTTCACCCGGAAGCAGAACTTACTGGGGGTCTTGTATACTCTCACACAATAACCGATACCGAAATGAATGCAATTTGCAACACAGAAAAAATATTATTTACTTGTGGAGAGAAAACCGCCATAAAAACAAACGACGATTAAGTACTTTTATTTGAATCAAAATTCCTGTGTATCTACGCGTAATTCTTTTTTTAGTATTATTATCTTGGATTTCAGTACAACCTTGTAATTTTATCTTCAGTAACACTACGGGTATGTATGCATTTATGTATGTGAGTCAATATATTTTAGGGATATCAAACTTTAAGGTATGTTAATACTTTTTAGTATGTTCCCGCATCTATCGTTTTCCCGCATCCATCGTTTATTTTAGTCTGTCCCTTCGAAAACGATAGATCGAGATTCCACTGTATATATATATATATATATATATATATATATATATATACACTCATGGACAAAAAAATTAGCGCACAAAGAAGGAGTCGTCAAAATGAAACGAAATTTTAAATACGTAATGACTACTTTGATATAAGTAAATGATACGAAAATCAAAGAAAAGGGATAATTTATTTCAGAGAAAAAGGCAAAAGAACGGAGGAGTTAATACTCCGTTGGACCCCCTCTAGCGCGAATGCACGATGCGATACGATCGGGCATTGAGTCATACAAGTTCTGTATGATGTCTTGAGACATTTCGTTCCATATTTGCTGTAACCTTGCCTCTAGTTCGTTCAAACTCGTGGGATGCCCAACTCGTCGTCCCAAATGATCCCAGATATGCTCGATTGCAGACAAATCTGGGGATCGGGCAGGCCAAGGAAGGGTAGTAACAGTGCGGAGACAGTCTTGTGACACCCTTGTCGTATGAGGCCGATCATTTTCTTGTTGAAAAATGGCTCCTGGGAGCCGTTGCATGAGTGGCAACACATGTGGTTGCAGGATTTCATGAACATACCGCTGGGCTGTCATGGTGCCACGAAACAATACTAGGGGTGAGCGTGTATTGTAAGCAATGGCAGCCCATACCATCACACCAGCTGTGGGAGCGATGTGTCGCTGTACAGCAAAGGCAGGATTGAAGCGTTCACCACGGGCTCTCCAGACACGAACACGATTGTCATCACTGCCGAGATTGAATCTGGATTCGTCGCTAAAGACGACCTGGTTCCATTCCGCTGCAGTCCAGTTTCCTCGTGCGCGGCAAAACTCCAAACGGAGGCGTCGATGGGTGGGCGTCAAGGGCAGCACACGTAATGGGCGCTGCGATACAAACTGTCCTTTAGCCAGGCGCCTTCGTATGGTTCGAGAAGACACAGAGGCCCCTAGTGAAGGTGCTACCTGTGCCTGGATGGCGGCCGATAAAGCAGTTGGCTGTACGCGTGCATTTCTTACGATGTGGCGGTCTTCTCGACGACTGGTCTGTCGAGGGCGTTCTGAACCTGGTCTTCGTGTACATGACATCTCTCGGGTCCACTGGTCCCAACACCTCATCACAACACAATCAGAGCGGCCTAATTGACGAGCTACTCGCCTAGCTGACCACCCAACTTCCATCATCCTGACGATTCTCCCCCTCTCAAACTGCGACAACTGCTTATATTGTCTTCGAACACGGCGTAATGGCATGTCTATCTCAGCTCTTCCTTTGTAAATGATTCAGCACACTCAAACAAGCTTTGGTTAACTGTTTTATACTCCACAGAGTACGATGTTCAACGCCCTCTACCGGCTATACGTAATGCGCAATCACGCTGCATTTCTAATCATTTGCATATCTCCCCGACATGTACCTTCATTGCAAGTTTCGTTACGATCCCGCAATTATTTCTTGGTGAGCTAATTTTTTGTCCATTAGTGTATATATATATATATATATATATATATATATATATATATATATATATATATATATATATATATATATATATATATATATATATATATATATATATATATATATATATATATATATATATATATATATATATATATATATATAAATATATATTATGTAATTCTCCAAGGATATTTGTATGTAAACTTAAAAACATGCAAGTAACAAATTTTTTTAACTAAAAAGAAAACCTTTTATTTTAACTTAACAGATTCACCTATGTATGTTTTGAACCTGTGCAGCTCCTTCGCGTTTGTTTAATCTCTGCCCAGATTACAATAAATAGTTTGTGATCATACTTTAAATTACTTTTATAACCGGTTTTAAAAGGTTAATATGTTTGACTATTTTATTTATTTTATAAATCTTAGTAATTGTATGGACAATATGATTTATTGACTCAGAACATAATATACTCTACCTACTCCTATTTTAATTCAATTTGGAAAAATTTGATTATTAATTCTAATACACTGTTCTGTAAATTTTCGGAATATTGAAGTAGTGTTCGATGAAACCATTCGCTTTATGATGTGTGTTAACACGCATATGCATGTTATTAACGATTGTTTATTTGCATAAAGTCTTTATGATGCAAAACATGAAACTTGAATCTTAATTTCAATACGTTAGATGGAAATATTAATGTACGAATTTCACTGATTTTCATATTATTCTAGTTTTCTCCTATTTCTCGTATTGCTTTCTTCTGAAATGAAATTTAATGTTTGATATACAGAAGGTACTGTTCACACTTGAATTTTTGTATCTGTCAAACTTATGCAGTACTGTCGTTTTGATATTTATTTATTTATTGAGAGTAGTACATTTCTCAAAGTTATTGTTCGGGATCACGTTTCTGAACGGAAATACTGAAACTTTGTAGTTAAAAAAATGGACTGGAAAAGAAATACTACATAAATGTAAAACTACAATGCATTCGTTATCATTGTAAGTGAAAAACTATAGATTCCAGCTCTATGAAATATATTGTATACAGAAGTTTTCAATCTATGGACGTGTTTGTAATTCATTAAATAATTTTATTCTGTCTTTAATGAGAATCCTTGCAATTTTTGAGCACGTTGCTTTGTATAACTTGACCAGCACTCATCCGGAGAAGTCACAAGATATTAGGAAGTTTGTGGGGGAATACAAAGCATTTAACAAACATGAAACTTTCATTACAGCGTGTCCAGTGGAGGAGTCCCTGATTTCAAAACTAAAAATCTCGAAAACAATGATATGTAAAAGAATGCAACAAACGGTAGTTTTATCGTGAAATCTGTAAGGATTTTATACACTAATTTTTGAAATAGTTACAAAAGATCCTAACATATGGCACTGTTAGCCAAATTTTATTGGAGGATGTGTCGATTGGCCTGCACATTCGCCAGACCTGAGTCCTTTTGACTATTTTTTGTAGGGCACATTAAAAGATACTCTCTGCAGCAGGGGCGACTGTTAAGTTTATCGCGATCGACCGGTGGAACACCAAGGCATTTTGGGGTGACCACCTTTACCAAGACCTAAGACGCGCATACTAAAAGAAGCATATTTATGGAACACCCAAGCCAGATAGACTGGAGAATCGGCTTTTCACAATCGATGCGACTGTGTTTTCTTAAGAAAATGATTCGATGAATGTGTAGACGACACATGTACATTCACTGGAAACACACGACGCTTAAGTACATACATCGGTTACAGATTCATCGGTTCACGTATGTTCACTGCTCGCTGCATTGAATACGTCCACGCTCCACGGTCTAGCAGTCGCTCAAAGTTGTTCAAACATTCAACTTGACAATTTCACGTTACCTTTTTTTCTGTAGTAAAAATAGTAATCTGTCATATTTTAAAAGAGGGGTACAATGTCGAAAACAAGTGTTAAGAAAAGAAAACCATACAATTTTAATACAGAATGGGAAGAGAAGTTTTTCTTTACAATGGTGAATGAAAAATGTGTGTGCTATATATATCATGCAAATGTGGTACTTCCAAAAAAAGGAAACGTTGAAAGGGATTTTAAAAGCATGCATGGAAGTTTTGATACAGATTTTCCGTTAAAAAGCGAATTGCGTAAATAAAAGTTAAAAGAATTTAAATCACAATTAATCGGACAACAATCATATTTTATTAAACCCAATACTAAGGCTGCAATAGTTGCATCTTATCGTGTGAGTCATGTGTTATCAAAAAATAAGAAACCTTTCGCAGATGGAGAAATGATAAAAAAAAGCGTTTCTGGATGCCAGCGATTCATTATTTGATTCATTCAAGAAAAAAAATGAAATTACGTCACTGGGTAGACCGCAACACCTTGAAAATATTAGAAGTAGCCCGTATCCTGGAAAAGTCTGCCCACCCCTGCTCTACAGGAACCATCCCACCACACTGAACGATCTTCAGTCGGCAATGTGTGTGGCAGCTGAATTGATATCTGTTGAGACATTACAGGGTGTGATGGCAAAGTTTATTGTTCGTTTGCGCTACCCCCATACAGCGAATGGTGGACGTTTTGAAAAGATTGTGATGTAGTGTTTGCGAAGACAACTTGCAAAGACTACGAGTTTATTTATGCATGCTCATACGAGTTGTAGAGCGCCATCTGTTAGCAGCTTTTCTAACTCTTTCGAAAATTAGAGTATAAAATTCTTTCCTGATAAACATACCGTTTGTTGCACTATTCTACAGATCCTTGTGTACGAGATTTTTAATTTTGAAATAAGGGACTCTTTCGATGGACACGCTGTAAGATTAACTGTATGTAACTGTATGCTTACATAAAACACAAATCAATACAATGGATTCACGAAAAAAAAGATATTTGACCGATCAATACAGCTTCTTACCGAAACAAGAGCTTCCTCTGAGAGAAAGTATGAAATTAGAGGAATTTTCAAATTAAAAGAATTTCTTGGAATTTTTGCATGCCCTGAGCTTATAAACCTGTTCTTGACAGGTATTAATACTTGAGCAACCAAGCCTGTAAAAATTACTATCAACATTGGCAGAAATATAGGTATATCACAATGCCGTTTAATGGTTAAAAAATTTCGGCTTTCAAAAGACCTGTTCATCTGAACAGAATGATATCATACATACGCTTGGTAAGGTTTAACCAGGTGAAATGAAAAGTTTTGTCAGTGCAGTAACCTTTGTATCTATTAAACTAGATGAAACGTCCGATGTTATGTCCGAATCACAACACTTCATTGAGTGTTTGTATGCATTCCATTTCATTAAGGATTAGTGACCAAAATTCCTGTTAAGGGCAGGGGTGCAGTTTGGGGAAAAGGATTTTCTTTTGTGTTGAAGAGCGTGTAAAAATTATTCTAGAAATCATCTTTCTTTACAATTTCTTCTCCTCGGGTAGAAAAGATAACTCTTAACACTCAAAGGCAAAAAATACTCTTCGAGCAGTTTCATCCTTGCTTCGGGAGAAAAGAAAATGCTGCCACAATTATTACAGAAAGACTGTAATTTAGCAACAGCAAATTTTTTAATTAATGGATGACTTAAAGTTCTATGTAAGAGCAACAAAATCTGTTTCAACACCTAATCATTTTTGTTAGGGTTTGTCGGATTTCAATTCCTATTTAAACCTCTTGGATTTTTATGCTGTTATTATTGCTGTAGTATCAGATGCTTTCATCTAGGTGGTGTGTCTGATTCTGAAGTGTAGAAACAGTTGAACGAGACTAACGGCGGAGTGTCACTACAGAGGACAAAATGGAGAAAGCGCCTCCAGCGAAGAAGTGGACGGTCCACAGCGGATCTTCTGTGTAATTCTTAGGAAAAGTGAGGCCCGTTGCACACACAGCGTTTTTATCTCTAGCGGAAATTTTCCATCGGACGTCGTTCCAACAGTAGACCACAGAAGTCAATTGGAGCTTGCACACTCAGCGGAAAATGAAATTTTTCTTCGACGGTAGCTGGTGCAGCTGTCGAGTGCCACTGTGCGCTGGCGGATTCGTTGACGCCAGATTGAACTAGTTATCCATGTGACCCTATGCACGCTTACACACACAGCGGACTCTACCGTCGTAGGGTCATTTGCGAGAGGGGTGTTTGGGGGTTTGCTGGGGGGAGCACGCTGGTTTTCTTGGAATCGTAAAGGGGATTCGAAAAGGAGGGCTCCTCCGATCCCGGCTGGGGGGAGGGGGGCGTAGGTGCGACCCCTCTGGTTTTCTTGGACACGTGCAGGATTCGAAAAGGAGGGGTAGGCCTTTTCCCCGGCGACGGAGTTTTTCGCCGTGTGTGTAAGCTCTACTTTTAGAACGACGTCCGATGGAAAATTTCCGCCTACGCCGTGTGTGCAACGGGCCTGAGGAAATGCCCCCTAGCAAAGAGGATGGAGGGCCCGCAGTGTGTGGTCTGTGTGAGAGACAGGAGGCGACCTCCAACCGAGAGATTGGAGGTCTGGAGTACAGAATGAGTTGAGAATACGCCGGGCCAGAGGAAGCAGTCCTACCGCGAAGACGGTTCAGAGCGAGTCCTCTATGTGAACATTCTCATCGAGACAGGAAGCTTCTCTAGCGCGAAGGTTTAAGGGTTCGCAACGGGACCTCTGTGTATATATTGTGTAATGCCTATGTGTTGTTTTTGCCAAGTTTCAATGAACGACTTTCGTCTGTCATATATGCTTCATCATTGAGCAAGAAAATGACGACCACTCGACGACGACCTGTACTACAATTGATTTTACTGGTTTATTACTATAATGATCTAATCTATTCTACAAATTTTTTTAACTGCACATACACAAACATGCATACATATATATATATATATATATATATATATATATATATATATAATGCCCTCCAAAAGTTAAGTTACAACAGGTTTTTCGACGCTCACCATTACAATAAAGGCAGTAACAATAAATTTCATAGTGTATATGAATGATATTATCGAACTTTAGGAAAACTTATGCAAAAATATCTTGGTCACTACTTTCATTTTAAAGAATAATCACCTTTTATAAGAGTAAGAGAAAATGTAGAAAAATCAAACTTTCTTGACTTTGTGTGTAAGTATTGTGCATAATTGTTAAAGGGAGATCGAATGGATGGAAATTGGATTGTCACAAGATGCTGCTGCTAGACGTCTTAATGTGTCTCGAAGTGTGGTCCAACAACTGTGGAATCAGTTTACATAAGAATATGTGTCTAGAAGACATGTTTCAGGCCGATCACGAGTTATAACACCTTCGGGAGACTGCTTTATAGCTCTTTCGGCCCGAAGAAGGAGAAGCGTTACTGTGTATCAGCTTGTTTCAGATCACTTCATCGCTTTATGGAGAAGAATATCCGCTACTACGGTGCGAAGACGTCTCCACATTTGTGGTTTCTATACAAGACGACCAGTTGTGTGTGTCCCACTTAACCGACAACAGAGATGTGTTCGTTTATGCTGGGCAAGAGAGCACGTTTCCTGGACCAGACATCAATGTGCTTCTCTACTCTTCACAGATGAGTCCAAATTCACACTAGAGAGCGATTTAGGGCGTCAGCTGATATGGAGAGAACAAGGCATCAGATACAACCAATCCTACACTGCTGAAAGACACAGTTACAGAGGTGGTGGAATCATGGTTTGGGCAGGAATTTCTCTCAGTAGTCACACTGACCTGCATGTGTTCCATAGAGGAACTCTGACTGTTAAGATATCGGGACGAGATCATTTATCAATATGTCCGCCCATATGCCGTTGCTATTGACAACGAATTCATTTTAATGGCTGATAATTCAACAGCCCACTGAGCTGTGCTTGTAGAGGATAATCTTGAGGGTCAAAATTTGGAGCGAATAGAATGGCCAGATCTATCTCCAGACCAGAATCCGATAGAGCATGGCTGAGACTACCTTGGCAGACACTTTTCTTCTTTCAGTCTTCCTACAAGGTCGTTACATGACCAGGAACAAGATTTTCTTCATGTCTGGTCTTCGCTTTCCAATTCGGTGTCCGACAACTTAATTGGCAGCATAGAAAGTCGGTGGTGACAATGTATTATAGATAGGGGTAGATATACTATTCCTTATTAGAAACCATATTTTTATGTTTCCATGATATTCTTCCACGTGAAACTGTGGTGTACTGTTTTCTCCAATAATGGAGTTTTCTGCCAAGAGTGCTTTTTTGCTGTAATTCATGTAAATTATGTAAATTGTGTAAATTGCTTTGTCGCATTTAATAAAGAAATTTTTAGTGCACATTTCATCTAAATTTGTGTTTCTATGTTCATTCATTTTTAAATTAGATCTAAAAAACATGTTGTACCTTAACTTTTGGAGGGCAGTGTATATAATAGTTACTATACATCGATAGACGTAGTGTATTTGAGGTACACATGAAACTCGATTACATTCAAAATTATGTATGCAGCCTATAGATTAGTCTCCTAACCACAACCCATTCTTATCATAGACTAGGATATGAGACTGTCTAAAGCTACAATTTCCTTCCTGTTCCGTCGTTTATCTTAAAAGAATTATGGTAATTCACCTAATAGTTGCCTCGTGGGGGAGGCATTTATAAGTTACCCTAGCGAATAAAAAGAATTAAATAAGAGAACATCAAACAATGAGAAAAGAAAAACTCCCGAAATAATGCCATTGCGTTTGTTACTTGTATTCATAACCTTCTACAATACTGAGGAGTCAAATATATTCAATTGCTTTCATTTGTAATTTCAATATTCGTGTATTTTTTGCAGGTTAGAAATCATTTTATTTACTCGAAATTACAGTATTAATTAACAAACAAATATCCTAAATTTATTTGCTTCAGTTTTTTAATGTCCGAAAGATACAAATAATTTAAACAATTATGTATCAAAAATTAATTAAAATCCTTTCATTTATATGAGTAGCAGCTAATCTTGTGTAACATTACACTTCATATCAAATCTAAAAGCGTTTGTAAACGTCTCAGTTTTGATATCAAAAGTGAAGTTATTTAAGAAATTAAACTAATTCTTTAGCATTTTTTGTTAAAATATTTATCTTAAACAAATATAATTTGAGAAGTTTTTAAAAAATTAATCCTCAACAGGCGCATTCAGTTTGAAATTAAAAATTCATTTTGTCTAAAGGTCTTTGGTTGTTTCAACTTTATTTTCTTTGAGGAAATAGGATAGAAAGAGTATGTTGATGTTTATTCTCAAACCAGACAAGAAAAGACGTTATTTAATTTTCTACGCTACATGAAAAGTTTCTTTGCGGCATTTTCTTTAGAAATTCAAATAGGAACTCCATTGTTTCTGTTTATTAGAAACTCTTTCGTTATGTCTGTGGTCGGAGGAGAACGCAAATATGCTAAAAGCAAATATTAATAAGCCCTAGAATTTTTAATGTACCTCGGATGATTTTCTCATTTCCAAGAGATCCAAAATGGGATGAAAAAGTACTTTATGTTCATAGGTGATAAAATATTCTTAATCACTTAATAATACCTTTCTGCAGTAAAGACGCGCTTTGAATAATCAGGAGAACACTTATTAATATTTAAAGTCACTCCTATTCAGTTACATTTTAAGCGATGAGTTTTAACCTGTATCCTCCAGATAGACTGAATTAAATATTTGGAGAAATATTTTAAACAGTGATGTATATTTGAAAGAATATTATTTAAAGAATTATATTTAAAATGAGGTCAAAATTAAATTTTGCCTGTTCTATGAAATTTAGTTTCATTCCATAATGTTAGAATATTTATCTCTCCCTCCCTCCCTATATATATATATAATATTAAAAAACTAGTAATTTCTTAATTCAACACTCTTAACATTTAAAAACTATTAATTCCTCACTTTACTATTCAAAATTACATACCCCTTTTTAATCCCTTAAGTTATTTTATTCCCTTTGGGCATTCGCGTAAAATTCCATTATTACAGCCTTCGGCAAAATCATTCAAGATGGCTGTCTGTTTTACGTAAAGAGACGCGGCGCGGCGTCAGTACAAATTTAAATCAGTTCTGCACATCAACAACAACTTTAAACCAATCAACTATTAGGACACACCCTTTAATCACGTTATGGATTGAAGTTTATATAAGTGTTGACGTCCAGAATTAGGACGGAGTCCTGTACTTCCTCTTGCTGCATTCATCCCGATGGAGTCGCCAGAGATTAATAAAATGCCGTCCACGTAATCTGGTGTTTTGTCTAATTCGTTCGGCCGGGGTTTCGTTCTAATAGTCAAGCGTAACCAAAGTTTCTTCACCGTAGTATGGGGTTGCGGCATCTTCAGTGCAATGACCGGCGGCCGTTCTCCCCATATCACACACACACACACACACACACACACACACACACACACACACACATATATATATATATATATATATATATATATATATATATATATATATATATATAAAGAGAGAGAGATTTAGGATAGATCGATAGATATATCTTAGAGATTGATAGATAGATATGTATGTATATATATATATGTATGTATAATAAGCATGGATTGGATTCCCTGTCCAGACAGATGGCCATTAAAACAGTTTAGATGAGAATGAAATTTAAAATATATTCGACGGTTATAAAAATATTTCTTTTGTATATCTTCCATGTGTCATGTCAATTTTGTATCCCCAGGCGTGACAAAAGACTAAAAAAGGGCTTTAAAAACGTACCATAAAATTATTATTTTATGGTATAATAACTATAATTATTATTAAATGCTTTTCGGATCAAGAATTACATTAATCGATAAAACTCACACGATAATGAAAAAAAAGAATTCTCGGCAAGATTTTTCAAACAGAGAAAAAATATTGCCAGTTTAACCTAACAAAGTGTTAATAGACAGGATATCAGGCGTGAAAAATATGTAATTTAAAAATTCATCTTATTTCGAAAGAAATTAATTACAATCAAACTAAATTGAATATCACCGTGAAAAACAAATCCCAAGAGTAATAAATTTTCATATATCACGTACAGCGAGTTAAGACAAATGATAACCGTTCCAAATAACCTAATTTAGAAGCTCATGGATATGAGCATTCATCTTTCTAAAACGAAGTTTTAATGCGTGATCAGTGTTCCAAGTGGTTGGACGGCAATCTTAAAACTTGTAATGTAAAACAGGATATTTTTATGACGAAGATCATGGATCCCTGCGACAGTTAATCCAAAACTGCGTAGATTGAAAAATAAAATGTATAGTAAATGAGTTAACAATTTTGGAGACATATAATGAATAGGAGTCGGGTAATGTTTTTAACAGGCTGACGCGTAATATTTAATTAAGAAGGGAAAGATAAATTTCGTGTCACGCCAACAAAACACTGGAAATCTTCAAATTCAGAATAACCTGGCGCGTGTAAAATGCCAAAATTAAAAGTGGTATATTTTTAGGTATCTGTTTTTGGAATTTTTACCGTTAGAATTTTCAGTACGCGGAAAAAAACTTATGTGCTTATGACAAAGTTTTTTTTTTCTTTTTGAAATAAATTTTCATGCATATTTTCTTTAACAAATTTAATAATTTTATTTTTTTGTTAACTGGATTGTCAAGTTTACTATTCTATTATTTTATAAATGAGAGAAAATAGTGGTTCACTCCTAGACGATGTATGCTAAAAATGTATGCTAAAAATGATGAATAAAATATACGTATTAAATAATATACACCACTATGATTTTTCTACCATTTTTTCTACATAGTTACTTTGAAATTGCTTAGAAAATCATAACTAATAACTTCATTTTTAACATAAATCACATTTTCTCTGAATTAAATAATTATTAAGAATTACACGCTTGCTGGAAAGTGTGTTCTTGTACGTCTAGTATTTTTGACTAGGAGTCGAAAACTGTGTATACATTGAGGAATTAATTTTTATTTATTTCAGACTATGCCTCGGTCATGTAATTTTATCAGTGCGTATATACGTATGTAGAGATAACATTTTAACCAATAAAATTATAAATTGAAATTTAGTTTAATAAAATTTCTTTCATTAGAAGTCGTTAGACTTAAGAATTTGACATAGGAGTAGATTTTAGCAGATTTTCTCTGCAAGATTGGTTTTACTTCTAATAATAATTGTAGGCATATTCATGTGAGGATCTCCCAATAATCATTATTTTCTTCGTTTTCAAATACACTGAAGTGCCACTGATTTAGGGATACCTACCTAGTAACGAGTTGGGTCTCCTCTGGCCTTGATAACGGCTGCCACACGACGAGGCATAGATTCAACAAGTTTCTGGAAACGTTCCACTGGAATGGGTTGCCAAATATTGGCTAAAGCTGTCCATAATTCAGTAAGGTTCTTTGGTGCTGTCTGATGGCCTTTCACGCCTTGTTCCAAAACATCCCAAAGATGCTCAATAGGATTTAAGTCTGGGCTTTTAGGTGGTCAATTCATGACAGAGAAGTCAGAGGAATGCTCATCCAACCAGCCAGTAGCCAACCGCGACTTGTGAGAGGTACAGTTGTCTTGCAGGAAAACTCCATTACCGTGCGGATAACAGAACAGCATAAACGGATGGAGGTGATCACCCAGCAACTCTACGTACTGAATTGCATTAAGGGAGGTTGGTACACGCACCAAAGATCCCAAACTGTGCCACGAAAAAACACCCCAGACCATGATTGAGCCACCATGCCCTTGTACAGTTCCAGCCAGGCATGCAGGATCCATGGCTTCATGAGCCTGACGCCTTATTCTCAGCCTCCCGTCAGCGTTAAGTAGTCGGAATCGAGACTCATCACTCCATGCTACTCGTTTCCAGTCCTCTACACTCCCGTCTCTGTGCTCTCTTGCCCAGGCAAAACGTGCAGCCCGATGGCGAGTATAGAGCAATGGTACTCTCGTACGTCGACGGTTCCCGAAACCCATACGGTGAAGCGAGCATTGCACAGTCCGTTTACTGACTGTACGACTGGCACTGTCATTAAACTGGGTGGTTATTTGAGCTAATGTTTGGCTTAGCTGGCTACGTACAATACGCCTGAGCCGTCTCTCACCACGCACTGTCAAGGCTAATTGTCCTTTGCAGTTTGCCCGATCGCTAGTTTTTTTCCACCATCCATGCATTCTTGGTATACTCTTGACACTGTCGGCCTTGAAAATCCTAGCTGTCTGACGATTTCGGAAATTGAATAGCCCATGCGTCGCGCACCTACGATTTGTCCTCGATCGAAGGCGTCTAAATCAGGCAATTTACCCTTACTGGCAATTCCAACAACTAATTCAGAACAACCACAGTACGCGCTATATATGCAGTTACCACAGCGCCCACACTTGCGCATACATGATGCGCAGCTCTACACAATTTGCATAGGCTTTGCTATCCCTAATTCAGTGGCACTTTAGTGTATTTCCAATGGTATCCTATAAGGCATCATGTTTTCTATCAATATATTGATGACTCTTAATTTATAGTCATGAGAAAATAAAAATTAAAAATACATGTAAAAAATTTAATTTTAAAAGTCCTATCTGAATATTTTAAAAACCCACCATTTAACGACCTAATTTTCTAAATTCTTTATGTTGGAATTTTATTGCTAATTCACCCGTAGTGGATTTTATTCTCCAGGGTATATTCTGTGGTAAAATGCTATAGAATCTCTTATTTGCTTAAAGTTTAATGCTCTTTTTCTAATGAATACTTGCGGTTGGATATTCAAGAAGAAAATTCACTATAGAAGCCTTTAGAGGGGAATCCAGTAAAAAGAAAATGCGTTCTTCTTTTGAAGTATTTATTTTCTATCCCTTTTAATTTAAGGAGTTCATTATTATATGGTTATACATTGCATCAGAAGTATTTTTTGCGACTTTACTTGATAGTTTTCAAGGAAAGAATCCTTATTCAGGACATTTTAACTTTAATTTTATTTGCCAGTATCATAATTACTCATAATTTTGTAATTAAATATTGACACATTAATTATTTCCTAGCAAAAACATCAAAACTAATCATAATCTTGTAAACAAATATTTATGTGTTATTTGTTAACGTTTACTAATTAATTTTTAATCTCAAAGGCAATTTTTTTAGGACTGAAGAAATATTTTTTTGTTAATATTTGAGGAACAGTCACTAATTTTGTGGATTTTTTCTAGAATTACTGGTAAAAGTTCAAATTCGTGATAATTATATTATAATATTTAATTCATTTTTCAATAGCTCTTTGATGAATTAAATTCAAAAATTTTTTCGTAGGAAATTCCAAAAACTCAGGGATATCAATTAATTAATATTTCATTTATCAATTATTATTTAATATTTCATTAGTATTTAATTGATACAGGGAAACCTCTCTAAGGAGGCCTGTCATGGTTCCTTAAAAGTGGCCATTTTGAGGGTTTGCATTTGTAAAGGTGTTTCTTCCATAACATTGGCTCTACGGAGTCGTTAATTGGTTCTGAACAAAATATGGCCGTTTAGAGGTGTGGCAGGATAGAGAAGTTTCACTGCATGTGATTTTATGAAAACTTTGAAAAGATTATGACACGATACAGTAGTACAAATGCTAAGATATCAGATCGGTAAACTGAATCTCACGGATTCGATTCCCATATTACCAAATTTGTTTTACAAAGATGAGATTTTATTTCTTTAAATGTGTGGCTGAATTTTTGTCAATTAGTACGTTCTGATTAACAAATAAACGGCACTACGAAAAGCAAACTGACATTGTAAAAGTCATTTAGCTCATGTGCTATTTTATGTTTTAAGATACAATCAACCAAAACTCATTCAGACACTTTTAAATGTAACCCACATTTTAAATTTTAAAATCTCTTTACTTCAGTTTCGTTTGCTGATCCAAGGCAATTATATTCTCTTTAATTATCATCAAATGTAACAATCATGGACATGGAAAAGCATTCGATCGGCTTCGAAAATGTAGCATCACATTTTAAAAAAGAATACTTTAAAAGGTTTATTAAAAGCTTTCATTGAAATAGGAACAGTTAAAATTCCTTTATCTGACACTGCGAGGACTTGTTTATACAAGGTATAACAGGTAAAGGCTGAAAAACATATGTACCAAAATACTGACATATCTTTTTTTTTAAAATAAAACAATTAAGCGATTGTAAGTGAAAAATTTTGCTCTTTAATTTCTTTACTTGTATTACAATTTTTATTCCAAGTAATACCTACATAACTACGATTGTATTGCTTATTTGCGCATACAGGTCATAGCTATATGATTAAAAGTTAAAACTTGTGGAAGCAATTTTTTTTTAATTTTATATTGTAAGCTACGCAATTTAGTTCATTCACCCTTCAGCGGGCGCGTCAATTTTCCAAACACCAACAGGCGCGCGTGGCATAAAGTGCAACGTCTCTTTCAACCTTGATTACAACTTTTGAAATAAACTTTTATTTTTCAGATTGAAAATAATAATTCTGCATTTTATGATAAGATATAAAATGTTGATAATATTGAGATATATTTATAATTAAAGGCCAGAGAATGTGGATACAATCACCTTATTTTCAAAGCTGTCCGGTCTATTGTATTTAAGGACAACTTGAGAATGGATTTCTATTAAGTCCAAAAACCCAAAAAATAATAAGATTGTCCATCTTTGTGATATGCATAATACTGTGTAATAGCTGCACATTGGATCTATTACATCAACTCCTGCTTTTGCCGTATTGTAATCCAGTATAATGGCTGGTTTACCACGGTCAACTCCCGACTAACAATGAATGGAAAGGAATACAAGGGTCAGAAAAATCAGACCTGCATTAGAAAGAGTGTGGCTATAAATTGAAACTGCTTTAAACATTCAAAACTTACGTATAAAATCAAACAATTCAAAATTACGAAACCGTTGCACTCTGTAAACGGGCGCCTGCTGAAGGTTTAACATGTACACTTTCTGGAGCGACTACAAGTGTTTGATTCAAGAATGATAAGAGACAACATTTTTTATCAATGGCAAAACTGCTTTTACAATCCTATAAGAATTTAATAATAGTTGCTGCTCAGAAACAATCCTATTTGATATTTTGTTGAAAAAACATATATTTTGGTACGTTATTCCTTTTCCTTATCTATATAAATATAAAATAGCTCCGGAACTGACATAGAACGCACAGACCAAACCGCTGGACCTAAAGGGCTAAACTTTTGCATGGCGATTCTTCTAATAGTGTAGGGGTGCACTAAGAAAGATTTTTTTCAAATTCTTCTTAGATTTTTTTAAATTAAACTTTTAATCTGTTTTAGCAACTTTTTTTAAGTTTGCATTGAAAATAATATATTGAGGGTTATAAAATTTATATCATGAGAAAGATCATAAGAAATCCTTTAAAATGAGATCTTTTTCGAATCTTTACCTTTCTGATTTTTGGTGAATTTTTAAAAATTAATTTTTAGAATTTAATTTATTAAATGTTGATCACGTGATTTCTTTTTCTGGTACTTTAAATAAATTTATCGTCAAGTGCATAACAACTAAATAGACAAAAGAATTTTTTTTTCTTTCTAATGCGGCAGACGATAGGACATTACCCAAAAAATATATTAAAATACAGTAAATGATATTATGTTCCTCAAACTGTACTATATTAACTGTACTATATTCTTTAGTATGTCCTACTACATTTAATTTCAATATTTCTCCTACATTATTTTGCCTATAAAAATATCCCTTACGATTTTTTTATAAATATATGTATATATACATATATATATATATATATATATATATATATATATATATATATATATATATATATATATATATATATATATATATATATATATATTATATATATATATATATATATATATATATGTATATTTGTATATATATATATATATATATATATATATATATATATATATATATATATAATATATGTATATATATATATATATGTATATATACACTCATGGACAAAAAAATTATCGCACCAAGAAATAATTGCGGGATCGTAACGAAACTTGCAATGAAGGTACATGTCGGGGAGATATGCAAATGATTAGAAATGCAGCGTGATTGCGCTTTACGTATAGCCGGTAGAGGGCGTTGAACATCGTACTCTGTGGAGTATAAAACAGGTAACCAAAGCTTGTTTGAGTGTGCTGAATCATTTACAAAGGAAGAGCTGAGATAGACATGCCATTACGCCGTGTTCGAAGACAATATAAGCAGTTGTCGCAGTTTGAGAGGGGGAGAATCGTCGGGATGATGGAAGCTGGGTGGTCTGCTAGGCGAGTAGCTCGTCAATTAGGCCGCTCTGATTGTGTTGTGAGGAGGTGTTGGGACCAGTGGACCCGACAGATGTCATGTACACGAAGACCAGGCTCAGGACGCCCTCGACAGACCAGTCGTCGAGAAGACCGCCACATCGTAAGAAATGCACGCGTACAGCCAACTGCTTCATCGGCCGCCATCCAAGCACAGATAGCAACTTCACTAGGAGCCTCTGTGTCTTCTCGAACCATACGAAGGCGCCTGGCTGAAGGACAGTTGGTATCGCGACGCCCATTACGTGTGCTCCCCTTGACGCCCACCCATCGACGCCTCCGTTTGGAGTTTGTCCAAGCGGTAACCAGCTGGTGTGATGGTATGGGGTGCCATTGCCTACAATACACGGTCACCCCTACTATTGTTCCGTGGCACCATGACAGCCCAGCGGTATGTTCATGAAATCCTGCAACCACATGTGTTGCCACTCATGCAACGGCTCCCAGGAGCCATTTTTCAACAAGACAATGCTCGGTCTCATACGGCAAGGGTGTCACACGACTGTCTCCGCACTGTTACTACCCTTCCTTGGCCTGCCCGATCCCTAGATTTGTCTCCAATCGAGCATATCTGGGATCATTTGGGACGACGAGTTGGGCATCCCACGAGTTTGAACGAACTAGAGGCAAGGTTACAGCAAATATGGAACGAAATGTCTCAAGACATCATACAGAACTTGTATGACTCAATGCCCGATCGTATCGCATCGTGCATTCGCGCTAGAGGGGGTCCAACGGAGTATTAACTCCTCCGTTCTTTTGCCCTTTTCTCTGAAATAAATTATCCCTTTTCTTTGATTTTCTTATCATTTACTTATATCAAAGTAGTCATTACGTATGTAAAATTTCGTTTCCTTTTGACGACTCCTTCTTGGTGCGCTAATTTTTTTGTCCATGAGTGTATATATATATATATATATATATATATATATATATATATATATATATATATATATATATATATATATATATATATATATATATATATATATATATATATATATATATATATATATATATATATATATGTATATATATATATATATATATATATATTTGGCATTAATTACATACGTTGACCGTTGTATTTAATTTGAAAGTACTCCGTAGCGAAGTGCGGGTTTTCAGCTAGTTAATTAATAAAAGTACATTTTTCTCTATATTTGATATAAACTATCATCACAGAAAAGTAATAAAAAAGCATTTACAATGTTATCTACTGTAATATGTTATCCATACACCACAGCGGAAGGCATCGTCAGCCATCTGATCTAAAAGACTTCCTAGGTGATTTTATAAGCGAAATGCCGCAAAAAAGAAGAGAGAAAGTTGTTTAGATCTCAGCTATTATTTTGCTCGTTCCGAGCTTCTATTATTGTTTTCTCAAAAATACATTCACTTAATTTCGATAGGGCTTCTTCGGTTCTGCCGAGGGTTATCAATGACCCAAAATATAGGATCTTTAAATCCTTCAAGATGAGCTATTTATTTTGTTTAACAGGAACATGGTACTAGAGGCACTAGAGTTATAAAGGGGATTTCGAGGATTCTCTAGTATTATCAACATGGTTTCAAGAAATCCGTTTAATATACTTTCTGCTTTTCTGATCTTTAAATGAAGATTTTAAAATATTTTACCTTATTCGAGTTTGGATTTTTTTCCGTGAACTTGTCAGATATTATTTGTTGCTGGAGGAAGATACAAAGTATTGTCTCTATAATATTGTTTGCAATAGATTTTTTTATCAGATACCTCATTCAAATTCTTTCACAGCTTAACATCCATGATATTTTACTGCTATTGACGAAATTCGCGTACGAAATTAGTGTGTTATGTTTATTTTTAAGTGAACCTCAGTAGTTAACACGGGTGATGATACATTTTGGACCAGTAGGTACTACATCTCTTAGTTAATCAGAGATTAAGATGATAATGGCACGCCGAAAAAATATCAAATGCAACAATTAATTTTTTTTTTCTAGGGATGTAAAAGATAGACTAGTTTATATATTTAGCCATCCCTATCTTTTTCTAAGAGCTGAAGATCTTTAGCTGTCGACATCATGGTCAAAGGGAGGCAAAGCAAAAATGATACAAATTATATAATAGACAAATAAGATCCACCTGTAATAGATAAAAATATGGATAATAAAGTTTAAAAGGCTACTTTAGAGAGGTAAAACTAGATTGTAAAGTGAAGAAAAATGCAATTTAGGCGCCAACAATTAGAGAAATAGAGAAAGAATAATAAATTTGTTTGGTACTGAAGCTCGTCCAAACAAGCAGCTAAGACAAGATTGGTTGATCGTGTACTAAGTTCAACGCATTTGTAAATATAGAAAAATCGACCAAGTAGCTAACTCAAAAATAGAATAGATTTGGGAACAATTTTACCGTTCGAGGGAATTTAAATTTCCAAAATGTACAACTTCCCAAAATCAGATCGACGATCTTTCACCCACGAGTTTCTTGAATGTTTTTATGCGTGTTTGAAGGGTATGTTTAATTTGACGTTATTTAAAATAAATTGCAGTCACTATAAGGAAAAAGTGTTCTGTTGTACTATACAAAAAAATAAACGCAATATAAGGAATTGATACACAGTAGAGTTAAGGAATAAAACTTCTAAATATTGATAGATGAAACTATTTTTCACTTTAACAACGCTTTTTTTAACTATCAGATTGCCCTGCCATAAGCAGTCTTTTATCCCTACCCCTCTTATGCGACCTATACGTGCATTATGCTGAGAAAAAACTTTTCAAATTCGTTGAGTGTTGGTTGTAATATATGATTATCTTTATGGATAATTCACAAATGCCATCTACATTTTTGAATTGTTCATAGAGACAATCACACGTATTACTCCTCGGCCTCTGGATGAACTATAAATTAGTTCAAAACTAGTTACCCCTTTATTTTTATTATTGATTTTAAGAATCTGTGGTTTCCTGTTTATTAACTACAGTTTACATATAACTGTGAAATTGAAGGATGATAAGATTTTCCTCAATTTAAAATATCGTAGGGGGTAAAATGGGAAGACTACTAACTTAATATAAAAATGAGAATTATTGATGCGTTAAATAGTTTAATGGGTATTTAAGAATGTTTCGACCACTCACTGAAAGATCGATGAGTCAAAACGTCTGATATTGACTAAACATTTAAGATAAAATTATATCGCATTTAATGGTATTACGATCTAGGAAGAAATGTAGGACGCGGCACACTTAAACGAAAAAGTTCCCAAACTTTTACTTTTTGGATGATTGAAATGACGATGAGGTGGTATTAGAAAAAAAATATATAAAAACGTATATGATTAAAATAGAGTCATAGCACATCAAAAAAGAAGAGTATGTTATCGACATCATTTTCAATACTGAATTCGATGAGAAAAATAGAGTTAACAATATCCAAAAGAGGATGAGTCAAAGTGATTTTAGAAAAGACCTAAGGTTTTATCAACATATTGTAATGAACACTAAAACTTATACAATTTGAAAAATTTTGTTTTTAATGTAATTCACTCTAAGTTCACATGAGAGGGGCTAGGGACAGACAGTTGCTCATGGCAAGGCAATCTCATAGTTCAAAGAAAGCGTTATTAAATTTATAAATAGTTTATTCCCATCATATTTTTGTTGAAAGGATTTATTCCATAAACATATTTTCTTGTTGCATAGTACAACAGTAGAATAGAAGCGGAGTATTTTCAAATAAGTGTGCATGCTAACGACTGACTTTACACACTGAAAATAGAATGTCTTTACATTGGTAACAAACCAGGTATGAAGAATAAAAGTTCTAATACTGCCAACTAGCGTTGTGAGTGAGAAAATAACTTCATAACAGTTTAACTGTTTATTAATACAAAAAGAAATATAGAAAGTAAACTGGGGTCCATTTTTTAAAGACTAACCAAAAAATTAGAACACTGGGGATATGTATGGGACAAAATTAAAAAAAGACATAGTTATCTACCTACCGCACAATACAAGTGCTACTAAAGTGCATGATTTTTAGAGAAATTATACTTTTATACTTAATCATAGGTACTGTATTCTGTAAGTGGAAACTATCAAGATGTATGCTGCAAATTATCCAGGTGAACAGTTTCATAGTTAAGTGGTTTTCAACATTCTGGAAGATCTTATTGATGCATCTTTCGCATGTTTATGGGGTAGATTTGAATTAGTTCTGACCTGATGAAATTTCATTCTGAACTGTTAACTAGCATTTAGAGCTTTTCACTAGCAAACTGAATGATTTCATATTAACAAGCCTTACGTTTCATAAATTTCCTCTTCGGGATATAGTTTACTTAAAGAGGAAGATTATAGTTCCTACTCCATCTTCAATCCCAGATATTTCATATAAGTTTTATTCATTTTAATAACCAATAAACTTCAAACAGTTCATTTACATGTATAGATAGGGATACTTAATTTTCGTATTTATGAAATAGATGCAAATAAATGCAAAAATTATTTTTTACTACTTTTCGGCGATAACACAGTGATAAATGTCTTTTTAAATAAAATTAGGTAATAATACTAATAATTTATTAACATAATTACTTAACTAAGTCTATCCACGGTCTTAACTGAGATCTCACTCTCCTTTGGATTTTCTCCGAATTTCACCCGGACAGTTTGTCCGTACCGGAGTCGAATCTAAAAATCTAACCGTAAGTAGATTTAAGAACACCTCTTGAGCACCAAAGTCAAGGATATTTTGTTGTAAGAACAGAGAGCATTTAGACTAATGAGAATGGTGAAATCGATCGGGAGCTCATTATTATGCTGAAGACAGCAGCAGCAGAAAACATTTTAAACAAATTGACTCTACACGTGACGACATCCAACGCAACAACCGAAGTCTTCCAGCACATTGGCAGATTATTTTGTCCATCTGTAGCCACAACCTCACCCAAATCATCTTTGAACACAAATTTGTTATGGGAAAGCTTCTCTAGCATTTTTAAAGAAATTCCACGGGATGAGCTCATTGATAGATACAACCTCTTTCACAGATAGCTACTTACAGTAGTCAACTAAGAGACTCCTGTTGATGTTATGCAGATATTAATTACAACGAAATGCTGCTACCTTAACTTTGTAAAGGCAGCTATACAAAGCCTCTATAGTCCTGGTAACAGCGTAGATGCTAAGAGATTTTTTAGTATGTACAACATAGTAATTAATGACAGAAGGAAAGACTTAATGAAGATAATGTGGAGACTACTACAATATTAGCTTTTAACTAAGAATTTTGATACTTACCTATCCAAGTAAGTAAAATTGTGATTGTTTTTTAATAAATGCAAAATTTTTAAATACACTGCTGGCCACTGTAAATGCAACACCCTGAAGGAAACATGCAAATAACATGAAATTTACAACATGCATTAGCGGAGGTGAGATGTCCAAATCATTAGGATTTCAGCACAGACGCACATCACGCGCGCCTGTGGCGCCACTTCAAAGCGCTATTTAAGGCTTGGAGATTTGGACAATTTCAAGTTCGGCAATTGTGTTGTTCTTGTGGTTTTTTCAAAAAAACGATCAATTATGCCTCGTCGAAAACAGCGATCATCTTTTGATCAAGTATCCGAGTTCGACAGAGGAAGGATAGTGGCCTACCGAGATTGTGGATTATCTTTCAGGGAAATCGGTAGTCGTGTTGGACGAAACCAAACAACTGTAATGCGGATATGTGATCGTTGGATGCAGGAGGGTACGACGGAACGGCGTGTTCGATCGCATCTACCTCAGCGCACCATTTCACGTGATGACAGGCAAATTGTGCGCATGGAAGTGACGGATTGCTCAGTCACATCATGAACCATAGCACAGCACATGCAGTCTGTAACGCATCATCCAGTGTCTGCGTGTACCATTCGACGCCGTTTACAGCAGAGTGGTCTGTCCGCAAGACGTCCATTGCTTTGTCTACCCTTGACGCAGAACCACAGACGTCTCCGCCGCCAATGGTGCGATGACAGAATGATGTGGACGGTAGAATGGAATGAAATTGTCTTTACTGACGAGTCACGCTTCTGTCTGCAACACCACGGTGTTCGCATTCGAGTCTGGAGACACCGTGAAGAGAGGATGCTGAACAGCTGCGTTATGCACCGCCACACTGGTCCTGCACCGGGTATTATGGTATGGGGCGGTATTGGATATCACTCTCGCACACCTCTGGTACGCATTGCCGGTACTTTAAACATCCAGCGCTATTTCTCCGAGGTGTTGGAGCCAGTTGTCCTTCCTTACCTTCAGGGCTTGCCCACAGCCATATTTCAACAGGATAATGCACGACCACACGTGGCACGCATTGTCCAACGGTTCTTCGTCAATCGCCAGATTGAATTGCTTCCCTGGCCGCCTCGCTCTCCGGATCTTTCGCCGATAGAAAACATGTGGTCCATTGTTGCTCTACGATTGACCCAGATTCCATCCCCAGCTGCCACAGCAGATCAACTTTGGCAACGTGTGGAAGCTGCTTGGTCTGCTGTACCCCAAGAACTCATCCAAAGTCTCTTTGAATCAATGCCGAGGCGTGTGGCAGCGGTTATCTCCAACAATAGCGGCTACTCTGGCTACTGATTTTGGCAGGAACCACACTTCACAGAAGTCTATAAATTTAATCATTTCATACTTGGTCAACATGTTATCTACAAAATAAATTTTGTTGTGATATCTCTTGTCTTTCTTGGTGTTGCAATTTGGGTGGCCAGCAGTGTATTTATATTTTTTTGCGAATAAATGAGAAATTTTATATATTGCAAATTTTTTGAGAAATTTCGATATTTTTATACGAAATTTACGTACCTTTAGGTATAGAAGTTGGGTAATCCTTTCACGGAAAGTATTATGGATATGAATAAGCATGCATAGATATGAAGATGCAAAAGGATATAATACCATAAATAAACTTACATTTCAATATATTCTTTTTGCTTTGGTTAAATATATAGGATCGAATAATCTGATACATATTTATATATAATTTGTCTAAATCGTCAACATGACAGATTACGTTAGATGCCACTTTCGGTTATACCATGAATAATGTTCGGACTTGTTACTTTCGGGAATTTTTGTCACAGATGATAAATGCTTGCATTAATACTAGATAAAAAGCACATCCCAAAAAAGTGAAAACAAATAGTAGGTTGTTGTACATAAGAAATAGGACGATATATTCGATACAATTAATAATCCATCCATTTAAAGAGAGTTTGGAGTTAAAATGCTTGCATTCGTGTATCCCTGGCTTGGAATTTATTTGATAAGCTAAAGAATTCGTATGATAGAGAACAATAGTACACTTCCATAACTGAAGAAGCTGTATTCATTTGTCAGCATTTATTTGCTCACGGAGTTCACAAACATGTGAATAACTTTACAGTTTCAGGGACTAAAAGAAAATATTCTTTCATTTTTGTAAAAATTTGTGGGTTTTTATCAAACTTATGATTGCTGTTATGCATAAAAGAGGGGACATTCTATTCGATAAAATTTGTTATTAATGATTTTAAAGAGTTTGAACGTCAAAATAATAGCATTCGTGTAACTCTCCCAAGGAATTTATTACATTAGAAAATAAATCGAGAGGATGTAGAATAAACAACTATTTCCATCACCGAGAAACAAACTTTCGTTCGTACATGGAGTTTATATAGGTGTGAACAATTTTATTGTCTTTAAGAAGGAATTTTTTTTTTATTTAAAGGTCCTTGTTAAGCTCATGAATGCAGTGTTACTTCATAAATGATATTTTTCACAAAAGAAATATTACTATTTCCATAAATAATTTTTTCTCGTAATTTCAAACTTCTTCGTAGTTTTAATTTCCTATTATTCAATAACATTTCGATGACTCTGTTTCATAGAACATAGGAATAAAATATTAAATTATTGGGAAATTTTCTATTGACGAACCACATTTCAAATGTTTGTGCAACAACAACCTAAACCTTTTTAAGTTCACACTTCATGATTTTGGAACCTCTGTACTTTCTTTTAAATCTATTATTCACTTACTTTTTTCTTTCACATCTATAGTCACATTATACATGCAATTACTAACTGTACTATAATACAGTCCGACATATTTTATCTCTTATTTTGACTCCTTTAAGTCCCTCTAACGTAATTGTGAATCATACTTACTTACATTATAATAAAGGAGGTGTCTTCCCTTATTAATATGCAAGCACGGTTTGAGGGTCGAATTTGCATGACTCGTATTTTGATTTATACTCAATCATATTATTTGTATTTACAGCCGTAAGATCCAGCCACAGAAGTAAAAATATTACTCCTGAAATTTCCCAGCTTTTCTTACTATCTGTCTAAACCGTCGCAACAGATGTCGATATTTAAGAAAAATGAAAAAATTTGATTTATTTCTCGTTAAGTTAGAAGTTACACCTTTATCTTGATTGCTACAAAACGAAGTTTTTCTTAGATTGTGTTAGGATGTTTAAAAACGTAAATATGTTTATGAACAGCATTGAAAATAATTGTACCAAAAGTTAGAAGGGTGGGAAAAATGTGAGTACTGCGGTCCTCTTTTGAAATGCGAGGTTTAATAGACCATGAAGAAAATTAAATGTATATCCTAGAGTACTAAATGTGTAAGGTGCCAAATAACCCGAAGAGTCCATGATTGTCGTTTTATAATTTTATTTAACACCACACATAACAAAACATATAACAATTAAATTAGACTGAAATTAATGAAACTTGGCGAGCACTGCCAAGTTGTGCTCCATACATATCAAAACTTACCAAGATAAGTATAGAAACCATGAACAACAAAGTTTTACAGCGTTCTCCGGGGGGGGGGGGCGTGGTATCGGTGAGGGCGTTGAACTCCACCCACACATTCCATTTGATTCATTCGATTCGCAATAGACCAGGATCAGTCGATTCAGAAAGACACATGATGCCACCCACGGACTCGAAATTCATGATTCGGGTTCAAAAAGCCAGTTCTCAGTTATCATATGCTGTCCCCAGAACAATTTAGATGTGTGTTAGGGATTATTGTTTTTACTAATATTTCGTAAATTTCAGTATCGGAAAATTTTAGTATTTAGCAAGATATGTAACAATGTATGAATAAAAAATTTTTTAAATATCCCATAAATATTTAGCCCTTTTACTCTGGTTGTGCATTTGAATTCTTTTGGCTGTGTCTTATTTGTATCATCCTTTACAGAATTATAATTATTTTTCGGGGGCACTGGTCGTGTAAACATTCGTCTATAATTCACCGCAGTTTGCTGACCATTTTATTATGGGGGCTCCATATAGGCAGACCAACATTACCCCATATGAAGGGACGACACAAACTTAGGTATTTTAGGGGCGCAAAGCCGAGATTCGATCCACACACCCTCAGCACCGAAAGCCAGCGCACTGTACCACAGGACCACCACAAGCCCAATTTCAAAATCTGTGGAGAAGAGTAATAAAACATGGTACTCAATATATAATAATGGAAAATTTATAACATTACTACCTGTAACTATTAGAAACGTTATTATAAATAAATTTATAATAATGATGTCTAGAGGAAAACTGTATTGATTTTGATATATGAAAAAATAAAACAATGGAATAATAGTTCATGAGAATAGAATTTAAGTTTGTTTCTTCAAAGAGGTTGAATGTGTAATATTGAGTTCAGAATTTTCTAGACATATTTGATACTACATCTGGGACCCAACAAAAGCTCTCAGAAGAAGTTTAATAACTAGAAGCATGGTAAATTTATTCTCAGTAAATTATCTACTTATTGCCACGAAGTTATAGAACTTTTCCCTAAAATACTTTAGGTCTCTTTCCAAAATATCATATGGAAATTGAAAATCAAAAGCTTGTTTCAAACATGATAGGATTCGAGAAAATAGAAATAGGAAAAGAAAAGAAGTTTTCACTAATTATCTCTTCAGGATTTTCGCGTTGATTTCCACTTCAAACAAACTTTTGAAAGTACTTTGTTTTCAGGGAAATATCTTTAAAATAACTTTCCTAATGTTGTAAAGATGTGTGGGTGCTTAATGTAATATGACGTCAAAGATAGTTCTACATCTGAGTTGGGGAAATGTATATTAGTAAGATTTGACCAATGGTACACAAAAATGTTTAATTATTCCCACGGAACAGCTTTTAGGGATACTTTGAAAATTTTTCATTTATACAATGTAATGTCGTCTTAAGAGATGAAAGATATTTTAGTGCATCAAACATGTTGTTCTCTTATGTTTGTAATACTGCTGTATCATGTAAGCTGTTCATTACTGTATTTAAATAATGTATTGGTCATCTTAAACAGTCATTATAAGTCTTTGGTGTAGATTCTGAAACATTTATTTAATGCACGTTCCTGACAGATAACCAGAGACACATTTGCAATCTTCCTTTATTTTTAATTTTAATTAACAACTAATTATTATTAGTCCCACTATCACATTCTAATTTCACAAGAATATTGTTGAATGTTCCTGGGCTAATGACAACTGTAAAGTGACAGGAAAGAGTTAAAAGCGGAACAACATATCAAGCATAGTTCTATATTCATGATCATTGATTATTCTCCGTAAAACCTAATAAGTATGACACTGATATGAGCACTGAAACAAGTAGAATGAATTAAAATGTCATAACAATAGTTTCCTAAATTAATAATATTTTGATAAAGAATCATTTACAGTTTTAATTACTTACCATATAGAACCAATGATTAAAATACTACCTGAAGTTATAAAACTAATAAGTATGCAGTATGCAGTTATGATTACAGTTGAGTATATTTTAACAGTATGATCTGAGTAAGAAATGATATATTTGTACTGTTTAGAGGTCCAATACAAAATAGCAATTTTTAAAGCATGTTACAAAATACAAATAATTGAATATATGACCGTTACATGATATCGAGAATCTTCCTATTTGACTCAATTCATAATTCAATATTAGTATAATCTTAAGAAATAGTTCTCCCCCTACACACCCATCAATGGAAACAGAATCTGTAACATTACATCGTTCAAATTACAGATGAATTCGAGCTGTTTTTGTCTCAAGTTTTTGGGATATCTAAATATAACTAGAAACGGAAGTTTTCGCATGGTGCGAACATGAGCATAAAAATCGACATAAGAATTTTTTTTCGTCATAAAAAAATTGTTCCTGCTTCAAACATTGCCGAACATCATAATATATAAACTTATCAATCGGCCCGACGTAATTTTACTATTAAAACGAATACATCATATCCTCACCCAGTTTTTGTTAATCATGCTGGACAATGACTTTCGATACCACAGTCTCCGAGTTCCCCGCGATTTGCATGGGTGTTTATAGCCTTCTAGTATTGGCTTTAAACTGTACGTTCCAGTCTAATTAGGAACCATCTTTCAAAAGATTACCATTGTGTTCTCAACCAACCTTACCAATTATGGGTTAAGGCCCCCGGCAACATATGAACTTGATGAAAAATTTGTTGTGTTTTGATTCACGCGGTAGAGTTCGGTGATTTATTTAACATATTACAGAAATAGCAGTCAAAAATTAAGTCATTAAAGAAAACTAGAAATAGTGCGAAAAATTGTGATGTCCGAAATACAGAGTTTTGGTGCGGACCAAGAATGAGTCCATTCTCATACACTGCTGGCCACTGTAAATGCAACACCCTGAAGGAAACATGCAAATAACATGAAATTTACAACATGCATTAGCGGAGGTGAGATATGCAAATGATTAGAATTTCAGCGCAGACGCACATCACGCGCGGCTGTGGCGCCACTTCAAAGCGCTATTTACGGCTTGGAGATTTCGACGATTTCAAGTTCGGCAATTGTGTTTTTCTTGTGGTTTTTTCAAAAAAAACGATCAATTATGCCTCGTCGAAAACAGCGATCATCTTTTGATCAAGTATCCGAGTTCGACAGAGGAAGGATAGTGGCCTACCAAGATTGTGGATTATCTTTCAGGGAAATCGGTAGTCGTGTTGGACGAAACCAAACAACTGTAATGCGGATATGTGATCGTTGGATGCAGGAGGGTACGACGGACCGGCGTGTTCGATCGCATCCACCTCAGCGCACCACTTCACGTGATGACAGGCAAATTGTGCGCATGGCAGTGACGGATCGCTCAGTCACATCACGAACCATAGCACAGCACCTGCAGTCTGTAACGCATCATCCAGTGTCTGCGCGTACCATTCGACGCCGTTTACAGCAGAGTGGTCTGTCCGCAAGACGTCCATTGCTTTGTCTACCCTTGACGCAGAACCACAGACGTCTCCGCCGCCAATGGTGCGATGACAGAAGGATGTGGACTGCAGAATGGAATGAAATTGTCTTTACTGACGAGTCACGCTTCTGTCTGCAACACCACTATGGTCGCATTCGAGTCTGGAGACACCGTGAAGAGAGGATGCTGAACAGCTGCGTTATGCACCGCCACACTGGTCCTGCACCGGGTATTATGGTATGGGGCGGTATTGGATATCACTCTCGCACACCTCTAGTACGCATTGCCGGTACTTTAAACAGCCAGCGCTACATCTCCGAGGTGTTGGAGCCAGTTGTCCTTCCTTACCTTCAGGGCTTGCCCACAACCATATTTCAACAGGATAATGCGCGACCACACGTGGCACGCATTGTCCAACGGTTCTTCGTCAATCGCCAGATTGAATTGCTTCCCTGGCCGCCTCGCTCTCCGGATCTTTCGCCGATGGAAAACATGTGGTCCATGGTTGCTCTACGATTGACCCAGATTCCATCCCCAGCTGCCACAGCAGATCAACTTTGGCAACGTGTGGAAGCTGCTTGGTCTGCTGTAACCCAAGAACTCATCCAAAGTCTCTTTGAATCAATGCCGAGGCGTGTGGCAGCGGTAATCTCCAACAATGGCGGCTACTCTGGCTACTGATTTTGGCAGGAATCACACTTCACAGAAGTCTATAAATTTAATCATTTGATACTTGGTCAACATGTTATCTACAAAATAAATTTTGTTGTGATATCTCTTGTCTTTCTTATTGTTGCAATTTGGGTGGCCAGCAGTGTAGAAAGAGTAAAATTGATTGATCAGTCACTATTCATTGAAGTGAATACATTTTCATTTGGTATGATTGCTTTCTTCGGTAGTATAGCTAAGATAGTAAACCTTCCTAATCGAGAGGAGGGAAGATGATCTCAATGTTTTATCCAGTATTTTGGTTGCTACACTATTTTCTGAAAATTGATATCTGTTGAGAATAGTTTAATTTTCTCCAGAATTACCGAGATGCTCTTTTTTTAACGACACGATATAAAATATATATTTTAACTAGCAAAATTCCCAGTGACTTCCAGAGATTCTGTGGTAAAAAATTATATTCATTCACTCAGAGTAACGGACAGAAGAATAAGCGACATTTTAAGCGTGCTGACAACAGGAGATGTAACTAAAGAGCAATTTACACTTTTGTTTTTTGTAACATTTTTCATTACACAAGTTTCCCATCAGAAGATCTGACAAATGTATAAATCCTAATTTTAAATAAGTAATTATGTACCAGACAATTACTTATATATTATTATGAATACATAACGCAAAACTGGGGGATATCAGAACTTGATTTCACTCTCAGCTCCAATTATTTCGATGGTATTCAAATTTACTACATCTTCTAGACAGCTTTTTTTTTTTTTTAAGTTGAACTTTTCAGCTGCCTCTCTTCAAAAGCCCTGCACTGTCTCTTTGTCCTTCACACACAGTATTTAAGGCTGCTATGTACTAACTCCATTGTATTCGCTCACCTCAATGTTGACCTATGGAGAAAATTTGTCCACGGGTTACCGACTTGGATTCAAAGATTTTTTTTAATTGTACTCCGCCATAGAGAAAGAAATTTTACATTTGTGTAAATTTTTTGTTTTTTATGAAAAATGGAATTAATATTTTAAAATTTAAATTATTCGGGGGAAATTCTGGTATAGTGTGTTTTAAACGCTCATAAATTCTTTCGGTGGACGAAATTTATAAAATGAATCCTGTAGCGCTTTGCAGAAAAGTTCAGGCTAACTGACAATACGAATTTTATTTGATTATCAGCAATTATGTACCTGTAAATAGTTGACAAAAATATATTTTAAATAAAAAATTTGGGGGCAGCACTTAACCCCCCTATAGAGAGAGAGCCATTACAATCCCTCAAAATGTCAATCCTAAGGGGGGTGGAATTCTCGAACTGTCAACTGGACTCCTCCCACCCCAAAAGTATGCAAGAAGAGGAAAACGGAAATATGATTTTTTTTCTTAGTACATAGCAGCCTTAAGTAACCAGTCGCTACTTACATCACATTTGGCATATTGGTAGGACCTGATGTTCTTTGGTCTCGTACTTGTTATACTGCTGTGTAAGGCTTTAGGAAGAAAATTTGTTTAGGTAAGGGAATCTAAAGAAAATGAATTGCAAATTCAAAAAAGAAATATAATACCTCACATTTTCTCTGAAACATGAAAATAGTATCTGCTTCTTGCTATGAATTTTTTTGCTCGTTAATAATCCCTCTCTCCATGGAAAATAGAAATATATTCCTGTTAATGTTATACAAACTATTATTAAAAATCCAACGGCAGTTACGCTTTCTTTAGGAATTTTTTTTAAAAATATGTAATGGAAATACTTTTTATAGAAAACTTTGGGTTTGGCTTTCTCATTCTCAATGCAAAGTGGCAAAATGCTTTAAGCTCGCATGCGAAAGAATATCAGAAAGCTACAAAAAGATATTTCCTGAATATATCAAGTGGTCCTCCTCATATGCGGATTCCGAAATGACATCAGTTTAAGAGATAAGAGCAGAAAAAGTGAAAAAAAAAAACACTGTGCCCACTCTAAAACTGATTCAATCATCCAGACAAATTTAAGAGTCAAATAAACACTTCCCACAATACCCTAGAAATTTTTAATACTTTTAACCCTGTAAAAATATAAATTATTATGTAAGATAATATTACAAATGGGGATTATTGAATTTCAGAAAATTTCTTTCAGAAAAAAATACCTATATAAGGTAAGTTTTTGTTTCAAATATTTAGAATCATTTTTTACGGAACATAAATCTCTATAAAACAAGAGACAAAGTTCCCTTCCATGTGAAAGTGGAGGCGGGACGCAGGCAGAAAGAAAAGGACAATGCCTTGCTTCATGTCTTTTCGGTACGCAATCTCAGAGAAAAATAATTGTTTTCCATGCTGCTTGTTTTAAAGCATGTTTAGATCGAGTGAATCGTCTACGATTAATTGGCGTATTAGCTCCTGTTTAGAGCATATATTTAATGAGGGGAATAAGTTCAGATTGGGGTGAAAATATCCAATCCTGCGGGGCAATGTCATGTCTATTTACAACTATAGAAGGAAAATGTCATCAATGTCTAGCTTTATCAAGCATGTGCAACACATGCTCGACCAGGTTATGGTAAATAGATTTTAGAAAGTGGAGAAAATGTTCAAACTCTGCTTTATTTTGAAGAAATTGTTTTCATCCTGTCGTAGAACTTTGATGAAACACTGTCTTCTGTAAAAAAACGACATTCTCTGGGGGTTGTTTGGATCTGTGGAAACATTAAGTTATATTGAATATGATATGAGTTTTAATGAGAACAATTTGTTATGAGAGAATGGTTATTTCCCCAAGATATCTAGGCAGAACTTAATCCTAACTATTACAACTAAAGAGGTCTTAAAGTGGATCATTTCATACCGTTGTTTTTTTTCTGAAGCATTGTTCCCCAAACGCGTATTCAGTGTCTACGAAAGTTAGTGAAACAAGAAAAGCAAGACAACTGGTGATCAATACCACAAACCCCTACGAATGGTTCATAATTAAAAGAGCTAACAACTAAGCTAAATTTACAAAACGGTTTTTTACAGCTGATAGCCTGCTTTTCGGCACATTTCTCGGAACAATATAACAACCATCCTCGTGAAATGTGAGCTTCCAACCACCCTCATATATTTGGATTTAACAGTTATTATCTCATTTTGAGCATTTAGCACTTTTTCAAGCAATCTACTTTAAGAAACTATAAAAAATGGGTATCAATTTAATGAGATATTTATTACTTCGATAAAATATTTCCTGTCCAGCTTCATTTCCTTTCCAAGAAAATTTGTAAAACACTCAAAGAGAGAAAAAAATTACCATTATTAAATAAATCATTAACAAGAATTTACTATGCAGATGATTACTTAAATTAATAGTTTGATGTATATTTATAGTCATTATTTTATAAAAATTTTCACTATAATCTTCACTGTAAACTGAGAAAAAGTCATTAAGTCTATTTTATAGTTTCTTACAGTTAATTTGCATTACATAAATAATTTTCTCCCTCCAATTTAAGTCCTACACTAAGTCAATTATTTGGCTAACTCTTTTGAGACAGAATTAAATGTACGTTTGCCAGTAAAGTATATTTCAATTATGAATGTCTCAATTATATATGCGTATGCATGTAAGGTATGTAGTTCATATATCGCATATGATCTAATTTATGAAGGCATATAGAAAGTAATAAAAGCAATTAATATAAGAGCATTAAAAATATTTTTGGCATTCATTGTTTGCTTACAGAAAATACATAAAATAATTTTCAGGGAAATAAATTTTAAGGAAAATAAGTGAAATTTGCTTATTTTTCTATCTTTGAAAGGATCTTAAATAGATTAATTATGTAATATAGTAATGTTACTTAAGAAGTAAAAGCAATTTCGGTAATTCATTTATCAGCTAAAAGCATATTTTGAATCTGCACTCAACATTTCTACAGTTGATTTCCTTTCATAAGTGAATTAAACCTCATTTTCTTCAAAATACTTTCATTTTAAGGCACTGAATAGGAAATTTACTTATTCGCATTTACAATCTTATTAGATTACATCTTATCCCTAAAGATTGCATCTTATTCTCTCATAAAAACGAAGTGGTAGAAAAGGACATAAAGCTTCTAGTCTCTATTTTCCTTGGAATTTAGTTTATAAATACGTTATATTTTATAAACATCTGTGTATATTTAATAATCTGTCAGCCAGTTGCTACATCAGAGAAATGAAGCTGTATACTACTCGAATTAATGAGTACAGCTTAAGCAAGAAGATTAACAATAATATTATACAGAATGGGGAACTTTTAATTTATCTATACATTTGGAGGGTCATTTATATCTACTCATCGTATAAGAACCAATTTTTTCCACGAGGTAAAGTTGCTCATATAAATATTAAGCTATTTTTGAGCCAAGAAGTTATTTTACCTTGGAGTTCAGGGAATTAGGATGATGAAACATAATATATGATATGCCGTAAATATATATTGCTAAAGTTATAGCTTTAACACTTTTAAATGTGATGGGGTAGGCCTGTTTCGAATTTTACGCATTTCCTTGGAAAAAAGAGGTATAAAGCAAAAATTAATTATTGTATAAAGCAAATTACACTTTCGTTTAGCCTTTAATATTCCACAATATTAAAAGCTTATCATTCAAAATATTAAGGCACATAATCATGAAAATTGGTGACTTTCATTCTGCATTTCTTTTTTCTCTGTATTATACAGTCATGACTATTTAAATTTAAGCATAATTTTCATTAATAATTATTCAATTTGAAATCTAAAATTAGCACCATTCGCATGAAACATAATACTGCTAATACCTCAAGATTAATAAACAGTTACGTATCACTTAATCTTTTCTTATTTAAAAGCGAAAACTCATAAAAAATATCATGAAAAGGGAGATTTTTGCATAAGAAAATGCATAATTATTGTTTTATTTGCCTATGATTACCTAATACGATATTTCTTCTAAATTCTTACAAATTATTTTTACTAAATAACGAGTACTTAAAGATATTTTAAATAACATGTATACTTGAAGCAACTTAAAAGAAAACCAAACGAAACGAAGATTATTGCTCATAAGAAAGAAAATGGTTCCTGCAGTCTAATGTTAACATATGTTTTTCGGAAGTAGCTAGTAAATTACATTTTTAGATTGAAGAGAGAATTTGAAATATTTTAAAACTAAGATTTAGTTATTAATAATATAAAGGAAAATTATGCATTATCAGAAACTAAATTTTCTTTACTCTAGCAACCACTCTCTGTATTCTCTGAAAATTAATTTTCCTAAAATGTAATTGCATCCATATATTCAAACGCTTAAGATAAAAATGGTATTTATCCCACAATCATTTTATATTTATATCTGTTTTTGTTAATTGCCTATGTAGAAGTTCATTAGCTAATCTATCCATAATTCCCCCATAGTACACGTTTTCAATTCTTGCATCTACTTGAATATGAAGCAAATAAATCCGAATGTTCAATTTCTTTTTAATTTTACGTTAGAAATCTTGTATCAAAATACAGATCTGCTTTTGAACCTTATAAACAGACTGAGACGTTCCTTTCTGATATATAAATGTCTTTTTTTCAAGCTTTCAAACATAAATGTATCACATTCACCATATGTGTTGTAATTTATGCAGTTCCTATACTTATCTCAAAATAATATTTGTTTATATTACCTGCTTGTATTAGGCGAATAGCTATATTTTTGCGTTACTTTTCTATATAAACACTTAACTAGTAAAGTATTTTACAAATGCAAGCGTAGAAATTTAACTGCTTGAAGGGGATGTACTGATACACTTTTTATGTATTCATATATTTGGCGATGAATGCACAAGATGCTAAGATATAAAAAGTCTAAACTTTTAGCTTTAAAAAATTATACACATGCACGCTAATGTTGACACTTTGAAGCAATGTGTGAGCGTTTTTAAAAAGAATGAATTTTTACATATTCTACGACGACTCCCGGCACTGGACTAATTTAAATAAACTTACATAACTACATGTATTAAATATGATGAAGTCAATAAAATAACACCATGGAATTACGAAAGAAAAAAATATTTCTTTACATCCCCTTAACCCTTTTCCCCCTCCTCCCCCACACAAAAAAAGAAGAAAAATGAAAGATGACCGAATTCACAATGTACTGTCAGAATTTTGCATTTAAATAACAAATGAAGAACAAAAATTTCAATAAAATGTTCAGCTTGAATGTAATGTGATAATCACTTGCGAAAGTATTAAAATTTTGATCACTATTGAATGCATTGACAATAATTTTTAATATTTGTCCAGAAAAACACTCCGTAATGTCAAGAACTCAATGAACTAGAAACTAAATGATAATGGAAGGGATATAAAAGAAGTAAATTAAAGAAATCTAACTTGACGTTGCTGCTTTTCAAGTTATAGAAATAAAGCTTGCAAATTAATCTTGACATTGCGAATAAAAAAGGCTTTTTGTGAGAGGGAGCCATTATATATGGTTATTTAAAATCTGGCTTAATATCCCCTGAAGATATTAAAGGCAATTCATTCGCAAAAACTGGTGATAAATAAAAATAGGCGAGTATTTAAAATGTTTAGTAATAAAAGGATTTCCTTAAGGTTGAATTAATCACGTGGTTAATTTTCACATTTTTTAAAGGTGGGGATAAAAGTTAAACAGGGAAAAAATACAAATAGAGTATATTAGCTATAATGTAAAACCAAGAGCATTTTAAAAGTCATTCTTCTAAATATATCATCGCTGAATTCCGTTATATACAAAGTTTTTAGGAATCTTTTGATAGTGATGTTAAAAAGAAGTTTTAGTTAAAATATGAGAATATGTTTTGAATTTTTATACATTTTAGTTATTTTAATACATGGCTAACATGACTTTAATGGTTAATACATATTATGTTTTTTGATTTAGGGGGAGAAAAAAATAATCGCCCTTTTGTTTAAATCCGAGGTAATAGAGCAAAGAGAATTATATGAAAGATGAAAACGGTAAAATTATCAGTTATTCCAGTTCTTGGAAAATGGTATGTGGTATCAACCTTATCATTAGTGGTTTTATTAGAGTTTTACAAATGTGATAAATTTATATAACTGAAATATATAACTGAATATAACTGAAAAATGTAGAAGAGAGTTTTAAACGATATTAGAAAATTGAACTTTAAAATCATTAAAAAATCTGTATATTGTGCACATTCCTTAAAATACAGAAAATATTACAAGGTTACACATATGCTCTTGAATCAGAGAACTTTCATCATTCTTTTCACTTTCGTTTCACGTGATTTGTCTGTTTGGAGTCATGAGTTAACAGCTTAATTTTTAAATTAATTTTGTGTAGTTCATTGTTCCATAAATTTAAAACTTTTACATATTATATGGCAGGGTTTAATACATACTTTATAGGGTGAGTATCATTTTTCCTAAGATAAAAAGACGGTCAGTAATATTGTTATATTAAAAGTAAAGGACTAACATACCTGTAACGAAAAGATATATCTTAAGCATGGTACGGCAAAATAAAGTTTTCAGTTGCACTTTTAAGAAAAAATAAATGGTAATCTTTATTTACCATGATATAGATAACATCTTACGCTGAAGAAGAGTTTACAAAATAATTTCTTTGATAATTTAGTACTAATGCTGAAATTCACCTCTTCAGTCATGTAGATTAATTTATATGACTATATAACTACCCAACAAACACAAGACTGACGGCAACTTGACGGGCCGGTGCTGGAGGCGCCGGTAGAACGATGGGCTCGGGGAAAATGATCCGTACCGTTGCCGGGTGATTTACGAATCTCCGACGGGGGATCCCGTAGTGTGTACCCTTTTGTGGGCCGGTGATGGTTGGATGGGAATCGACCCGAATTCGCTTTTCCTCTAATGTTCGGGAATCGGTCGTCCGATTCGTAACCACAAGTAACAGAAATCTGCTTCAGAATTTTGGATTTGAAAGGGAAGGCGAAGATTAAATTAAACAGACTTTTCATAAATATTTATTTCACTTTTGTAAAACTACTTTTGCACGAAAAATTCACATAATTTTCCTTGTATGAAAAGATTGTATTATATCAGAAGTATACGGCTGACATAATATAATCTTTCGGTTATACTATGCGATATATGCATAATATATATCATCTATCTATTTAATTTGCTAAGCCGACTTTTTGGGCAGTCCGTAAGAGAAAACTATTGCATCAATTTAATTCATTTTGGTCTTAAACGAAAGATTGTAATCTGTAAATTTGTTAAATTTGGTTTTTGTGACAGCAATTTCTATTAATTAGCGATAATTTACAATTTACAATTGATTTTTACGCATGCTCAGAGGCATGTTTAAATCTGTCTTTAGAAACTCACTGTTTCCGTGCATCCTCAGTGACATGTTTTAATGATAAATACGTTTATTCCGAGAAGTCTCTCTACATCTATCTCTGCCTTATTTATTTTTATGATAATTATATTTGTGAAATACAACAGTAAATCTCATGGAAATTGTTTATTTCATGCTGTTTAATTAGAGATAATTTACAATTTTCTGCTTTCTGCACATGCTCAGTGACATTTTTAAATCTGTCTTTAGATACTCACTAAGCACGAAGCCGCTTAATCACAATTTGTTTCTGCGCATTATTATGATTTTCAACATTTGGCAATGATGTGTTGAATATAATTTGTGTATTAGTACATTCATTTACTATCTAGCCGTCTTGTTTTGACAGACATCAACTATTGTTAGATTATATTCATTTATTTTTGCCTTTTATATAGAAATGAAATAAACATCCACTTACAAATGGATAATTTTTTCGATCAAGAGTTTATGCACAAGAGAGCAAAGAGTAGTACCTGCCTAAATTTGTTTTTCATTTTGATTAAGACGGACTTTTTGGCAGACTCTCTTGGATGCCAAAGCGGGTATCTATCGGGCGCTTCATTTCAAACTCAGGTTCTCTGCGATTTACCTGGCAACCCTACCAGCAGTTGCATTGTGCCAATATCAATTTCGTTAGGCGCTACATTTCGTTTTTTTGGTACACCGCTGGGTTACACTTATTTGGACTTCAAATTTTTCGGTGATGGTGTTGATAATTATTTCATGATTTAAACATTTCGTGACGCTGGAATTGGAGCCATTTTTTTATAGAAACATGACCATTTTAGCTTATTTTCGGCACTTTATTTGGGGGGGGGAGGGGGTAAGTATATTGATTTTGTAATGAATACCATGACCGTTTTTATTTATCAGAAGATAGATATATTCATAGCATAAAGTAAAATACTTCAAGTGACAGTTCTCTTTTAAATGAAATTGCGTCCGAATGCATTTCAATAAATGTTTAACAGATTAAACACTAAAAACATATCATACATTTTTAAACCTCTATACAGTCATAATATTGTTATTAAAATATTGAGGTACATTGAATTTTATTCATCATTTTTACAGTATTTATTCGCATACTTTATACCTAGTGATGTATAGAACAATAAAGAATGAATCGAGGAAATGAAATAAAAATAATTGATGACTGAAAATAAATTTCACATAGCTGACCAACGTAGATATAAATGTAGGTACAAATACTTTATAAGTTTTAATACCCATTGATATCAACCGTATTCATATTTTCCGAATATGCTTCATAAAAACAAACTCCATCTCATCAGAGATAAAATTAGAAAGTGTGTGTTTGTATGTATGTAATTGTTGACAGTAATTTAGTAGCTTTTAATGTGCTAGTATACAGGGCAGTTTCTAGGGTAGCTGCCACCCGTGTGCGAGAATAATTACCCCCCCCCCTCATACCGTATGGATTAATTGAAATTTCTCTGAAATATTTTTACCTTAAATGAAACAACGAATTACAGAAAATATTATAAATTCAGTTTATATTTTAATTTTATAACCTAACATAATAATTATTAATGTATTGATATAACAATTAAATGAATACGTTATATTAAATACATACAACACATATCTATTAATACATATACTTAATAAGTCAGTCAAAAAGATAATCTTTGCTTTCCTTGCCTTTTTTAATGCAAATTCTGTTATAATATCTGATCATCTATATCTTCCGAAATGTCCTTTTCGATGCTAATAATAGATAAGTCTGAAAGCCTTTCTTGTCCCATTGTAGATCTCAAATAATTTTTTATTATTTTAAGTTTTGAAAAGCTTCTTTCCCCGCTAGCCACAGTCGCAGGCAATGTTAATAAAATTCGTATGGTAATCACTAAATTTGGAAACAGATAGATGAGGTTGTTTGTAAATAGGTATTGAATCACATTTAAAGCGTTCATTTCAAGGGAAATATAGAGGGCAACGTTTTCAGTTTCATCGCATAATTCTTCAGCTATAATATATTTTTCATTTTTAAATAGATCATGTAACATACTTTCCACATATTTACATTTTGTAGACCTCTTTGATTTATCTGTTTCAAGGAAATCTGATATTGAAATAAATCCCCCAAAAATGCTCCCTAATTTCTATTTGCTTTGATTTATTATTTAATAGAACAAATCTTACTACAACAGTAAGTCGGTCTTGGTTGCTTAGATCAGGGGTGGAATCTAAAAGAATTGAATAATATTTACAAAATTTTAAGAGTGATATTATTTCATGTCTTATTTTTTGTTCCAAAAGGGAAATAGTTCATTTTGAATATGAACACCTACAGTGGCTCCAAAATGTGTTCGTACACTTACGATTTTCAATGAAATAGGGATCTATCCATTAATTAAAATGAATATTACAGAATGGGCATTTAATAATAAGATTTATAATCTATTCTTAACAAAACTATATGAAATATTTTGAAAACATAGTAAAACTTTATTTTTAAAACACCAATAATCAAAAAGTAACAAAAACTTTATCTCACAAAAGTCATCGTACACTGAAATATTTTCGTATAAATTCATAACTAAAATTATCGCCTGGCGCTTTATTTTTATTTTTGAATTGTGGTGGCATTTAAAATATCGTTTGGCTTTAATTTTTGCTCGCCTATTCCGTAATATTCTATTTATTATTTAAAAATGGCTCGCAAAGAAACAACAAACAGCATTGATCGAAAATTGATTATTTTTCATCATAGTTGTGGTAAATCAATTCGGAATATTGCTAAATTACTTAATTTATCCCATTATACTGTGCAGTATGTGATAAAATGCTTTAAAGAAGAAAATCGGATGAAAATCAAGATAAGAAAAGGTCGTCCGGCAAAGTTAACAAAACGTGATCAGAGATTTATAATTAGAAAATTTGTGAAAAATATGCGTTTGAGTGCTGTAAAACTTTCTACAGAATGTAATGAAACATTTTCTACTTCAATTTCACCTAAAACTGTTCGACGAGTTCTCAGAGCAGCTGGATTATATGGGCGTTCAGCACCTAGAATTTTTTTTTGTGAGAAAAACAGAAAGCTCAGGCTTTTCTTCGCACTATCAATGATTAATAAGCCCCAAACCTATTGGAATAATGTCTTATTTGCCAATGAAAGCAAGTTTAACATTTTTGGTTCCGATGGGCGTATAATTGTATGGAGAAGAAAAAATGAGGAACTTAATCCTTAGAACTTAGTAGGAACAGTTAAGCATGGCGGTGGAGGTGTCCTTGTGTGGGAGTGCATGTCAACATCAGGACTAGGTAATTTGGTATTTATTGATGACTTAATGAATCATGCTGTTTATATAAATATTTTAAGGGACAAGTTAAAATTATCAGCCTAAAATTTCGGTATTTGAATTTTTTTTTTTTTTTTGATCAAGATAACGACCCTAAGCCCACGGCTCTCAACGTTCGCCTCTGGTGTCTCTATAATTGTCCACAAGTTTTGAAAACACCATCTCAATCGCCAGATTTAAACTCAATAGAACATTTTTGGAGAGAACTGGAGGTTCGAGTACGAAAACACGACATTTTTAAAAGAAAAAGCGAACTAAAAACAATTATGATGGAAGAATGGATGAACATTGTTGCAGAAATTACAAAGGAACTAGTGCAATCTATTCCCAGACGTTTAGAAGCTGTTGTTGATGCTAAAGGATATCCTACTAAATATTAATTTAACGAAAAATTAGAATATTTACTTACAAGTAGAGATTTTTTTACAAGTGTTCGATGACTGTTGTGGGATAAAGTTTTTGTTACTTTTTGATTACTGGTTTCTTAAAAATAAAGTTTTACTATGTTTTTAAAATATTTCTTGTAGTTTTGTTAAGAATAGATTATAGATCTTATTGTTAAATACGCATTCTGAAATATTCATTTTAATTAATGGATAGACCCCTATTTCATTGAAAATCGTAAGTGTACGAACACTTTTGGGAGCCACTGTAAATAATGAGGCATATTTGATGGATTTCCGCTGATTCTAGTGAGGTGCTCTGATATGTTAAGGAAAAAATATCATCAAGTTTCCTTAGCTGTGAAATATTTTTATTGGTCAGCAATCACAAAATCCAGCACAAAAATTAGAGACAAAAAGCTTTGTTTTTCAGTTGTTGAGGTGGACACGTTCAAAATTAATATAGTGCAAATTATCCCGGGCCGTGGTTTATAGGCTCAAGGCATAAAATAGTATTTTCCTCCAACCTGAAAAAACCGCCCGCACATACGCTATTTGATGGGTTAAAGCGTGTTAAAACAAAAACGAAAAATGTATTTTCCAACTGGTTGCTACGTGGAGTAGCGTTTTTAAAACCAATGTGGTTTTGTTTATTTCCAGTTATACTTGTAAAATTCATTTGTAACTCTAAGTAGTTATCTAGCATAATGATAATATTTTTATATTCATTATTTTACTAATAAATTAGTTTTAATTTTTTTAACCGCGCATCGGACTTGTCGTCCCCCCCCCCCTCTCTTGACTTTCCGGCTGTGTGCAGCGCGGCACACAGCCGGAAGAGAAATTCCTTTGTCCTCCCTTCGTGGACACTCGTTCCAGGTGTCAAGTAGTAGAAGGGACCGTTTTCTGAGAAAGAGTGGGGGGTAATTCTAAAAATAGACGGGAATGCTGTTTGGGCAGTCGCCAATCTCTATACAGCCAATCTCTATACAAATTGGCGATTTTGTTTTGGCGAAACTTTGGCGCACGCTATTTATTCCAATTATATTCCGACAGAGATAATTTCTTCAGTTCTCTACATGGTTTAACATTTCCTATCTCTCCGATGCTCGACTGTGTGGGATTCTCTTTATTTCCAACATTTTTTAATATACCGTCATTGGACAATGACCGAGAGGTATGTTTATATTTTGTACTTGTTATTTTAAGTAAACTTCGTAAATTTTCTCGAGGTAAGAAAATTATAATATTTTCCATAGAGGAAATTTATTTCATTCTTCTCAAAGTTAAAAGTGAGGTGTAATATATATTTGAAAATCACGAATTACCCGATTATATAATCTTAATTTATATAATTTATTTGAAAATGATTTAAAATTAAAATTGAATGTAGTTCAATGTTTTATAAATTTTGTTCAGTCCTTTTTTCAGTCTTATCGTATTCAGCAATATAAGACTGTAGGATGACAAAATATTATTATTTTTTATCACCAAAGAATAAACTTATCAAGACGTATTTGAAGATGTCCCAAAACAAAATATTTCTTGAACAGCTAAGCTTTAACAATAAACCATTCATTGATATGCAAAACTATGAAATTTTTTCACTTGTCAACTACTAAAAAAGGACTGAACAAAATTTATAAAACATTGAACTACATTCAATTTTAATTTTAAATCATTTTCAAATAAATTATAAAAATTAAGAATATATAATCGGGTAATTCCTGGTTTTCAAATATATATTACACCTGACTTTTAACTTTGAGAAGAATGAAATAAATTTCCTCTATGGAAAATATTATAATTTTCTTATCTCGAGAACATTTACGAACTTTACTTAAAATAACATGTACAAAATATAATTTTAAGGGATTATTCTGAACAGAAATTATAGGTTTTAGCAGAGATTAATATTTACTATTACCTGAAAATACACGAGAAAAAGAGAAAAGTTAAAAATATTAATACTAGTTATACATGGAGAGCCAGATAAAAAAATAAATAAAGTGTAAGGGTAGATATCAGATGTTATATATATCAAGTATTACATATATAACATCTGATATCTACAGATATATATCAGATATATATCATATGATGTATATCAAATGTTATCATAAACACTGTTATCATAAGTACTGTTATCATAAACAATCTCATTAATAAAAATAAAAAGCATGTGAAAGGAAGGGGTCTAAGAAAAACTTGTCGTCGGAATTCCAATTATGGCCCAGTACTGGAAAGTAACCCTGATCGACGGCGCTTTGATGGTTTCCAGATGGGTATTTGACGGCCTGTCGACACGAATTATTGCTCCCGTAACCGTCCCGTCACCCTCCGGCAATGGTGCGGCTATATGTCCGCATCGACGGCTACATTGCGGTTGTATCACGGTTCGCAGCCGGATGCACCATAGCTTCATTGTTACCGGAAGCGGTCCAGCACTCGACGGGGAAGTCACGGGCGAGAGGACAAGCCCGTGACGGATCCGATACTGACCTAATGCGCCTGCCCGGCAGTGGAGAAATCGGCTGGCCGGAATCATCCGGCCCCGGCCCGATGCCTCCGTGTTTGTTGGGTATAAAAGATATCTAATTTCTACTTCAATAATATATTATCGTTATGCTCGTAATATATATATATACAGAGGCTGTTCACACATTTTTTAGACGATGTATATTGTATTCACAAAACTAAATTACATAAAATTCTTGTGTTTTAAATGTTCTATTTGACATCCCTTATTCTGAGGCATCTTTCGACACCACAATTTCCAGGATAATAATGCCTTTTGAAATGTCAGAAGAGATATTCTATCCCATTCCTCCTGAACAGCTTTCCAGAGTCCTGTAAGGGTTTTGGGACGACGTTTGGATAATGCAGATTTTAAAAGTCCGAAAGCACAAAAATCCATAGGTGATACATCGGGAGATTTAGTAGGGATATCAGTGAAGGGTATGGCCTTGATACCAGCTTTTTTTCCCATTTATTTTAGGAAAATTACAGTGGATTTTGATGTGTGACTGATAGCTTTGTCCTGATGGAGTCTCACAGATTGATGGCACTGTCGGTAAAGCGATGGTATTTCATTCAGAAAAATTGGCGATAAAATATGTTCCTGATAGTATTTGGAGTTAATCTTGACATTTTTTTCCACTCTCTTTATTTTTAACTTGCCATTCTAAGAAAAACAAGCAACAATCATGAATCCCTTATAAAAACTTTCTTTCGATTCTTTGAACCATGTACTTAAATATTTTCTCCCCTTTTATGATAATAAATGGCTCTTTTTTGTTGCAGTCATTTAAATACACCCATGATTCATCTATTGTGACAATTGTTTTCCATTTTTCTTTGGATAAGTGTTTCTCATATAGAATTCTGCAGCGTGTCCTGCGTTCAGCGATATGATTTGGAAGAAGACGATGCACATTGCGTTTTTTCGCTTTCTTAAGATTTAAATCAACGTTTATCATTTCGTTTACAGTGGACACCGAGCATTTTAATGATTTTGCAACTGTCCTTTGACTAGGGGGATTTTCTTTTAACATTGAACAACGTACCTTTGCAATAGTCGGAGATATCCGTTTTTTCCTTGGATACTTGTTTGGAATTTTTGTTCCAATTGAGGCTCCAATTTGACGTATTTTTCCTTTCTTATTGACGATATTACCTATCGATGCTTTAGATATCACAAAACCATGACTCTCACATCGTTCTCGGATAACGGAGTATGCATATTTCTCTTCGGAAAGAGCATAAATGTAGCCTTCGATCCACTGCTTTGTTAAAAATGCCATTTTGAATAAAAACAAAACTTTCAAGCCGCAGACGATAATTTTGACTTTTAAAAACATAGTACAATTGCAATTATTTCTTTTGCAGCAAACGATTTTTTATTACCGCTTACCAAAATCTCCTAAAAAATGTACGAACAGCCTCTATATATATATATATATACATATATATATATACATATATATATATATATACATATATATATATATATATATATATATATACATATATATATATATATATATATATATATATATATATATATATATATATATATATATATATATATATATACACATATATATATATATATATATACGTTTATTGCCGATCAGTTCCTTTGGTAAATGTAATGCTAGATCAGGTTCATTAGACTCTGTCGCATAAGCAAATGAGTGGCAGAAGTATTCTGATCCTAAGCAAGCATGCTGACAGAGATTCCCAAACAGGCTAATGTATGGTAAGGAGTCTCCGGAGTAGAAAAATAGGGACTAAGAGGAAAGACCTGGAGAGAATCCTCAAAACGCATACTTTAAGTAATACCACTCCGCAAAAGTACCAGAGCAGTCTGAACACAACAGAAAAAACCCAGACCAGGGTGCTTGGCCGAAAATCTGTAAAACCTGGTCTTAAAAACAGATTGAAGTTTCTCTGCAGTTCAATCATCAAACAGTGATGATTCATCTAAACAGCCCTCATTTGCCAGACTTTCGAACCAATCGTTACTGGACTACGCAAGACGGGATTCACCGAAAAGTAATTGATTTAGAATCAGATATGCTAGGAAAGAGAAAAAGAATGCCTGTACTAGTTTTATCAGTACTAGTTTATATATATATATATATATATATATATATATATATATATATATATACATATATATACATAAATAAGTAAATATGAAGGAAAATATTTATGCCAACACGAGTTACAATTAAAGATATGAATATATGAATTTATAGAATTTATCTGAAACGTGTAGAATAAGTGTCCGTAATATTTTATTAAAAATCAATTCTAATATGTTATAAGAGATACTTAGTATTTTCCTCATTTTTAAATGTTTATTTATTTTATAAACTTACTTGCGAAATGTTTTTTAAACCTTATAATTACATTTTAAAAAGGGGAAAACGTAGTAAATTTGATTATTTTTTGATAAGATGTATATTAAATATAAGTGAGAAAAATAATAGTTTTTATGTAACATTTTTCATATATAAAATTCTTTTGTTCCTCAAACTCCCAATTTTACTCTTCAAAATATTCTCTCGACTATTTGTTTTTATATAATTGTTTGTTGATTTGAATTGAGTCATTCGTTTTAAAATGCATTAGGCAAATCTATTGATTGCATTTAATTTGGTGGAGTATTTTTATTGCAATAAAATCTGATTAAAGTCTATTTTTTACGACCATAATTTATATTTGTAAAATCTTCCTTTATAAAGCCATAAAGCAAAATATTTAGAATTTATTGCAATATATGCAATATTTATTGCAACGTATACAATATGCATATATTTACTGCAACATATACAATATTTGCGATAATATGATTATCTAATATATTAACAACAGTATAGGAAATAATTATATAATTTTTTATATCAAATACGCGAATTAGTTACTACGCGTATTTATTATCAAATACGCGTAGACATAATTTAAAACTTGAAGTAAAAATATGTATAATTTAATTGGGATTTTTTTCATCACAAAATTTCATTTATCTGTGTTCATAGTTCTATTAAACTTTGATTTATAAATGTAAAAGATGGCAAGCAAAATTTCTTTTATTACTTAAATGCTTTTTTCAGACATGGATGGTATAATAATGATCACAGGATGTATCAAAGATATCTCTTACTAAGTTTAATCTTTTTAATACCTTATGCAAAAAAAGGATTTGTATTAATGAAAAATCCTTTATAATACACTGTTGTGAAGGATCCACAATTTGGACATTTTGAACTCCTTCCAACGTCATAGCCATTTTGTTTTTCCAACACGATTACGGGGCATAAAACGGCCATATTGGAAAAAGGGGGAAATGCACCAATTTTCCAAGAAACATAGCACCCCCTGAATTCCTCAGGACGGGAGAAAGAAATTCCAGGAAATTCAACGGACATCCAATTTTCTTGGAAATAAGAGTACCACGTGGTCAACTGTGGAGATGTCGGAGCATCCTGCCCTCGAATAAAAACTCGAAGAGGCAATAAATTTACGTGAATAACTGACCTGGGAAGGAGTCATAATCCAAATGGGGGAAAAATGAGCCCCGAGTGTGTGAGAAAAAACGAGGATCGGAGGAGAGAGAGAGCGATTTGAGGTAGCGAGCTGCGAAGGAAGCCTGGGAAGAAAAGACGCCCCCGTAAAATGGCGAGATGTCCGTGTTCAACCGCCAGCGCCGAATCCTGCTGCCTCCGCCAGTGAAGGGCCACATGATTTTTAGCCCGATACCAAAAGCCTCCTCCGATATAAGTGCCACAACGACTCCATGCCTTGCCCTGCTGTTTCATCAAAGCTCCCCAGGTTGGTCATTTCTTCCCCTTCAAATAGTGCTGGTGTTTCTTTTTTAGAAATTTTGGAAAATAGAACTTTATTTCACTCGACCCATAATGGTTCTGCCGCAGGAAGCGGATAAAATATGCCCTAATTCTGCTAAAATATGCCTAACCAAGATCTTAAATATAATATGTAAACCTGACCTTTTCTTGTAAAATATTGTATAATAAATGTTGTTATTTTTATTTATAAACACATAGTTCCCTTTGGAGTTCATCTCCCTAATTTTACACAACGCAAAGGGGTATCTATGGTACCCCTCATAACATACACTTTATTAAATAAAATGTTAGCGTACCTTAAGTCACCTACATTCCATCTTAATAGTATAGGTTATAATCCATCATTTGAATGTAATTGTAAGAGATATAATATTTAATTGGGAATAAAGGAACTTCTAGCATAGTTTGATATACATTACGGTTGCATTAGTAGCATCCCCTTTGCGATGTCACAAACTTTATGAGTAGCCCCAAGGAAAGTCTATGACTAAGATAGGCCTAGATCCGATCGTCAGTTGTCAGTCAATACAGTTATTTTTTGAAGAATTGTGCAATTGAAACGATCTGGAGAAAATATATTAGATGTTGTCTTTTCTCTTAGATTTTTGCATAGACATTGATCCTTTCAGATGTTAAGCTTCATTCTTTCTTTGTGAAAATATTAAATACTTAACTGTATATACATATTACAGTTTAAATATATTTTTTGAAGAATTATGCAACTGAAACGATCTGGAACAAATATATTAGATGTTGTCTTTTCTCTTACATTTGTGCACGGACATTGATCGCTTCACATGTTAAGCTTCATTCTTTTTTTGTGAAACTATTAAATACTTAACTGTATGTACATATTACAGTTTAAATATATCTTTGCCTTCCCTATTATAATGAATATTCATACTCTGTTGTACTTTTTGGTGTATTTATAATACGAATTGTAACTCATATATAATGTCTAGGTGAAGTATGCACTCATAAATTCCGTTTTTATTTCAAAGTATTTCTTAGAGATTTTAGACGAAAGAGTAAAACAGCAATGTGTTTTATGAGAAATTTCTTTTCTGACAAAAAATTATTTAGTGGATAGATATTGTGCTGTCTTCATGCCACATTATATTAAACTAAATCAACTGGTGGCGACGTATGCTTGTTAACTCAAAATATCAGTTTTAATAATAAAGATCAAATATATTTATTAGTGCTCCAATCATTTATTATTACGAATTTTTTTCAAATAACGTCAAAATTCTAATTTTGCGAAAGCAGATGATATGGATAACTTATCATTCGCAAAAAGTTATGGAAATCTCTTCATGATTGTTAACGACCTTTATACTTTATTACAATACTATCCATAATTCTCTCTTCAGTACTTGCCTAAGCCCTTCATTGAAGGATAATGAGAAAACTATGCTTTCTCAGGTTGAGATTTTTCCTCCCTTAAATTAATTCTCTGACTATAAATCCTTTAATTCACACACTGTGAAGCCGCGAACATCCTTTGATATTTTGTTCTCATGATCATATACATTGCGTGAATAAAACCACAAGTTTAATAGCTTATTTGAAATACAGAGAGGTACAGTTTTACTTCACATATTTTTTACGAAACTAGATTAGCAATAATTTAATTAGCAGCTCATTTATTTTATGCCACAGTATAATAACTTTTCTTTAATTTGGTTCCGTTAGACATTCATCTAACACAGTGCTCTCAGAAAGATAACCGAGCTAAGCGCTTTCAACTGGATTAGAGCTGGCAATCAACCCACCTTTCCTGAACTGTCGCTCTATGAGATATTTATCATGTTTTCTTCCTTTCACCTGCTTCTTTTGCAGTCCTTTTGACGTCGTCTCATTATTAAAGGCATCCAATAAAAAAATAGCGAAGAATAAATATACAGATAGCAACAGACAACCAGAATATAAATAGCAAATACTAAATCATGTGAGTTCAGTTCGCCTCAAATGTCTTTCATATATACACAATGAATCTCAAGAAATTATATTTTATTCATTAAAATGAATATCCTTAGATTATTAATGAAAATAAACTAAATGCTAAACAAATAGAAATAATTAACATCGTAGTTTTAATAAACAGATCTATAAGAAATAATCTTGAAGATAAAGCCCATTTTCATAGAATTACAACTATTTAACTCAAATCATCTCTTTTGAAAGAAATAATATTGAAAGAAGAAATTCAGTAGCTTATTTAAAATTTTAACACTTTTATTAAAATTTTTCTCGACACATAAATTATATTTTTCGTAAATGGATTATTTGCTAATTCAAAATACAATAGAATCTTTACACTGCGTGTATATTTATAAATATCATTAAAAAATCATTTACGTTTTTAAACCTTAAAAGTTTTTATAATATTTTATCGTTTAGACAAATTTAATGAGCCGTGTAATGAGTCTTAATTTTTTTTTACTTTCAATATTTACTCTTCTCCTAATCTCTCACCCAAGATACTGAAAAACATGGCAATACTTTTAAAGTGTGAAATAATTTTTGAAAAAAAAATGATTAATTAAGGATGGTTTGATACGTTTTAAAGCATCACATTAAAATTAAAATATGTTTCTTACATATTACTGGCCCCAGGCTCTTACTACATCAAAGTAAAGAAATAAAAGGGTTTTTTCTTTGTTTTTTTGCTTTTTTAAAATTTCTCGTCCAGTATTATTCTTGTAATTTCTGATAAGCCTATCTGTTTTAACCTTTACAAATATAACTGCCTTAGGGGATTTTAATGTCGTTGTCACGTCATTATGCGTCTTTTGCACGAAAAAAAAGAAATGAGTAAAATATTTTAATAACTAAAATTTCTTTTCTTTATAGTCCCAAACTTAATTTGTTTGTTTTCTATTTAATGAAAATTTTAATCAAATATACTTTTTGCTTTTAAATACCTGAAACATAAGCACCTTTTTCCCTTTAATTTTTTTTCTTCCTATCCAAAACTTAAATGGCTTCTTCTGCTTGAAATTAACAAATAATTCGCTTTACATATTTCTTAAGTCTCAAATATAAAACATTTTATAGCTTTTGTTTGTAGTTTTACATGGAAAAAAATAATTTTCTTTCGTACATTCGTTACCTGTTTTGAAATATATGAAGAGTTTGAAGACACTGTTAATAAATTTTATTCAACGAGACAAGTCAATGCATGTATTTGAGGAATTTTAAAATAATGTTGTTTTTAAAATACGTGATGAAACAAAATATCTCAGTTAGTTTTAGACAGAGTGATAACACAGGAACGTGTAGATTGCATTTAATTTATATCCTATCAATTTAAATAGTCAAAATTTTAAAAATATTGATTTTTCAGAGCATATTTCTTACACTGAAACCTTTGAAAACAATAAAAACGGCATGTGAACAGTAAAACAACGTTATTACTTATAAGATTTGCAGAAAAACAACACAGAACAAATGAAATACGCGATTGAAGATGCAATAATTCAAAATGGAATAACCAATTTTCAATAATTTATTCCTGAAATTCAGCATTTTGGGGGAAATAGATATTTTGGAATAAATAACATATTTAAATTAAGTTTGGCTTTTTCATCATATAAGGGGACTTCTAAAGTTACTGAATAAGAAGAAAACTTATAGCTTAATGTCATATAATTACAAACATTCATAGACTGTATCTCTTAAAAGAAAATTTGTAATAATCTACAGTCAGAATTAAAGGTTTTGAAGTTACAAATAATATATAATTTGCAACTTTTTCTTTGGAATATAAACAAAAAAAATTCAACCATTTTTCTTAAATTTATAGAGGAATTTAGCATTCACATATAATTACATACCTCCCTTTTTAAAGTGGTATTCGGTGAGTGTTTAGCATAAGGTCACTGAAATGTCTACTGCTACACGCGTGCGTATGCAAATAACGGAGATATGCAACCAATCAGCGTAATGCGATGCGATCGGCTGCGTATTTCAACACTGGGGCATCAACAAATGTCAGCGTGCGAACTGTTTAAAGGACCGTCATTCATATGAGCTTTCGGAGCAGCAGGCCCACTCGAGTATCGTTGCTCACTACACGGTACAAAGCTTTACGTCTTGCCTGGGCCTACCAACACCTCTATTGGACAGTTGATGAGTGGAAACACGTTGCCTGGTCTGACGAGTATCGTTTCCACTTGTATCGGGTGGATGGACGTGCACGGGTATGGAGACAGCCTTATGAATCCATGGACCTTACATGTCAACAGGGGACAGTTAAAGCTGGTGAAACCTCTGTGATGGTATGGGGCGTGTGCAGTTGGCATGATATGGAACCCCTCATACGTCTAGAGATGACTCATGACAGGTGACGAGTACATAAGCATCCTGTTCGATCATCTACACCCATTCATGTCCATTGTGCATTCCGACAGACTTGGACAATTCCAGCAGTACAATGCGACACCCCACACGTCGAGAGTTGCTACCGAGTAACTCCAGGATCACTCTTCTGACTTTAGACACTTCCATTGGCCACCTGTTCCAGCAACGTAAAATCTGTTGGAGAAAACTTTAAAAATATTAAGAAATGCTACAAAATGGATAATAGATGAAATAAAAAATGTCCCTTACTGTGAGAGTCCATTAGGAATCAAGATTATAGCCTAAAGATTATCTCAATTCGTAAACGAGACCTAGTGGGCAGAATCCTAAATTGGAATTTTATCGAAACCTTTGCATGCATTGGGGTTTCAGAAAATACTGAGGCCGATTGAACGATGGATTAAACCCTCAAGACATAGTAAAGAAAATTTATCCTTAACAGATTGAACAGTTGTCTCCTTATAATCTAGCACCAGGTGGTACTCTTCAGCTACCGTTGTGCAAAAGAAATAGCGGACTACTGCATTCTGACGCAATATGTCGAACAATCCCTTTTTGCATGAATTTGTCGAATATTTGCATATAGTTTACCTTATATAATTAGAAGGATGGAATTATATAACCCTTTCACCTGGTTTATTCTGGATGCATAATCAGAATGCTAAGAAAGATTCGTATGTCCTTTCAAACACTTCAGCAAGCAAAATGTCGAATTTTTATTTATCAACAAGGAATAAGTTATCTTAAAGTTTTGTTGCCATCAAAATTATAAGAAATAATTCCTGAATTTTAGATTGATTGACTGAGCAATATGCAATCAGAACGCAAAACTCTCTTAAATAGAACTTTCCAAATGTATTTAAATTCAGTGTATCACAATCAGAAATAATTGGTATTGGGCATTTGCCACCTTAGTTTATATTTTTGCAGTTGAACTAAATTAAACCGATATGCTTACATCATTTTTCTACTTATCGGAAACAAATAGAACGAATATGGTTCAATTATAAAAGGTTCTGAAAATTTAAGAACAATACATTGATGATAATAAATTCGAGGCTTCGTACAAAATATAATTATTTTCCATGCAATTATTATGATTTATATTCTTTTCGGGTCGTTGTTAAAACAGGTGAATTAACAATATTGAGAATATGAACATGAAAACGTTCAAAAGTATATTCGGAAACTTCCTTAAATTTAAAATCATTTAAACACATTGTATGCTATTATGTTTAAGCTCGGGATTCCAAAAGCATTTCTTTATCATTAAATGTCTCAACTGACGTAGTAGTCACATCAGCAATGTTTACATTAATTAACACTTTGTCATTGAAAATAAGCATCAATATTCATTAAAGAGCTTGTGTTTGCCCTATTAAATAATAAATTTGCTCGTTACTGTGTAATGACTATGAAGATGTTTGTAGTAAAAAACTATAAAGTAATGGGAAAGGATGTTAAAATATATTTTTACTGGAGGAGAGTGGTGAAAAGTATTAGTTTATAGAGAGGAATGAAATGTTACCCAAGTTAAATACTTATGAAGATTAAAAGATACTAATAAGTTTAATTAATTTCTATGTATAATTAGTTTATAAATAATTCTACATTTTATAAATAATTCTAATAATTAGGTCATGAAATGGTTCACTTTAAAATCACCTTTGTTTACAAATAATAATTTAAGACACAAAGATAATATGGTTATAAAAACATTTACTCGATGCATTTGGTTCTATCTAATTTGCAAATGTGCATTATATTTCGAAGAAGGAACTGACGTGAAATTGGTTGAAACTTCCTACTATCGCATCAGCAAAATAACACATGTAATCATACTTTAATGTATAGAACTATATCATACAATTTTCTTAGTCCTCTTGTTTTAATCTCTTATGATCGGCCATCTAAGAGCAAGGGATCTTGGATGTAGTCAATAGTTTTCAATAGTTTTAGAGGGAACTGTTTTCGAAACATTTATCTGTGGGGAACTGAAGATTTTTTGACGTTGATATAAGTGAGGATCCGGAGAATATTGAGTGAAAGAAGAGATTAGCTCTTCAAGACATCCCCAGAAAAACAAGATATTTTGAAGGAAACATCAAAATAAATATACTCCTATCTAAATTAACAATACAAATCTTTTGCATGTGTACAATTCTTCCTTTTTTAAATTTTGCTTTTTCTCTCTTCATATTGAAGTAATTTTTGGTGGAGCTATTTTCTATTCATTTAAGTCTATATTTTCATGGTAATTTCATGAGTGAAGGGGAGAGGAGGGTATCTCTGTCTTTGGACGTACTACGTATCCACTCATAAATATAGTACTTCCTTAGGCTTGAGGTAGCATATTTATGAGATATAAAGTAGTTTATTTAAGGTAGTTTAATTGTCTTTCCAACTTCGGCAGCGAGATAGTCCTACGTTAGCTATTTCTTTTCAAATAAAACAAATTATACCAAGCCAACGTTTGTTTCATCAGTCTTGCTGCAAACTAGAAAAATACCTATGACTGCACAATGCAATTTCTCTTCTGCACGAACTGCCACAATAACACTAAATAAACGCTGAACAGAGTTTTTTAAACAATATTTTGTTTCTGATCTGCTTTCTTACAGGAAGAACAAATTCTGTCCTCATTGGTTTTGAACAAGATCTTGTAAAATGAGTATTTTCGTAACACTTGTAACAAATGTGATTGTCTGCTGCTTTTCTCCTGCCTAGCTTACCTTACACAACAATTTACAATTTCAAAATCTGACTTTTATATTCTTTACTTGTTACATCTATAGTAAGAGTAGTAAAGTAGTTATAGTAAAGTTGTTTTTTTCTATGTTACCTTATATTTTATAAAATCCTCAATGTTATATGTTAATTCAGTTACAGAAATTATTTTTCTTATACTTTAAAATAACAATTTTGTATTTTTATAAGTCCCTTTCGTTTAATTTTATACATAACAATTATACAGTAATACTTTAAACGTTGAACTACCTGTTATCCACCTATTAAAATACGTTTCAAATTCATGAAAATATTTTCTTTCAAATTATCTATATTTTACTACGAAAAATATTTTCTATGCCTTTCTCTATATGTTATTGATAGCGTTTAAATTATAGAGTTTCAGTAAAATCCCAATTCTTTGCTTTTCCTTAGTCAGCTGGTTCTCTCATTATCATTTACACAATTTTATATCTTAATTGATTAATTAAAAAACTCATTTAGTTTAGAAATATGAATTATTTTCATTACACGCTAAAATGCCGCTCAGACTAATATGTCTATTTTCGGATTTAATTTGTTATGGGGAGATTACCAATTAACTTTGGATATCGATAATATATCGTTTTTAATAATCGCTGATCCGAAATCGTTATTTTCCGTTCTACCTTTAATCTCTTCACTTCCAGTTCAAGATGGAAGTGAAGTTTTGTCATCAATTATAATTACAATACCCCGATCTTTTCCTTTTACGAAATTATACCTTCTTCGATTTAATTTCTTATGTTAGAGAATTATGTGCATAGATTCAATTCTTATGTTCCAGGCTATTCTGTGAAACATCTTTTCGTCATCGATCCGTAATAAATCTTAAATATTCATTTCTTAAACTAGACAAGTAAAACATTTATTTCAGAACTCCAAACTGTTTATAAAATAGGAAGTATGTCGAGAGGTGACACAGTGCCAGTCGCTAAAAGATTCTTCGGATCCTAAGTGTTAAGCCAGGGACTCAAACCTGGACATAGGTTAGCTCATGTACATAGTTTATTTCCACTTTTATTCAATGAAATAAAAATAAAAGACATTTATAATTTTATATGTTATAGTATGAAATCACTGGTAACGGTTTTTCACAAACGAAACAGCATACACAAACGAGAGTTCTTATTTTTTGATTAAACGTAGTTTCAATGAAAAATGCGATATTTTTTTCAGTTGCACAATGCCAAAAATTTACTGACCTGTTTATTTTCATCTGATGTGTGAGAGAAAATTATAACACTAAAATATATGAAGTCGCCCTGACTTCGAATGATAAAAGTATAATGATCCGAAAGTATGCAATGGATGCGAAGTTAAGCATGGAGACAGTTACGCATGTACTAAATAAAAAGCTTTCCAAACCATCAATAATGGTTATGTACGGCCAAATGACAACTGCAAGTTGTAGGAAGCAATGTTCCAATACTTCCGAAGTCATAAAAATCTGAATTACCTTTGAAAGTGTTTTGCTACTGTAAACTTTCATCAGAAAAATAATGAATAACATAAACCTTGAAATTTTGGGAATAAAACTTAGTAAAGAATAAAATTTAGTAATCTTAAATATAGATCTTATTAAATAGTAAATTAGGATAAAAAAGTTACTTCTGTAAATACACTGCTGGCCACTGTAAATGCAACACCCTGAAGGAAACATGCAAATAACATGAAATTTACAACATGCATTAGCGGAGGTGAGATATGCAAATAATTAGAATTTCAGCGCAGACGCACATCACGCGCGCCTGTGGCGCCACTTCAAAGCACTATTTAAGGCTTGGAGATTTCGACGATTTCAAGTTCGGAAATTGTGTTTTTCTTGTGGTTTTTTCAAAAAAACGATCAATTATGCCTCGTCGAAAACAGCGATCATCTTTTGATCAAGTATCCGAGTTCGACAGAGGAAGGATAGTGGCCTACCGAGATTGTGGATTATCTTTCAGGGAAATCGGTAGTCGTGTTGGACGAAACCAAACAACTGTAATGCGGATATGTGATCGTTGGATGCAGGAGGGTACGACGGACCGGCGTGTTCGATCGCATCCACCTCAGCGCACCACTTCACGTGATGACAGGTAAATTGTGCGCATGGCAGTGACGGATCGCTCAGTCACATCACGAACCATAGCACAGCACATGCAGTCTGTAACGCATCATCCAGTGTCTGCGCGTACCATTCGACGCCGTTTACAGCAGAGTGGTCTGTCCGCAAGACGTCCATTGCTTTGTCTACCCTTGACGCAGAACCACAGACGTCTCCGCCGCCAATGGTGCGATGACAGAAGGATGTGGACGGTAGAATGGAATGAAATTGTCTTTACTGACGAGTCACGATTCTGCCTGCAACACCACGATGGTCGCATTCGAGTCTGCAGACACCGTCAAGAGAGGATGCTGAACAGCTGCGTTATGCACCGCCACACTGGTCCTGCACCGGGTATTATGTATGGGGCGGTATTGGATATCACTCTCGCACACCTCTAGTACGCATTGCCGGTACTTTAAACAGCCAGCGCTACATCTCCGAGGTGTTGGAGCCAGTTGTCCTTCCTTACCTTCAGGGCTTGCCCACAGCCATATTTCAACAGGATAATGCGCGACCACACGTGGCACATATTGTCCAACGGTTCTTCGTCAATCGCCAGATTGAATTGCTTCCCTGGCCGCCTCGCTCTCCGGATCTTTCGCCGATAGAAAACATGTGGTCCATGGTTGCTCTACGATTGACCCAGATTCCATCCCCAGCTGCCACAGCAGATCAACTTTGGCAACGTGTGGAAGCTGCTTGGTCTGCTGTCCCCAAGAACTCATCCAAAGTCTCTTTGAATCAATGCCGAGGCGTGTGGCAGCGGTGATCTCCAACAATGGCGGCTACTCTGGCTACTGATTTTGGCAGGAACCACACTTCACAGAAGTCTATAAATTTAATCATTTGATACTTGGTCAACATGTTATCTACAAAATAAATTTTTTTGTGATATCTCTTGTCTTTCTTGGTGTTGCAATTTGGGTGGCCAGCAGTGTATATTACAATTAATTAAATGATATAATGTATTTCTCTTTAACCTTCCTTTTGTGGCTTTAATATTAATCAATTACAACTATAAACTCTTCCAAATATGAATGTCCTCAAGACTTTATATGAAAAAAAATATTTTCACAAGGGGATAAACCTTCAGGTTAAACCTCATAATTATGAAGAAAATTACTGGTAAGCATCAACATTTTTTTCTTGGAGAATAAAGACTTAAAAGCAATGAATGCTTTATTTTTTTTTAAACTTAGCTATAACATCATAGTTGAACTATCCTTTAAGCATTTTTCTTATTCACATTCATACGATGAGATATTAGTGTATTTGAGATTTTGTGAGGCTTTGAAGATAATTTGAAGTACTTCAATAAAAACATTGGATATGTATTTTTAGATTGTGCATCATTCTATTTTGGGGTTGTAAATTGAGATCGTCTTAGTAGCGGGCGCTCTTATTAGGAATTATAATCACGAACTTTTCGAAAAAAATGCTTCCATCTTAATTAAATATAAATTTCCGTTCTTTTTAGAATGATCCATATAAATAAAATATTTTTAATTTAATGACAGAATTTTCAGGTTACAACAAATATAAAAATTATATTTATTAATAACAGATAATTCTTTTGAATATAAATTATGAACATGAAAACTATTATAAATACTGGTATTTACGTATATTAGTTACAAAATAGTTTTGGAAAATTTCAGTTAGCTGAATTAATTCATTACGCGATAGTCGTAGTTGGAGCTCTGTCATTTCCTCTATCATGAAATTATTTTGCAATAAATATTTCCGAGGTTTTCTCATTCAGTTTTTTTCTGCTTGCTTATTTCGAATTTAAATACTCAATTTTAACGCTATATTTATAATATAAAAGTTATATATTTCTAAAATCAAATAATTTTAATAATTACTAACTATAAAAAATTGAAGTAATATAAACACTGATATACACACACTGGATTACAGACAGTCTCGATTAGGGCCCGATTTAGAAAATTCTGGACTATAGGCACAACTCGGGATGGGGGCCCCCCAACACTGATGTGGTGAGTAAAATTTCCAAAATTGACACACAAATAAAATAATCATGAATCTTTGGAAAAGTACCATTTCACCAAGAATTGACTATTTGAAGCGTAGAAGCCTAGAACATTATCAAATAACAAAAATTAATGCAACTTATTAACTTCATCATTAAAACGCCAATACAATGCAACCAGAAAAACTTATTAATTCCTTATATACACTATAATATACATATTATGAACTAATCAATCAAATTTGAAAGGCTGTATAAAAAAATTGCTATTAAAAAAGGTAAAATAGAAAAAATGAATTGGGAATTTTTCTTCCTCTTCTTTTTAAATAATTATTTTCGGGGGAGGGCAGGCCTGGGCTTACCGGGCCTAATGGAAAATCAGGGCCTAGTCTCGATGTTCCCAAGGTTTATTTCATCAAAGAAATAAAAGGAAGCACGCTAATTGATCTTCTTCTTCTTGGAGCATGTATCCGGTATCAAGCAATTTCGATGGTTAGGCATCTGTTCTGAGAGCCCAGTAACTTTTATTTTCCAGCAGTTAAAAACTATGAAAACCAGAACTATACTTATTAGGGTTCATCCATGATGACCCATAATGAATGTTGGTGGGAAAATACGCAAGATTGATGCTTTTATAGCTAACCAATAATAATTTTGCATGTGTCGTTAGCGAGTTTTGATACCATTTGCTTGAAAGCACATTAGAGTAAAATTTCAATATCGGGCATTGTGTACATTGATTTCTTTTAAGGAATTGCGAGTAGATCTGTAACGTGATACCAAATTCAAATTGTGAAAATATTTTCTGAATATATCATCTTTGTGATGTATTCGTTATAGTAAGACGTGATTCTGCTAAAATTATAGTTCTTTTGATATGGCATTTGGGAAACAATCATAGCATGAAAATCATATTCTCTGATAAAACTGTTTGGAATGTTAACTGGATAATAATTCTTATCTCCCTTTTTTCCCTGCATAACATGTAAAATATTGCATTTACATTGCTCTCAAATTCCTTTTCGAAATCCCTCTTTCCTGGCTCCATAACTTATTAATTCTTTATATAGTCTTTACACAGTAACGCTAATAAAATTTACAGTTTTTCTAATAAGGGAGTATGGTGCACACAAAAAATAAAGTTCTTAACAGAAATAGAAGCCGAGAGCCTCGATATATTGTTTCTGAGTATTTTTAGCATAAATTATCAACTCGAAGACGAGTGATAATGAATACTTAAGCTTAAAAGTATCAATTAACATCAATACCAGTGGCCAGATTTGATTTAGATGATTATGTGCCAGAAAGACAGCTATGAGAAGAAGCTATGGAAGGTAAACCATTTCGGTGAGAAATTTGGAATAGATATGACAAATGCTAGAAAATTATAAAAAGAGCTCTATAACGTTAGTTGATTGTTGTTTATTCCCCCTTCTACGCTTAATTGCAGTGGAAACCTGCTCTTTGTTATTTCAAATATGTTTCATTTATAAGAACTTTAAATTTTTCAAACTTTCAGATAGTATTTTCTATTTCAAAATAATAAAATGAATGCTCAAAAACTTATAAGGACAAGTTAGTCATTGAGTACAGTCATTTAGTATATTGCTGATTAAAAGTCGTATAGTATTACATACCTTTAAGAATGTAAAACGTTTTGAGATTTTTCTGTAATGAAGGTTATCTTCGAAAACATACATAAAAATACCGGTTGAACAAGTTTATTACAAACATGAACAAAATATAAATTATTAACATAATTCATCATTAAGTTTCATCAAGTTTTCTTAACTTTTAAAAGATTATTTTCCTTTAGTCTCTAAATCTGCAACATTAATTAAAGCATTTTGGAATTAATTTTTATCTAATGAAATATAGAGCCTTATGTATCTGCACAAATGTTTTGGGATATACGTTGAATATTGTCAAAGAAATGATAATGTGTTACAAATCTACATTCTTGAGGAATTTTAAATAAATTACGTAAAACAATTTATTATCACGGGAGAAAGTATTAGCTTGTCATCGAGAGAAAAATAGAAGTTAAAATATGACGAAGACATACATTCCTTCAAAAAAAATATTAAAAGTTAAAAGAAGCTAAGGAGGAAGATACAAGATTAATAACGGAATTGATTTCAAAGCAAAAAAAGTGGAAGGTAATAAAATAATGACAAAAAGTACGTCTTTATCGGACTCCCGAAGAGAAAGTTGCTATACTTTAATGACAGTTGTCTTCTTCAGCGTTATTTAATGAAAGAAGAGCTGGAATTTGTAGAGCGTAGCTCATTGTTGTCTCCACGAAAATAAATGCAAAATTAAATTTAAAAAGGTGAAACTTATTAATGACTGCCCTTTAAGTGTGCTGAAATTTTCATCGATTCAATGATAAGTGATTAAAATGATTTGAGTAATGTGTTACTAACATAATAAAAGATATCATTGACTGAAGATACCTTTTAATAGAAGTCCTACTATGAGATATTATTGAAAGCTAAAATGTGTTTCGAAGTACTCGCGTGTAAAAAAAAATTACATGTGGATGGGAAACTTGATTTTAACCAAAAACTAGTAAATCTGAGGATTTCAAATAAAAGGCTGAAAACTAAATGACGAAAAAATTCTCGCTTTCTCATATTTGAGCTATGTGTCATAGTGGTAATTTGGGTGGTCATGATTAAGTATAGTGGTAGGCAATGATACCGTTACTCTGAATTCTAAATAATACAGTGATTTATTAACATAAACATATATATGATTATACATTAATTTATATTACTGATCCTTATTAACATAAATAAACACTCATTATATCAAGGAATTATTTAATTATACTATTTCACTTATTTAAATTGATTTCATTCTCAGTACGCAATATACTACTTCGTAATTTTAGCTTGTATTATATGACTCGGGGATTCATAGACTTTTTGGCAATAGGTAATGAAAGGTTACCTCCATTTTTTGCAGACTGCAGAGGGAAACATTAGCCGGCGTATTCACTTGCATCGATTAGGGTATCTTTTGTCGCGATTCAATTTTCTCCGGAGAACGCAATCATCTGAATCGCTGTATGGCTTGGGAAGAAGCGGGCTTTAACGGCAGGATCGGTTCTCCATCGTTGCCTTGTAGGGGTCAGGCAATCTATCTTGGTTCCGCAGCTTATCTATTCTCCTCTCATCGCAAGCCTGCAGGGGTCAGGCAATCTATCTTGGCTCCGAAGCTCTTCTATGCTCCTCTCATCGCTAGCTTGCAGGGGTCGGGCAATCTCTCTCGGCTCGAATACTCATCTATTCTCCTATCATCGTTGGCTTGCAGGCATATATCGATGCGTTATGTCTGGGCGCAATCTCGCATATACGCTTTTGAAACTTCTCGCTTACGAGGCTACTACTTCATAGCAGTGTGCTGAGTCTGAGCGCCAAAATCAATCATATATTTCCTAATATTCTCACTCTCTCTATTTTTTATCTTCTCAACGCCCCGCCCTTTTCATTTTCATTCGTTACTCATGTTCAATCTTTTCTCTCACTTCCACTTCGATTCGCTAATTTTTACCACCTAAATATTTTCTTTAGACCAATTAGAGTGAGGGGCGTTTCATATTAAAACAATTCCGTCTGTGACTCACCCCTGCCTTTCTAGGGATCATGTTTTCCCAGAACATCCCCTATGTGTGGGGTCATCTCCTCTTTGCCAACAATTCCCTTTTCATCTCAATGTCCCCTCCATGTAGCCCCCTCGCTGTTTCGTCTCTTAACTGTTGCTTTTCAATTCCTTATCCTTCATCCTGTTTTTTGTATAGGCAGGCGTCATTTCACTTTTTTATTTTATGCCCGTTTGTTTGATTTAATTGCCATGTCTGCACTTTTCGAAATTCTAACAAATCGTATTCCCGCGACATTCATCTTATATTGGCTGCCGTCATTTCACTTTTTCATTTTCCGTGCCGTTTTTTTTCGCCTTAATTGGTTTGTCTGCACTTTTCTATTTTTTGATATGTCGTAATCCACGACACTATGGAATTATTTTCTGTTTCTAAATTTTTAACTTCAATTTGAATTTCAATCAGAATTGTTTATGAGCCTTTTTCCCAATCCACTCGCACTTTTCACCCGGACTGGGAAAGAAAAAACGTCCACTGATGTATCATGAGGCATAGTTGGTTTGGTTTGGTGCGCTACGGTCATCATTTGGCTACACTAGGGCTTATGAGACCGGGAACTGCATTTTAAAGCCGATTCCGAACGGCTACAAACATCCATACCAATAGTGGGACTCGAACCCAGAGGATGCCAGCACTCTAGCCAATCGAACATCACCTGCTCATAAGGTATCGTATCAAAGATTATGATATGGTACAGAAATGAAAAGTATTCGAAACGCTGAAACTGGTCGTTACACTCAGATGATAGCGAGTGAAAGCTATAGCTTGGTACTGATTGTACGACGAAAACCTATTAATAACTTATAGTAAATAACATCTAAGATGAATAAAAGTTCTAGTGACCCAGTAACAACAGTTCGTCGCGAACTGCATAAATGTTCATTATGATCGTTTGCAATCCATATGCTCCTCATTACTGATTCCAGTGGAAGAAAACAAGTTAGATGATATGACAAACATAAACACTGTACTTTCATTGTATGGTATCGTGCCTTCTAGTTGAATGGATCAAGGTTCACACTGTTTCCTAGCGCTGATAGAGTGCTTACGTTTTGAGAACACCTTCCGAGGCATACTGTCCCGATTGTTTGGTATCCATTGTCAAATAGGTGAGAAGATTCAAGAGATGACTCTCATGCTGTGAGGTGCTACGTATTAGCATCCAATAGGACCATTAATTGTTCTTCAGCATTCTGTCCTTCGAAAGTCGATAAAACTAATCTGGTGGACCACAACCACCGTACTTTACAGGCGTTATTTTCCAATGACCATCCGTATATCGAAGAGGATAATACACCCGTTCATGGAGGAGGATTTATCAATATGTGGTTTGAAGAGTATGGGGAGAGGCTACAGCACCTATCCTAGCCACCTCAATCACCTGGCCTTAATGCTTTTGAACATGTGGACTGAAAGACCCGACAACGTTCTCGCTCTCCAACATTATTGACACTGTTTGGATATCATTTGAGGAATCAACGGTACCAAATACTAATACCTTATGTACAGGACTTATATCACTATACCTTGAGTCAGATTCATGCTGTTTTGCTATCCATATATATATGTAGTGTGGGCAAATAAAACACAAAGTTCTTTAATTCCTTTATTTAGTTTTTTTTCTTATTTGATATTTTATGGATTGCGTAAAAGAAAATCTTTTCTGAAATCATTCCACTGTAAAACTTTTGAGCAGAAAAATGTCATGCGATACCTCACTTGATTATATAAACACACATATTCATTCATAAAATGTTTAATATCCCCCCGCGAGAAAGTTCTTGAAATCTGTGACTTTAAGTAAACAACAAACCCGTATGATATTTTATGACTGACTGAAATTTAAGTTACAGGTATTTATAAACATTGTATGCATGTGTAGAGAGTAGATATGGAATTCCCACTCGTACAAATCTTTGTTACTGCTGTAGGATGCTTGTTGCGGTTGAGACTTACACCAGGCGTTAAATATTTAAATTATTTATTAAACCACTTTAACAATCACTTGGTTAAAGAAATTAAAATAAACCAAACATATATGCACACACACACACACACACATACATACATATATATATATATATATATATATATATATATATATATATATATATATATATATATATATATATATATATATGGATGACTGCTGGCATTTCAAGTAGCTGCTGCCTGGAGCTGTACCTGGCGCTGAGGTCTCGTGTAGCTGCCGCCTGGAGCTGGTTGTCAGGAGCTGGTTACTGGAGCAGGTTATCAGGAGCTGGTTGTCGCTTGCCTTTATACTCCCCCCGGATGCGCACACAGCGTGTAAAACACACAGCGCACACCGTGGTACCTGATTTGCGTATGGTCTGGGCTGCCCAAGGAGATGATCAGCGGAGGGAATTCAGCGAAGCAACTTTGCGCAGCGAAACTGTGAATCGCTGCCGCAGTGCTCGCCACAGTACTCCCCACCAGTCGACGACACGGAGGGAAGTAGACGAAATGTGGCTTACCGAAGAGTACCAGGAAGGCGAAATCGGACTCTTCTACAGGACCGCGTAGTTACAGTACGCGGCGATGAAGTCACCGCTTTGACAACTGTTGAAGGTGGTTGTGGAGCTGAGATGGGCTCTGTAGGAATATCGCTGCAGAAATAGGTAGGCTTCAGACTATTGGTAGAGATCCATACCTGAGAATCTTTGATTTGCAGCTTAAAGAGCTTCGGCTGTCGTTGGAGAACTTTGTATGGCCCAGCATATGGAGACTGTAAGGAGCGTTGGACATGATCCTGGCGTACAAAGACATGAGAACATTTGTCCAGGTCTTTAAACAAAAATATTTTTTGTGGACCATGTTGCTCCGTTTGTACAGGACGAACGGTAGAAAAATGGTTTTTAAGCTGGGAAAGAAATTCGTCGGGAGGTATTTTACACTCGTTGTGTGGAGAAAGTAATTCGCCAGAAAGACGTAGAGAAGTTCCATATAAAAGTTCAGCTGGACTTGCTCCGAGATCGTCTTTAACCCTCTGACGGTCACACACGTGATATCACTTTCAGTTTTAGTGTCGCCTGAACGGTCACGGACGTGAAATTACGTTTTGTTTTGGGTGCTTATGAATGGTCACAGCCGTGATATCACGATTCTGCTTTTCCCCCTTAGCTGCAAATAGGAGTGTCTGGGGGCATTGTTGAGAATACAATGGATAATGGTGTCCATACAGGGCTGTAAATGGACTCGAGACGTTCCCTTAGGGAGATTCACACGCACTTTTTACATGTTTGTTAATCTACCAGCAGCTTGATTATCTACGGGAATGTAACTCTGTGCCTTTTAACCTAAAATTTTATCTATTCTTGTTTTGGATATTGTTTGCAACCTAACGTATATTAAAATCATTTTATAAAGCTCAAAAATTCTCAATTATAAAGTAATGATGTGCCTTTAAAATGACCTACTTTGGTGTTGAAATTATAAAATTAAGAGACTGAAACAAGAACTTTTTCAGATAAGTTTCGAAATTTTTATATTGAAACATATAAACTGAGTTATGATTAAAAATTTAATTATTGTTAGGATAGAAAAGAAAATTATTTTAAACACGTAGCACAGAATAATTAAATAGGCAAAGCATTTTTTGAGCAGTTCTACATGAAACTTGCAAATATTTGCAAACAATACATGAAAATATTTTACTGAAATCAAAGGTTTAAAAAAATAATTATTTAAAAGTTCACATTTAAACGTTGCCTTTCTTGTCAAATTTAACTGAAGTAACAGTACCTAAAATTAAATAAATTTTTTGAAAGGTATCATGTTCATCCAATTTATATTTACTTTAACAAGGTCAGTAGAATTATGTCTGCTAACAGAAATACATTCTTTATCTCTATCTTAGTCTTTATATCAGTGTTTCCCAAACTTTTTTGATTGTGGAACCCTCAGAACATTTTTCAAAGTTCACGGAACCTTCTACATTTTTTGGTCATTAGACCCCTTCCTCCCCTAAATTTAATATGATATTGAATGAAACAAATATTGTTTAATACCTAGATTTTATTGAGTTAAAAAATTAATTTATTAAAATTTCTTCATAAAATCAAATAATAGTGATTATAAAATCCAAAAATATGAGGGTAAATAAAATATGACTTGGTCGTCAGATTGTCTTGCAGAACCCCAGGGTTCCGCGGAACACACTTTGGGAAACTCTGCTTTATATGAATCATATTTTATATACAATATCCACGCTAAGTTTCAAAAAATAAAAAACGACTGTATACTTGGAAAGCAGAACTAAGGGTAAGTAATATTCAACAAGTGATTGATTTGAAAATTGGTCGTTCTTATTATGGTAAGATATATGTGAATTCTGGGATGATAGGGGAGGGGATTTTTTTGCATTTTGTGACATCAAAATAGGACCTAGTAAAATGACACCTTGACAATGTTCATTTGTTATAGATTATCAAATCTTCTGTTTGAGTAAGATTAAATTTCAAACATCCACTTAAAATAATTGAATCGCTTATTGCAGAAACCCCATAAGTGGCAAAAATTTCAAAATCTATTTCTTTCTGTTTTCTTGTATTTGATTGACAGACGCTTCGATTTCTGGGGGGGGAGGGGAACAAAACAGAAAAAAACCCATGCTTTTATTTTTTAAACGTACAGTTTGAGGCTTTGAAATATATGTAATTAACATACATACATACACACACACACACACACACACACACACACACATATATATATATATATATATATATATATATATAGCAGTTCCGTAACTGACTGACTCACTAACATACAACGCACAGACCAAACCGCTGGACCTAAAGGGCTCAAATTTTGCATGGCGATTCTTCTTATGGTGTAGAGGCGTACTAAGATTGTTGAAAAATTCTTCTTAGATTATTTTAATTAAATTTTTAAGCTGTTCTTGTAACTTTTTTTAAGTTTATATTTAAAATAATAATTTGAGGGTTATAAAATTTATATCACGAGAAAGGTCATGAAAATTCCTTTAAAATGAAATCTTTTTAGAACCTTTACTACGAATTTCTGTTTTTTGGAAAATTTTTAAAGATTAATTTTTAGAATGTAATTTATTAAAGGCTGTTCACGTGATTTCTTTATCTTGTACTTTAAATAAATTTATCGTCATGTGCATAACAACTAAATAGACAAAAAAAAATTTCTTTCTAATGCAGCAGACTATTGGATATTATCAAAAAAAAATAAATATCCCTTACGATTTATATATATATATATATATATATATATATATATATATATTTATATATATATATATCAATTGTATACATTGGTTGTCGCATTTATTACAAATATATATATTTATATTTTTTGGCATTAATTGCATACATTGACCGTTGTATTTAATTTGAATGTACTCCGTAGCGAAGCGCGGGCTTTCAGCTAGTATATATATATATACACAGGTAGCCCTCCTACAGCACGGCATCTTACAACACGGTTTCGCTCTAACACGATAAAAAATTTGCAAAAACCTTTGTACAATAAGTTCTTGTTTTGATTGCTACAAATGTACTTCGTCTTACTTCGTAGACGCTTCATAAATGTATTTTTTACAATAACACAATCAATATTACAATCAAAAGATTAGCTCAAATAAAGGTCCCCCGTTCCCTTAAATTTGGAAAAAGACTATTTATTTTTTATACTAAATGTTCCTACTGCAAATTAATAATTGCACAAAATAATTTGCTGCTATTTTGTTGTTACAGACAAAGTATGGAGTAACAGCTCCAGAGTCTTCACAAAGCATGTTTCAAGAAATGCTTTGTGAAGACTCTGGAGAATTCTCAAATTTCTGTAGAATGTCACCATCTTCTTTTAATTATCTTTTGAGTAAAGTAGAGCCAATGATAAAAAAGGAAGAAACTAATTGGAGAAAGCCAATCCCAGCCAAAGTGCGTTTAGCTGTAGCTTTAAGATTTTTAGCGACTGGCGATAGCTACAGAAGTCTTCATTTTTTGTTCAAGATTTCAACCTCCATTATATCGGAAATTATCACCGACGTTTGTCAAGCAATTAACATCGCTTTGAAGGAAGAAATTAAGGTACGTAAGCACTAACGTTATATGAGAATTGTATTTTCTGTTCTGAATAATCAGATAAATTTGAATAAAATCAGATAATTTTGTATAAAAATATATTAATTTGTTATTATTACACCAAATCGTCATTTTCATCATTGTTACATTGGCTACTAAAATGAGGTGTAGATGGGATGTTATGTAGATGAAGATTGTTCGGGATGTATGATGCACGAAATGGAACTTGAGGAGGAATGGGCCATGGCGAGGACTGTGGCCATGAGGGTGGATGAATATTATGAGGATGAATATTATGAGGGAAATGAATATTACTTCGCAGTGAAGATTTTACTACAAGCCCATCTATTTCATGCATCAAAATAAGCCTCTCGTTCATTGGTATGGCTCTTAGTTTTTTAGCTAGAAGTTTTGCATATAAATCGCAATCATCATCTTCTTTCTTTGAAGCCATTATTTCTTTAATACTTTCGAAAGTATCCTTTATTTTATCTTGGGTGTAATCAATTTCCCGAGTTATTTTGCGTCTCTTTGGTTGTTGGCTTGCAGGCACAGCATCAGCAGGCTTCAAATTGTTAGTTGAGACTTCAGGGCTCAAAGGGCCACCAGGGCTCTCGTGAAAGGATCTCGTCAAAGGGTCATCAGGGCCAGAGTCGTCAGAGTAAGTCTGTTGTTCGACAGGCTGAGGGTTTAATGCCTGTAACAATAGGGATAATTATTATAACTGAATTAAGAAAACTTTGTTTTGAATTAGGTTTATTGCATTACTGAACATTCTCAAAAGTTATCTAATTTTAATTTATTTCCAGATGCCACAGACACCAGAAGAATGGAAGGCAATAGAAGAAGGATTTCGAGGAAACTTTCCACATTGTGTAGGTGCAATCGATGGCAAACACATCATGCTCGAAAGTCCATTCGGCAGTGGCTCTCAATATTATAACTAAAAAAGTACATTTAGCATTGTACTATTAGCTTTAGTTGATAGCAACTACAATTTCATATTTGCTGATATTGGTGCTCCAGGCCGAATCAGTGACGGAGGAGTCTTCAAAAATAGTCTGCTTTGGCGCAAAATTATTAATGAAGACTTAAATTTACCACCTGACTGCCCCCTACCCGGAAAACAAAGAAATGTGCCTTATGTTTTCATTGGTGATGGGGCATTTGCCTTAAATACACACGTGATGAAGCCATATCCAGGGAATTATAATAGGGATACTTTACAACGCACGTTCAATTACAGACTGTCAAGTTCACGTGTTATTGTGGAAAACGTGTTTGGTGTTTTGTCTAGTGTTTTTAGAATCTTTAAAAAACCTATGACACTTCAACCTCAACAGGCAACACGTGTCACATTGTCGTGTATATTACTACATAATTTCTTACGGCGAAGAGAAACATCAAGAAACATATACACACCACCAGGAATGTTTGACACTGTAGTCGATGGTGTAGTAGTAAAAAAAGGCTCTTGGAGACAAAATGTTTCTGAGAGTTCATCTCTAAAACCTTTATCCAACAAAGGTAGACGGGCCAAATTAAGCGCTTTAGAGATAAGAGATGAATTTGCTGCTTATTTTTACAATGGGTCATAGGCCCTTAATTATGTATTATTGTAAAAGGTAAGATTAATTATGTGTTATTGTAATTATATCACAAATTAAACTATAATGCCAAACAATCGTGTTTCACTGATTTTTCTTAACCTCATTCCAGAATAAAAGCATAAGCTATGTTAAGTATGATCTAAACAAACCAACAACTCTATAATATGCTTATTCATATTGTCTTTAGAACAAAGCCTATCAATACGAATAAAATGTTTCTTAAAAACCCAAATAATACACACACACACCACACACACACACACACACACACACACACACACACACACATATATATATATATATATATATATATATATATATATATATATTATATATATACACATATTTGTACATATATATATATATATATATATATATATATATATAAATATATATATATATACATATACATATATATTACATATATATATATATATATATATAATATATATATTATATATACTATATATATATATATATACATATATATATACATATACCTATATATACATATATATACATACATACATACATACATACAAATATTTATATTAATGCTATATTTTTACTTTGAAAATTTTTTTTAATCAAACATTTCGGGCAATCAAAAAGGTAAAGTCTACTTACGTTCGAATTGCCTCTGTATTTAGAGTCGATCGCAGTGTAAACAGGCCCCAGGAAGTCCTCATCATTTGGTAGGCAACCATATTGGCTTGTAAATATCTTGCTGTCCAGCCCCCGAAAGAATGGACGCCTGCTTCCTCCGACGATGGCTGCGAAAAGTAGCCATCAACGAAATTTTTTTTGCCTTTAATTCGTGTATAGGCATCTTCAATGTATCCGCTATTCTTTTCCATGCATCTTGCACTTTCAGCTTATTTTTGTGCTGGGGATGTTTTGGGTCCCAGATAAGTGATTCATTTTGATATATCTCTAAAAACTTCATCACGCCTTCATTAAACCACTCCATTTTAGTGCTGCTAGTTTCAGCGATAGAAATGTGTGAACTGTCTTCTGGTGACCCACACCCCTGCATTTACCCATTAATAAAATAAGCCAAAGACAGCGATAATGATCACTGTCTGTCTTCCGGTACAAAATCCCCGATCAATGTAACCATACTCCTTTGACTCGATGTAAAACACCGCGTTTCGAAATCTCGTGCGAGACATGGAGACGAGTCCCCTTCGGTCGTTAAAGTGTCAACAATTAGCGAAATTTATGAGTGCCTACCCCCACCTCGCCTCCAGTGAGTTCTGGTCTGTGTGGACCCGCTGTTACCCCTCTACAACTTCAGATAACTAGATTTGCCCCGGCCGACAGCCGGGATCCCCCCCCCCACATAGTTCCCTTCCCATATGTGGAGGGCTGTCATCCCCCACACTGGGGAGCAACCTCCTTCCTCACTACGGGATATCAGCGGAGTGTTATCTATTCTGAGAAATGGTTTCTGAGTTAGCTGTTGCTTTTTTGAAATACAAATGTTATTCTGTGCGTCGGGGGATCAGAATGAGACTGGTCGAAAAATTGATTGAAGATTCAGGAGAAATCAAACAAATCCCGAATAGTAGCTTAGCTATAAAACCATCATAAAATATAGCTAGGTGGTTCGAAAGGCACTTCCTCTATACCCCAGTCAAAATAGACCCGATTTTGACAATCGCTAAAAAAAATATGAAAGTTTTGAAATTTGGGGAGATGTTTGTTTAGGCATGCTAATGGACATACTAAAAGTCCCCACCGATCAGACTTGAGCTTTCGCCGCCATCTTCAAAAATGTGTACACTTTTTTGGTTTTTTGGAAATATCTTAAAAAATATTGATTTTATAAAAAATAATTAAATACAAAAATTAAAGAGCATTAAATTATGAACAAAAATCATTCACAACATATTTTATATGTCTAACAGGAACAAAGATAATTGACTTTGAAAAGAGCGCACTATCACACCTGGGACGCGAAAACGCGGTTCGCCATCGCGGTGGGGGAAATACCCGCGCATGTGCATACCATAATAGCCAATTAGTTTACACTAAATGAGAAGGTTTTTTGTATTTTTTCAAATAACTAGGGAAATATTACTTTACGTAGAAAAAGTTTATTTCAAAAATTAAAAAACATTAACTTATGTACCAAAAACGATTTTATACATTTTTGTCGTAACCTAACAGGAACGAAGATATTGACTATAAAATGCGCGTTGATAATGGAGGTAGCTTCTACAAAAAACAATGCACAAAAAACATATATCATATTTTTTTAAGTCTAAAAAGAACAATGATAATTGACTTTGGAAAGAGCGCACTATTACACCAGGGACGCGCATGCGTGGGTGCCCATCGCGATGGCTGGAAGACACGTGCATGTGCATACCGTAAGGCGCCAAATCGGTCTTACCCTAGTATTTTCCTAGCCAGTTAATAGTTAGTCACCGTTCCGTGTGCGTCTGTGAACAATGGCTGATACGGAACTATGTTTTATAAGTAAAAAATTAATGTCAAATGATAATTTCGTGAATGTAGGAGAAAAGGGGATCGACGCTTTAAAGAGAGCTAGTGTCCAAAGAAAAGACAATAAGCATGAACAGTTGGAACATTTAAAATCTGTTTCAGTTCATTCGTTGTGTCAGAGAAATTACACCAGACCAGGAAATATAAAAGTTGATTTTAAAAAAATGCAGAAATCGTGTCAACATCCCGTGAATGAAGTGAAGAGCGCGCGGTAAGTTTACAATCTTTTTTACCTCAGTTCGATTTTCGAACAAAATGTTTCTTTTGTACGGCAGTGATAGACGAAGAATTCAAAATCCAACTGACAGACGAAGAACTATATACGAAGTTAGGAGTCTCGAAATGAAACACAAAGTTATTGAAGCTGCAGAGAATAGACATGACCAGTGGGGAGAGGAAGTTCAGTGTCGTATAATAAACGTTGCTGAATTAGTTGCAGCTGATGCGATTTATCACCAAGATTACTTCATGACTTTTTTTCTACACACTGCACCAATCAGAAAGAGAGGGCGGCCTGAGTCGGATTACGCCTCAGCAGCTGTAGACGAAATATCCTTCTTCCTTGATAATAATGACGACTGTCGATTCTCACTACCTGAACTCAAATCTCAAATTACAGGGCTAGTTCCAGACGACATCACTTGGAGAAATAAGTTGAAACAAATATACGAGGATGCCATTATTTTTGCTTCAAACTCCAAAACAGTTACTGTCATATGTTTACGTAATACTGGAATGAAAGTCTTATCAGACTCTTGGTACGACAAAATTATACGAAATGATCGTGAGGAGCGTCTACGAATAGTACAAACTGCTGCAGCCATAATAAAAGAAGATAGCCAGACACCAGTTTATGACACTCATTGCTACCCCCTAAGTGATAATTTTTTCAGAGATGTAAACAAGGGAATTCCAGAAAGCCTAAAATCTTATTTGGAGCACTTGATTATTAAAAAAAAGACTGCTAAGGTGGAAAAAAGTCACTTCAATAGCTCACGTCATTATATCAGAGCTAAGGCCACGATCATTTATGTCTCCTCTGCTCAATTGTCTTGATTTATTTTTGCACAAAAAGTTCTGTTCCAAGAATTTAATAACAATGCTCTCAAATTTGGGATTTTGTTCTTCTAACTATGAAGCCCAAACACTTGAGATGTCAGCCATAAATCATCCGCAACCCCAAATGCGCGAGGGATCATTCTGCCAATTCGTATTTGACAATGCAGATTTCAATGTGTCGACAATCGATGTCCTGAATACGTTTCATAGCATGAGGGGGGGGGGGCATTGCTTGTTTTACTCCAGCGTCAGCAGTGGGACCCGGGACGAAGATAAAAAAATTAACCGACTTACATCCGCATCGACCGTAGGCAAAATGGGAATAATTCCTCTAGAAACGTTTGAAAATTTTCGAAGGCCTGGGTTTACAAACAATACTATCGAAGACTTTGAATGTCTTAAATCCTTTAGCGGAGATTTACCACAGCCTAACTATCTGATATCCCCTGGATGTGTGCTAAGTGGTTAGGTCTTCCACAGGATACCTAATGAATGGAAAGGATTTTTCCATTGTATAACCTGAACCAGCCTTGTGAACAGACCAAAGTAATACCCCTTCCTTTTGTTAATTCACCACCAAACAGTATGACACCATTTTCACTGTGCTGAAATATACTGCCCAGCAGTGTGTTAAAATGCACCAAAAGTCTTGCATACTCACGTTTGACCAACCACTGTATATTAAAGCTCGAGAGACAGTCGCAGCAACTTCCAATCCATTATTATCAAGTTGTATTGTGAGGCTTGGTGGATTCCATCTTTTAATGTCATTCTTAGGCTGCATTGGGTACATAATGGCTGGAAGTGGGTTGAAAAAAATACTAACTTTGATTTATGCACCTACGTCAGTAGAAAAAATGTTGCCTGGCCATGCATACGCTAGGGCAGTCCGAGCTCATTTATTGACCCAAATAGCTTTAGCAAAAAACATTTTTGATGGCATGGACATATCGGATTTGGAATGTAAAAATCTCCGTCAGTTGTTTCGAGATTTTGCTACTGAACCATCATCGCAAGAAACCTTAAACGCACACACTCAAATACGAGCCATCGAAATTAAAAGGAGGAAGACTTTGGAGCACCTGAAAAAGAAAGGCCCAACTGTCTGTGGGGCTGGAAGCGTCAAGAGAAAATTCTTGTGTCCATCACAACTATGGATGCAGTAGCTCCCGATTCAGTTTTAAACATGGTGTTTTGCAACTGTAAGACTGACAATGGAGTAAGATGCGGATGTCGGAAAGCATGCATCAACTGCACAACGGCCTGCGATAATTTTAATGGGGTATGTCAGAATGCCATCAGCCCTGTTGATGATGTCGATCGAATGAAAGAAGATGATGAATGGGCCGATGCTAGCGGATCCATAGACGATCTATACATGCCTGACGAAGGGGGAGAATCCCGTACCGAAAAAAGCACGTAAATCCTGAAGTAGGGTAGCTTGAACAATTATTCGCAATGGAAATCTGATAGTGAATACCCCCAAGTTTACTACATTCCATGTATAAAATTAATAATGACTAATTATCTACACTAGCCAAAAACATTAAAGTCTATTTTCTTGTGTTTAAAGAATGCCGAAATGTGGGAGAGGTTAGATATTCAAAGAAGAGCGCCTGCAACGAGACTTTAAAGCTACCTCCATTATCAACGTGCATTTTATAGTCAATATCTTCGTTCCTGTTAGGTTACGACAAAAATGTATAAAATCGTTTTTTGTACATAATTTAATGTTTTTAATTTTTGAAATAAACTTTTTTTACGTAAAGTTCATATTCCCAAGTTTATTTCAAAAATTACAAAAAACCTTCCCATTTAGTGTAAAACTAATTTGGCTAATTATGGTATGCACATGCGCGGGTATTTCCCCCCACCGCGATGGGGAACCGCGCTTGCGCGTCCCAGGTGTGATAGTGCGCTCTTTTCAAAGTCAATTATCTTTGTTCCTGTTAGACATATAAAAAAATGTTACGAATGATTTTGATCATATTTAATGCTCTTTAATTTTTGCATTAATTATTTTTTATAAAAATCAATATTTTTTAAGATATTTCAAAAAACCAAAAAAGTGTACAACATTTTCGAAGATGGCGGCGAAAGCTCAAGTCTGATCGGTGGGGACTTTAGTATGTCCATTAGCATGCCTAAATAAACATCTCCACCAATTTTCAAAACTTTCATAGTTTTTTTTAGCCTTAAAACCTATTTTGACTGGGCTACTAGTAAATGACAATCTCTGCATTAAATAAGAAGCATCCCGTTTCGGAAGTGTGTCGTGTGTGCCAACAAAACCCTTTATAGTAGTAAAAGAGTTCGTCGAGAGACTAGATATGAATGTGAACAGTGTACTGTGTGTCTGCGTGTCGGCCCCTTGTTTCAAACTATCACACAGTACATGTAATAGTGATTAGTAATTATAAAGTTATGCATAGTTCTGTACTAAAGAAAAGTGCTCAATTATATCTTTGAAAACTATACCAGACTGGTCCATTTTTTTTATATAAATGTATAAAATTGTTTTCCATTAATGCATAACTCCATTATTTCATTATTTGGGGATAAAAATAAGCTTAAGATTGTTTCGTGCTTTAACTATGATTGTATTATTCTTAAAGTAGTGCTTTATTAGTTACTAGGCTAAATGTCCGTCGTATGACGGGTGCATAGCAAATTTATTTATGTCATTTATTTATTTATTTTTGGTTGATTTATTTATATGGCTACAAACCAGAACTTTCAGACCCTTCCCTTGCACCACTGATTTAAGTTTTTTTTTAACGTAGGATTACGTTCCTCCGTAACGGTCCTTCGGAAAGCAAAATTTCAGACGTTAAAACCGTCCGTCAATCCGTCTTTGCGTGTTATAATTTTGGCAGTGTGCAAACCCAGTCTGTATCGCTTCGACAAGCAGTAACCAGTAAATAAGAAAAGTACCAAAATGCGTTAAAATTTTGACATACATATATGTATATATATACATACGTATGTATGTATAGATACATAACACATACACGTGCAAAAGAGGTAAGCAACAATAAGAAATCCTACGTTAATAACTCGCAATAGTTTCGTTAGAAGAGGCTACCTTAAAATTTTTTCAACTTGTTTTTTCAGGGACATTCATTTACTCACTTTGCGACCATTATCTTTTCAAAAGGTAGCCAATTCATATATACCAGAGGTGGGGAATGCGCGGCCTTCATAAAAACTAGCACTTGCATTAATTAATATTTTTTTATAGATTACTACAATTTGCAAATCAATGGAATTAAATAAAAGACTGCATGAATGTTTGTACGCAGGCTGCAGGCTTCCGTTACGAAGCTTGATCCAAATATTCAAATTACTTTCAAGCTAGAAACAAATGCAAATGTCCCACTAGCTTAAATTTCCATCAGTTTTTAAATCATTTTAGGAATTGTTGCTATGTCAGTTTTTTTAATTTAATACTATTATTTTTCTAGTGTAGTTCTTTATAATTTTAAAATTATTAAACAATTCTTCTGCTTTATTAATTTTTATTTAAAGTGGTATTTATATATGTAGTTGTTTATTAAAATTAAAAATCGGTATAGGTGCTTACATAAATAAAAATACCAACAGTGAATATAAAAATTACAGTGGTATCTATGAATCCTATAATTTAAAAAAAAAATAATTAATGATTAATGTTATAACAAGTTTTTACCGTTGTGTGAATACAAAAATATTATATTTTAACTTTTTAAGTCAAATAAAAAATAAGGACTTAATTTTTTGTTGTTATTTTTCTATATAATGCACCAAATTGTTAACACTATACCTAACTATAATAAAAGTCATATTTATAGGTACATCAACTTATGCGGCTTCCTTTATTACTACCTAATTTACATGTGGCCTCTAATGGTAAAAGGTTCCCCAACTCTGAGTATATACCATTCGATAATACACTGCTCAAAAAAATTAGGGGACCAAGCAAAGAAGTTAAGAAAAACGTGCGAGACAGCCACGTGATTCGCATAAAATGGATAGGTATACGCGTATCAATGCGCAATACAGAAAAAAGACGTAAAAAATTTGCAATTAAGCTTTAGTTCTTTGAATATGGAAAAAACATGAAAAGATGATTAGGGTAACATTCGGTTAGCATGTAAACAATAAAAAAGTATTGTTTAGAATGATGCAAGATTTAATATGGAGTGTGGTCTCCTTGAACAGCTAAGACTGCTGCACACCTGTTTCCCATGGATGCGATGATGTTATCGATAAGACTTTGGGGAATACTGTTCCACTCCTCAAGAAGTGCAATCTCCAAGTCTCGGAGAGTAAAAGGAAGCCTTGGTCTCGCAGCAATGCGTCGTCTGAGCATGTCCCAAACATGCTCGATTGGATTCAGGTCAGGAGAGCACGCTGGCCATTATAAAGTTATGCATAGTTCTGTACTAAAGAAAAGTGCACAATTATAATCTTATGAAAACTATACCAGACTGGTCCATTTTATTTTATAAATGTATAAAATTGTTTTTTTCGACAATTGGAATCTCCAATGGCTGCAGTGTAAGGTATGACATGAGGTCTCAGTATCTCGTCTGCATACCTTCGGGCAGTCAAAGTACCATTCCGAATGATATGCAGGTCCGTACGTCCACCTATGCTGATTTCACCCCATACCATAAAACCAGCTCGTCTGTATTGTGACCTTTCACGAACGAATGTGGGGTTATTTCGAGTGCCCCTTTCCCTCCATACCAAAACACGTCGGGTGTCACACTCCAGACTGAATCGAGACTCATCTGTAGACAGCACTTGGCTCCAATTATGTTACTCCCAATCTCGACGTTCAGGAGCCCAACTTCTTCGGGCCGCACGGTGGCGTGAGGTCAACGAAATGCAGACCATTGGCCTACGTGCATAGAGACCTCCCTGATGAAGCCTATTACGTACTGTTTGGCTGGACACCCTTCGTCCTGTTGCGAAGAGCAACTGTCTTTGCAGCTGAGTAGCATTGTCTGTTCTGTTTCGTCGAGCTGTAAACAGTATAGTATACCGGTCATCAGTTGCTGTAGTGGCGCGTGGCCGACCTTGCAGTGGTCGACGTCTAACATTCCCTGTTTCTTGGAATCGATTCCACAGCCTTGCAACGACACTTCTGGCGACTCCAACAGCGTCCGCGACACTACGTTGTGTTTGCCCGGATTCAAGTCTGCCTATAAAACGCCATGCCATGGATTCCGGTAAATCACGTTGTTGAGACATTTTCAAGTCACCTTTTCTCAAAAAGAATAACTGAGCAATCGAATTTCACAGTTAAGGCAGTGAAATAGACGTTTCTTCAACATCCCGATTTCTGCCGTTATGTTCTTTTTCTGGTTTTTGACGTCATGAACTTTGATTTGCATATGAAGTTATCTTCTGTTTCCTGCTAGGCTTTAAATTATGAATGATTTATTTTATGTTACTTATCGGTGTATGTATTCGCGTAATTTCGTTAAAACCATGTGCTCCCCGAATTGTTTTGAGCAGTGTACTTATATTCCGTCTGCTTGGAAACAATTATGAGGTTTGTTTTATTGTTGAAAGAGAAAACTGGTATAAGCACTAAATCTACATGCAGCCAGGAACTAAAAACATGAAAAGATAAGTATGAAAGAGGTTTTAGACAGCATCTCTTCGTCAGCGGTGTCAATGCTGTCTAAAAACTAATGGATTATTTCCGATAAGTATTATCTAAACAATAACATAACTTAGACACCGTACAATCCACGAAAAACTGTAGAATTGATTAAAGAGGTTACTTAACCATAGACACCAAGCCTGGCGCTAGACAGACTGGAAGTTAAGAATAAGTGACCGCAAGATGACTGACGTCACAAAACTTGCAACCATGGAGATTATAGAAACGACAGAACTCTGACTTACTATGGATACTGTGTTTTTAGGACTATTAAACCTATATTAAGTTTGTTTTTTATTATTATTACTAAGAGTAATTTTTATCTTATTTTTATTTTACTTAAGGGGACTCGGTACCCTTTGAAGAAAATTTTTTTTTCCAAAACTATGTTTATCTATAGTAAGCACATATTATTAGAGGTAATACTTATACAAACTGATTTAGACAAGAAAAAAAAATCATTTTGTGAGTAAAAAAGTGAGAATTTAAATTTTTTTTCAAAAAAATTAAAGAATTTTAAAAATTATTTTCTCCTTTAGTTTTCAAAATTCTAACATGATTTTTTTTTTTGGAAGTGTATGACATTATGCTTTATAATTTTATGGATCGATTTTACAATTAATGAATTACTTCCTGAGAAAAAAAATTAAATATACAAATACAGGCAAATTCGCAGCAAAAAGCATGGTTTCCTCAACATTTTCATTTTTCATTTTTTTTCTTTTCATTATATTGTAAAATCCATCCATAGTTTTATTAAGTACATTATATTGAAGCCACAAAAAAATATTGGAGTCATTTGACATATATTTGTAGATGTCACTTTGCTTTAAACACAGTAATACGTCAAAAAACAGCAAACTGAGAAAAATCAATTTAAAGATTTTAAGCACTGAAAACACTGTAAAAACCTCTTCCAGTTTTCTTAATATTAATGTTATTATGTTACTACTTATATATCTTGAAAATTATAGCCATTTTATTTGAATAGGTGAACATTTAGTTATAATTAGAGGCTTTCATTAAAAACTTACCCAAACAGAAATGACGAGAAAACTGGTGAAAAATGTGAATAACAATTTAAATATATTTCTTATAGTGTTTTTTATTGCAACAGGTATTCAAATTACTTTTAAATGCATGAAATACTTATAAATATGTATTAGAAGACACTTATAATAAAAATTTATAGCATTAATTAAAAGTTTCGTTCAGAGTTTGAAAATTTAAGTTGCAATGTTTCACCATCAACAGAGTACGTAAACTTCACTCATAACACATGATAATTTTAAAAACATCCAGCTGAATATGTAAGGCCTTCTCTCTTTCTGGCTAGCTGTTCTCTTTTACGAATAGCTTTTTTAATTATTTTACGAGCAAGTTGGTACTTTGCATTCTTACGCCTTTTCCGAAACAAAACTTTTCGTGAATCCAACATAATACCAAGTTTTTTCGTGGAATGACCAACATTCATTCCTAGTACATTTTGTACTCCTCTTATTGTTTGCATTGTACCCATATTGAACTCACAAACTGCTGTTGATACACCATAATTTTACTCGTTGTCTATTAACAATATTTCTTTAGGGCACTTTGCCCAAATCACACTGTGCAAACTCTCATTAGCATTTTGAGTTCCAACAACGTACACATCTTTCCAAAAGTTCACTAGATGCAAGCCGTGTGATATATGGGTAAAAGTTTTGGAAGAAATGCTTCATTTAGTGGGGTACCTACTCTAATTTGTGACTCCCTGGGTTGTCCACCTCTAGCCAATGCAGCCTGATAGAACACCAGGAATTGACACCAACTGGACACTTGGAATGCTGAGTTTTTTGTCAGTGGAAATGCTATGATACAGAGTAGCATATATTGCTCTTTTCATACCAGTAGCATCACCTTTTGTTTTGCAAGATGGCTCTTTGATAGTACACAGTAAGTTTCTTTATTGTTGTTCACTCAAACTGCCGATGAGCTTTTCCACCTAAGGTAACCCTCGAGCACGCCATTCTTTCACAGTTGTCCGTAAAGCTGTTCCCAATCTCTTGCTGACATGATTTACGCATTCTTCCTTTTTTATTTTGACATCAGGACCATAAACATTTCTTTCCGATAAGTATTTAAAAGTTTTGTAATCACCATCAGACAACAATGTAGTGTATCGGAAGCCTAAAGAAACAGATCGTTTCCAAAGGATCAACGCAGCTTCCATTTCCATTGCTCCTGATGTTCCACTATGATTTCTGTCACAAGCACTTTTATGACCCTCATACCATATGTTGAATTCAGCACTAGATGTACCAAATTCTCTTTCAGCTACAGAACAGTGACGACATACTTTACTCATTACTTCGAAGTCTACGACATAACCCGTATGAATGTCAATTACACATCCTACTCCTATAAGTGATGTATGCCCCCGTGTTAACCACGTACCATCAAACGTGACACATATGTCCTTAATTTCATCAGAATTAGGGGAAATTGTTTCATATGTCCTTTTAATAACATCATGCACATTCTTTGAAACATTTTTCAGTGAAGCAGCATATGCAGAATCTAAACTTTCACACATTTGTTGAAAGTTCTAGAGGAAAAAGGTTGGATATTCATGACCATGCAAAATTTTTCAATGGCTGAATATCCTTTTCCAGTCTCTAAAAAAGCTTGTTTACTCTCAAATTTATGTCAGGTATAGTATTGCCATTTCTTCACAAGATGAGTTAATAGAATTTACTTTCTTATCACAAGAATCACAAGTTAAATTCAGATTGTATAGAATCCCAATTTGTGCCTAGCTCAAGTTTTAATGTTTGCATTTCACACGCTGGACACCTTCAAGGTCAAAAAATAACTTACTGATTGAGCAAAGTTCACCATAATATAATCTTCAGAATTAGAGTCTTTATAATATCATCAATAATAGATTATTCTGGATCTGAGATTTGAATTTATCACATTTGTGGCACTGCTGGAACCTGGAATCTCATCTTTCGTTGAGCACCACCTTTTATTGTTCATACGAGATGAATGTGCTTTAACGCTTTCGACTAACCATATTAATATAAATAATGCAATTATTAATATAAAAATCGTTAGAAAACTGAATAATCACTTATTGGTAAATATATAAGCAAGAAATTAAAGGAAATCAAGAAGATTTAGTCTTGAAAAAGACTTTTTAAAACAATAAATTAACCGAATCACAAGTTGAAAATAGCGTAGCACATGTAAACAACGATCTACTAAGAGTTAATTTCACAGTTAAACGCATGCTTTTTCTATTACGCATTATATTTGTAATTCAGGGAGGAAATTTCAGAGTAAAAGGAATGTAAACACTGAAGTGGGCGTGGCATTTAAATGGCTGTTAAGATAATAAAATGTATTTTTGATACACTTGCAATCGTCAGATCAACTTAAAACTTTGTACCAATATACTAGAGGTGTCAAAGTCTATTTTTAACAAAAAATTGAAAAATCGATATTTTCATCAATATAAGGGTACCGAGTCCCCGGGTTTAATTTTATTTTTTTATTTTTTATTTTTAGTAGTTATTTTTTCTAATTTTACTTATTATCATGATGATTTACTTATTAATTGCAACAGAACAAACTATTCATTAAAACTAAACAACCATTTATGTGCTTGGATAGACTTTCGGGGGTAATAATTACGTGTAAGCACAGTTATCAAGTCTAACTATGCTTACTCCTATTGTCTTTAGAACATAGACTATTTATAACTAACTAACTGATTACAATAATGTTATTAAAAACAGATTTATGTAAACAGGTTAAGTAATTTTGAAATTTAACAATATTAAATCCATAGTCAGATCTTTTGTCGTATAAGTCAAAAGTAAATTTGCTATGAGAATTTAATTTAATGTTAATGTATAATAAAAAGTTTACATATATTATTATCTTCGCTACTTTTAATTAGTTCCAGATTAGAGGGTAAAAAATTTAAGTCTATTGATTATTACTTTTATTAAGTAGTATTATATCATCTATAGACCTAAATATATTGTAATTGCAATTATCTATATTATTTAATTTCAAAAGAATGTAAGTATAAATTAGCTAGCATCTTGAAAGCATTTCCACCTTGTGGTACACCTTTGTCTGTAAGTATAGACTATTAGATGACTATGTAATTATGTTTTAGTTACAAAATCTAGAGCGTATTGAAACGAGTTTGATTAATTTCGTTGCTTAAGTATAATTATTATTTTATACTAACTTTATGATTATTCTATTTAAATCAATTATATTATTAAAGAAATCTTTAAATCATAAGTTACTGTTTTAACAATTATCTAATGATTGTAGTTTCCTAATTAGACTAAAGCTATTATCATTATACTTCAACACCAGAAGTTATAGTTTAATAGATTAATTTAAGGTAATTTAAGAACATTACACGTGCTTTAGTAGCATAAGTGTTGTGACCACAGGTACTGCTCTCAAAGCAATAGGTGTTTTATGAAATTTAGGAACTAAAGTAATATATGGAAAGAGATAATTGTTGATGATATACCTAGTAGTTATATTTTGCTATAATTTTCTTAAATATATATATCAGAAGTTTTTAGTGGAGTGAATAAATGCGAGCATTTCTTTATGAACTTTACGCAAAAGTGCTGTTTCAGAAAGATAGTCGTAGTTATTTCTAAAAAGTATGTAACTGTGATCACTGTAACCCCTGTCTGTATTGTTTTTTAAGAAGGTAGATAGTACTCAATAAATCTTTCATATTAATTCATTTTTTAGTTATTAACTTTCATTTAAGGCGATTCGCATATAAATTAGAAATAGAGTTCGTATACGAAAATTAGCTTTAATTTTAATGTTTAAGGAGAATTATGATAAACTAAGATCAATTCTATAAAATCAAAATTTCTATATATCGAATTTTTTCCGGCATTTTGCTACTTCGATATATGGAGGTTCGACTGTATATATATAACAAAGTCTATATATATATATAAAATCAAAATTAAAGCCAATATTAATTCACTCTACTATCAGAAGAATATTTTATTCTTAAACATTTTTACATTTAATTCTGGTTATTTTTACATGTTTGTTTTAAGATAAGAGTTTTAAGATAAGAGATTAAGAGGTTTGTATTAGAATATTAAATTATTTTAAAAGTATTTCCTTCCTCTTATTTCCGTGGCAAAATTTGTAAGCCAAAATACCATTCCTTCAAACCTATTGCTGCGAAAACCAGACCAGATATTATGACGGACGAGATAATGACCTTCGAGGATCGGTGAGAATACAAAAGAAACCCCTCACCCTTTCTATTTTACCCTCCGAGGGGCGGAGTATATTCATTCCGCAGCATGGCAGAGGGGGGAAAGTAATTTGAGGAAACCGTTTGTAAAGAGACTAATGGAAACCTATGACCATTCGGGAGCACTGCATATCTGGAAGCGTGGGCCGTTTAAAGAAAGAAAACGAACATTTGCTTCACCGTCAGAGGGTTAAACATCGAGCGAAGTCCAAGGAGAATAAGAGGAATTTGCTCTGACCATTGTGTGGTAAATCGACACATTAAAGAAGATTTTTATTGGCTGTGAAACCGCTCTAAGATACCATTACTTGCTGGGTTGTAGGCGGCTGTGCGTGTTTTAGTACAGCGAAGTTGTTTTGCCAGTGCGCAAAATAATGAACTTTCAAAATTCCTACCTTGGTCAGTTGTAATGGTATGCGGCACACCGTAACGGGAGACCCAGTTATGAAGAAATGCTGACGCTATCGTTTTGGCTGATTGCTCAGGTACTGGAACAATTTCTGGCCAACGAGTATAACAATCGATCATTGTTAAACAGTAACTGAATCCTTCGGAGGGTGGCAATGGACCTATAATGTCCAAATGGACATGTGAAAATCGTTGTTCAGGTAAAGCATATCTCCCGTGAGGAGTTTGAACATGTCTAGACACTTTATGTTGTTGACAGGCTAGACATCCCTTTCCCCCACTTGCGGCAGTCTGATGATAAATTGCTAAAAGTATCTTTTTGTTATTGCTTCTAAAGTGGCCTTAGTACCGGTGTGGGCGAGGCTGTGAACTGAATCAAAGACAGCTTTGCGAAAGTCCATGGGTATATATGGTCGAATACGACCATTGGAAGTATCACACAAGAGTTCAATATCTCCCGCGATAGTGATGGGTTGCAACTGAAGGCTGGATGTAGTCATTAAAGTAAGCATCTCTGGATCTTTTTTCTGCGCTAATGCCAGTGCTTGAAAATTTATAGCCGAAGGAGTGCTAATTTCTTCAATTCTTGAAAGGGTATCGGCGACAACATTTTGTGAACCGGGGATATAACGGATGTCGGTGGTATATTGTGAAATGAAATCAAGGTGTCGGTGCCGACGAGGAGAAATACGATCACTTTTCTGCTGAAAAGCAAACGTCAGAGGTTTGTGATCGGTGTGAATTGAAAAATTACGTCCTTCTAAAAAGTAGTGAAAATGCTGAATTGCCGAATAAGCTGACAAAAGTTCTCTATCATAAGTGCTATACTTGCAACAGAAAGCACTTATGATAGAGATATTTCTGCTGGTCTGAGTTTGCGTGAAAAAACGCTAATGGTATGGTAATACCTTTGTGAGTTTGCTGTAAAACAGCTGCTAGACCAATGTCGGATGCATCAACAAATAATGAAAGTGCAGCATCGGGGTGAGGATGAGCCAATAGGGAAGCATTTTTAATAGATTCCTTACATGAATTAAAAATATTATTTAATGCCTCTGTCCATGCAATAGAGTGGAATCCCTACGCTTAGATCCTTTTGTTTAAATCATACAATAGAGCTTGTTTTTCAGCAGCATATCTGTGACTATAGCAGTTTAAATCTGTGATAGAAATTAGATATTGCCAAAAACCTGCGGAGTTGTAAAACTGTGTAGGGCGAGGGAAATTCGCGATGTGCTTCAACTTTCTTTGGACACGGGTGGAAATGCCCTTATTAGAAATAATGTAACCCAGGAAGGTAATTCCTTAACTCGAAAAATACACTTATCGATATTTAATACTAAACCGATCATTTAGACGTCGAAAAATTATTTCTAAGTCTCGTAAAGGGTAGCTTCGTTTTCTGAGGCAACTAGAATATCGTCCAAATAGGGATAAACATGGAAGATCGCTTAGAGTTTCATTGATGAAACGCTGGAAAGTTTGTGCCGCATTTTTTAATCCAAATGGCATAAAAGAAATTCATACAATCCGATTGGTGTAATTGCGCTGTTTTCGGTATGTACCTCAGGTTGAACCGGAATCTGGTAATAGGCACGATGAAGATCAAGTTTTGTAAAAATTTCTTTTCCATATAAATTGCTATTAAAATCGAATATGGGGAAGGGGATAACGGTCGGCTTCCGTAATTGAGTTAAGCCGTCTGTAGTCCCCGCAAATTCTATTAGCTCCATCCTTTTTTTGAACTATATGTATAGGATTTTACCAAGGACTTTTAGATGGGCGGCATGTGCCCTGCCTAACTAATGTTTGAAATTCAGTTTTAAGCAATTCCAACTTATGGGGCGGAAGTCTACGAGCTTTTGAAGTTACCGGAGGACCTTTAGTTATTATAAAATGCGTAGTTGAATGCTTCGGTTTGCCTCCGGGTACCCGATGAATAATTAAATTTGGAAAATTTTTTAAAAGTTCCGAAAAAGGAGAATTAGGATGCAGTTCACTATTCTGATAGCATAAGTTTGAAGAAACATTGTTTGTTCGGCTTATCAACTTATTGTTTTTTATCATCGATGATTAAATCAAAATGCTTCAAAAAATCAATACCTAATATTGGGCGAGTCACATCAGCAATTACAAATGTCCGTGTAAAAGAACGTTTAGGAATTAAATTTACAATAAACTCTTTAATTCCGTATGTAGAAATCCGTGAGCCATTGGCAGCATAAAGTTGGATTTGAGGGGTTGGGGTACGCGTATTTAAAAATTTAAGAGGATAAGTAGAAACGCTAGCTCCTGTATCTATAAGGTATCTAGTACCATTTTGGAAATCGCTGATGAATAAACGGCAAGAACTGTGGGCTATATCTGCCGCCGTTTGAACAGATAAGCCTACTCGTTTTCCTTAAAGGCACAAGGAGGGATATATTGCGTGGATTAGCTTTAAATGTTTTATGATACCAACAAGTTTTAATAGAATCGCTAGAAGGGTCATGTAGTGAGCTTCGACTTCGCGTACGAGATCGTGGTCGTGAATTACAGGGTGGCTAATAAATACTGTAACACTCCAAAAAATAAGAGTTAATTTTAATCGTTTGGAAAAACAATTTATCTATCTATTTGTGTGATTGGCAACTTTTTGTAAACGCAGACGATTTTTGTTTAAAGTAAAACATGTAGAATATTTTTAAAGATGGAAGCCAAAGGTTAATGTTAAACAGCTTTTTGATCGTGAATTTCTGCAGGTAAAATATTTAAGCAATTAAAATGCCTTGGTTTTAATAGGACGTTTATATATAAGAATATAAATCGATTATTGGATACCAATAGCTGTGAAGATCGACCAATGTCCGGTCGTCCACGCACTGTTCGTACAAAAGAACGTATCAAAACAATTCGTGAAAAGATACGAAGAAATCCACAACGTTCTGCAAATAAAATGGCTGCAGAAGAGAACATCAGTCGCAGAACTGTGCAACTTATCATAAATGAAGACCTGGGTTTTCGCCCTTATCGCAAAAGAAAAGTTCAAGGTTTGACTACTGCACAAATAGTAAAAAGGTTACAAATATGTAAGAAATTGCTGAACCGGCACGGTAGCAAAAGTGTTGAAAAAATAATTTCTCTGATGAGAAGCTGTTTTGTACAGAACAAAGTTATAATGCTAAAAATGATGTTGTATATTCAGCAACCTTCGAGGATATACCTGGAAAATCTTCGAACTGTTAAACACTTCAGAACAAGAATTCTGTTATGGTTTGGGCTGCAGTGTCACACAATGGAAAACTGCCTCTGAAATTCATCGATAAAGGGGTAAAAATCAATGCTGGAATATTACAAACAGGAAGTATTGGCTACACGTTTATTAGCACATGCTAACAGATTGTATCCCAAAAAGAATTGGATATTTCAGCAAGATCTGCACCGTCCCACCGATCCAAACAACACAGGAATGGCTCCATGCCAATTGCCCGAAGTTATCAAGCAAGAAGATTGGCCACCTCTCACCAGATCTAAATCCTTAGACTATTGTATTTGGGGGATTTTAGAGTCTAAAGTAAATGCTAAGCAGCACAGAAGTTTGGACTCCCTCAAAGCTTCCATACGGAGTGAATGGGACAAATTACCTCATAAAATGATTCGTGGCGCAATAGGACAGTGGCATAAGAAGATTATCTTTAGTAATCGATAAAGATGGCGGTCGATTCGAGTAAAATTATTTCATGGTAAACTTTCATGTATAATGTTCATAATATTGTTGTATTTTCCATTTTCTATTTCATCTGTGTGTAATTAAATGATTCGATATTTGTCACAGTATTTATTAGCCACCCTGTAGATCGGCTATATAATTTTCCCATGCTAATTTCTAACGCACGAATTTTTTCTGAAGCGTATTCAGCTGGGCATGAATTGAATTTGGTTGTGCTGCACTATTTCCGTTAATAACGTTAACACTAGCAGAAATTTGAGATATTTCAGTTATTTTATCAGCCGTTAGTGCGAGACCGGAAAGTGTATCAGTACTAACTGATAAAATTTGCTGAACGTTTAACGGGAGTCGTTTGAGCCACGACATTTAAGATAGAAGGAGTTAAATTATCTGCTGCTAAATTTTCCATTTTCCGAAGTAAATGGGAAGGTTTTTTGTCATCTAACTCCATATCAGATATTAGAGCACGTAATCGAGCTGTATCTGAATCCACGAATTGTTCAATTAATCGTTTTTTAGACCTGTATACGGTTCGGGAAGTGTAGATCTAGTACATGTAAAATTGTTTCGCTGTCCAGGGCGGAAATTACATAATGATACTTCGTAACTTCTTCTGTAATCCCTGCTATAACGAACTGAGATTCTATGCAAGAAAACCATGGGTCGACATTGTTTTTCCAAAATGCGGAAAAGTTTCACAGCTACTCGGGTTATTTCATCCTTTTTATCGTCTTTTTTGTCTTTAGACATTATGGAATTCTTGAGTTGTAGCTAAATGTACTATCAGCAGTAGAAAATAAAATATTACTCACAATAATGTGCGTAGTCCGTCGGGGATTCTGCGTTTCGATCACGGAACGACCATAGAGGTTAGTCTGGGATAATTAGTTCCGGCGACGGCACGTGAATTCAGGCTTGTCAGAGCTGAGAGGCTTGTCCGGGTCACCACTTGTAGAGAGTGGATATGAAATTCCCACTCATACATATCTTTGTTGCTGCTGTAGGATGCTTGTTGCGGTTGAGACTTACACCAGGCGGTAAATATTTAAATTATTTATTAAACCACTTTAACAATCACTTGGTTAAAGAAATATAGATAATATAATATAATATAATATAATATATATATATATATATATATATATATATAAAGATGACTACTGGTATTTCAAGTAGCTGCTGCCTGGAGCTGTACCTGGCATTGAGGTCTCGTGTAGCTGCCGCCTGGAGATGGTTGTCAGGAGCTGGTTGTCGCTTACCTTTATACTCCCGCCGGATGCGCACACAGAGTATAAAACACACAGCGCACACCGTGGTACCTGATTTGAGTATGGTCTGGGCTGCCCAAAGAGATGATCAGCGGAGGGAATTCAGCGAAGCTACTTTGCGCAGCGAAACTGTGAATCGCTGCCGCAGTGCGCGCCACATATGAAAACTATTTTTAAGGACTTGAATAAAATATTAACAAACTTTCAAAATTTAATAAATCTATCAGGTTTTTACCATGCTCTTTGTAAGGTATACACAAAATTCGATTCACAAGAATCGAACTTTTGAGTGAATGAATTAAAGAAGCGGCTTGAGATATGCTAATTTCGGCATACGCGCTTAGTATAAATACCATGCAGCGTCATTTAATAAAAAAGGTTGTTAGGGTTGAAAGGGGTTGTTAAGGTTGATAGATAAGCGAGAGGGAGCTACGGGGTAAATAGATCCAGGTGTTATCCTGGGCTAGTGCTTAGGGGGCCCAAAGTTTACGTGGCACTACTGCTGGTTTGACTCTCTGCTGGTTTGTGAGTATTGAAATGTGTATTTCTATTGAATGTAATATATATATTCCGTACAAGTAGTACGTATGCTTATTGCTGTAAAAGCAAATTCTATATGTGCAACGAATTCAATAAACATTGTTTCATGTATAATCTGTGTTTGTATGAAATTCAAATAGAGTGCCACTTCAAATTATATATACCCAAATCTGGGTAGAAGTGAGCTATTTACTCTATACTGGCACCCGAAAGTTTATATATACCCTGATTGTTATCGTTACATTTATAACGAACAACATAATTGAAGTTAAACTGTGTACTGTGTACTTATATTCATAAAATTGTTGCAAGTACTTATATACTATTTGAGAATGAGTGTTGTGGAACAAAACCCTGCTGGAAATTTTCGTCTCGTAATTATGTTTCAGCAAATTGCGCCATTGGAAGCCACATTCAATGGCGGCCCCTCAAGCCAATTGCTAAAGAAAATTGAGCATTACTTTCAGCAACTATGCACCCCAGAGGGGGAGAAACTTAAAATTGCTCTATCCGCTTTAAGAGGTAGTGCATTTCAGTGGTACACGTGTATGAAAAGCAGTAATCTGATTTTTGACTATTTGTCATTCAAGCAACAGTTTCTTAGCGTTTTTCCAAAGACCTTTAATAAAAGTCAAATTGAAGCGGAAATGTATTCCCTAAGGCAACGTGAAGGTCCGTCTGCGTTAGATTTTGATATGGAAAAGATTTCCAAGTGTGAGGAATATCTAGAAGGGATGACGGAAGCGGTAATCTTAAAAATAGTTATCCAACGTTTGAAGCCAAGTGTTCAAGATTTTTTAGACAATAAAAATATTACAAGCAAGGTTACCCTCCTTCAAGCTTTAGCTAAACATGACAATAGGCATTTCTTCGCTACCCCGTACCCTCACCCAGGTACGAGAAGTTTTATACACCCCAGCCAAAATTTTTCGCGAGTTTCAAACCAGCAGCGAAACCACTATCGCAGGCGAAATGATAGAAGCGTACGGCGTTAGAATGAAATTAGTGCACTTAAAGTAAATAACATGCAAGCACCTTACGTGCACTGGCAAGTTGATTCACGTGATATGGTTCAACCCGTTGAAACTGTGTGGTCAAAAGTATTAACTTGTCCGAGCAGTAATCATTATTTTGAGAATAGTGAAAGTCGGGGTATTTTTGTGGCTTATAATGAAAGTGAGTCTATCTGGAATAATGCGGAAATTCCAGTACAAATTTCTGAAAATAGTGCCGATACTGATGCTAGTGGTTTGGAAAATAAATCATCTGATACTTCTATTAATGCTATACCTGATATTTTAGATGATATTCATACATCTGTTAATAAATGAAATTTAGTAGATGACGAAGTATGTATTATGGAAGTTAGTGAATACTTATTTAGGTGTACGACATAATGGATAATTCTTTAACGATATTAGGAACTCGCTAGGTAATGATGATATTATGTCAATTTCCCAGTGGGGGGCAGCCGAAAGGGGATGCTGTAGGCAGGTTGATAATATTGGCTATAAATAAAGTATCATGCAAGGGACCAGAACTGAGAATCAGGATAGGAAAAGTTGACACCAGTGTAACTGTAGTAGTTTAGCTGATGCTTTGAAGTTAGAGACTAGTTTGCATTAAAACGCACCCCAGTACGAAACAAAGCTTAATCTTCTCAAATTTTGAAGCAGTGTGAAAGATATTTAAATGATAGCGATTCTGAAGAAGAAGGACGTTTTAAAGAGACCTTTGTTCAAAAAAGGATAAAACTAAAGTTTAAGGGGATAAAAACCGTGAAAAAGACGCCTTCGGTTCCAGCATTAAAACTGCTAATACTGAAGTAATTAAGGCGGTAAACAAAAAGTCGTATAAGCACAAATACAAAAAGCAGAGTCAGGTTGTTGAAAAACATGAAACAAGCGGCGAACTCACTTGTAAACGTATCATAAATGGCGAGATAAAGATAGTAACTGAACACATAGGTGCGGCGTATAAGTTTGAAAAAATAGAATCTGCATTAAAATCTAATACCGATACAAGCATTAGTATGAAGAAAAGTAAAGTGTGCATTACAAAACCTCCATCAAAGGATGAATGTGGCACACATAAGGTACACAAGTTTATCAAAAGGAGTAGAGAGCGAAGTAGTGTGTTACGGAAGTTAGTGATACTTATTAGTTGACGACATAAAAAATTCTTTAAACGATATTAGGAACTCGCTAGGTAATGATGATATTATTTCAAGTTCCCAGCCGAATGGGGATTGTGTAGGCCAGGTTGATAATATGGTCTTAAATAAAGTACATGAAAACCAGACTGAGAATCAGGATGAAAAGATGACACAGAGTTATACTGTAAGGAGTTCAGCTGATGTTTCAGAAGTTGTAGAAGTAGTTAGCATTAAAACGCACGAATACGGAAAGCTTAATCTTCCTAAAACTGAAGCAGTATTAAAGAATTTAAATGATAACGATTCTGATGTCGCAAGTTTCAATGAGACTTTTTCGTCAAAAGAGAACCAAAAACTAAAGTTAAGGGGTATAAAACAACGTGAAAAGCGCCTTCAGGTTCCAGCATTAAAACTGCTAATACTGAAGTAATTAAGGCGGTAAACAAAAAGTCGTATAAGCACAAATACGAAAAACAGAGTCAGGTTGTTGAAAAACATGAAACAAGCGGCGAATTCACTTGTAAACGTATATAAATGGCGAGATAAGCCAGTAACTGAACACCATAGGTGCGGCGTATAAGTTTGAAAAAATAGAATCTGCATTAAAATCTAATACCGATACAAGAAAAACAACGAAGAAAAGTAAAGTGTGTACTGCAAAACCTCCATCAAAGGATGAACGTGGCACACATAAGCTACACAAGGTTATCAAAAGAAGGAATTGCAGTTTTAAAGCTCCTTTGCATAAGTACAGGAAACGCAAGATATCAGCCGCCCAGCAAGGTTGGCCTCCTCCCAAGAGACCTCCCGTCCATCGTCAAGCCGGACCAGCGCCTCAGGAACAACGCCCTGCTGCACGAAGGATGACCACACAGTCAACGAATCCCTTTACTAGGACTGCGACCATCAAGAGAGGTTCCACGGAATGGACAGACTGGTGCAGGGAAGTTGCCGCTTTCATGAACAAGTCCTGTATCAATTCTCTTATTCTATCCCACCCCCTTCAATAAAATCGAACCAAACTGGTTTGAAATTCCCCATTGTATATACTGTGTAAACATTTTGAGGGGAAGGGGTGAGCCACTGAAAAAAACGGCATACTGTTGTTTTATATATTTTTGAAGGGGACATGTAGTGAAAAAAATACATACTAACTACAGATAACAACTAACTAACATACTAACGTCACAAAACATAACACATGAGCATTATGAATTGGGGAAGAGCAGCTACAAACAGTCAAGAAATGTCATGCTGTGAAATTGTGGTGACACTTTTAACTAAAATAAGTTTTTTAGGGCGCAGTTGGCCAGCCCAGTATCCGGAACTCTGCAAATCCACTGTGTGATTGGTGTCACCTTGACCCTTCGGGGTTAGTTTTGTAAAATGAGAGTGGCATTTTTCCTCCACACAACGTGTGGAAGGTTTTTTGGCTTTGCCACCCATTATGTAAAAAGTCAGACCAGCATGCGTTTTCAATTAGTTAACTGAAGCCGTTCAGACCTCAGTTACCTAATTTTTTTCTTTCGAGGGAGGCCAGTGTAAGGTATACACAAGATTCGATTCACAAGAACGAACTTTTGAGTCAATGAATACAAGAGCTGCTTGAGATATGCTAATTTCGGCATTACGCGCTGTATAAATACCATGCAGCGTCATTAATAAAAAAGGTTGTTAGGGTTGAAAAGGTGTGTTATGATAAGCGAGAGGGAGCTACGGGTAAGTAGCTCCAGGTGTGTTATCCTGGGCTAGTGCTTAGGGGGCCCAAAGTTTTACGTACCAGTACTGCTGGTTTTGACTCTCTGCTGGTTTGTGAGTATTGAAAGTGTATTTCTATTGAATGTTAATATATATTATTCCGTACAACGTAGTACGTTTTCTTATTGCTGTAAAAGCAAATTCTATATGTGCAACGAATCAATACACATTGTTTCATGTATAATCTGTGTTTCTATGAAATTCATTTAGAGTGCCACTTCAAATTATATATACCCAAATCTGGGTAGAAGTGAGCTATTTTCTCTATACCTTTTCATAAAATGTTTGACTATCTTATTCAAGACTTATAAAGAAGTATTTTAAACAAGACCAAAATAATTTTAAATTAAATATTCATAATGCAAGGAATTCATTTCGACTGAAAGATCTTTTGTTTTACAAAAACCAAGTCTGGACAGATAAAATCATATTATTGAAAAACATGGAGCACATCAAATGAAAGTCAATAGAAGTAACTCAATACTGTTTATTAAAAATGGAATTTAAAGGATACTCTAATGATCTCTTTAAAATAGATATATTGAAAGACTTTATTGAATACTCCACCTGCATAATATTGCCCTTTTCTCCAATATTTATCCAATAACTCGATCTATTTCATTAATAAAGCTTGCTGCATGCGTATTTTGTTTACATTTGTGCCTTATGGGAATGAAAGGGGTATCCTTTCTTTAGAGATATCGAAGGATGTTAGTAGCTAAAGAGAGCGTAGTTAGCAATTTAAGCAAAATGATGTGTCCTTATTAAGTCAACTGCTTCTCGCAAATGCTATATCATTTCGCAAACCCTGGAATTAAAAAAAAAATACATATATATTTAACATCCTCATCATACTCAATAACCGTAGTTAAGTCATCTTATAATAAGGAGTCTAAATTCTCTTAAATATTTATTCTGTATAATGGTTCGGTAACTTGTTTGGATATCGCGGTATCTTGATAAGTATTTAATTACAACTGAGACAAGAAAAAAAAATTCATAATTTAACGTCAATAAGAAGAAGTCATTTATCATAAGTTTGACAAAATTATATAGTTATTATATATATGTGATACTTAACTTTAAAAATCTATAAAAAATTGGAGATTATTATTACTTCTTGGAAAAACTCCAAGTATTTATATATCTTGGATTATGTATTAAAACTCATTTCGTTTTGTTCTTTTTCTGTTACCACGTCTTGCATTATTCTTCTTTAATTGCTACTTATATGTACTATATATACAAGTGAGTCATTATTGCAAATGGATAGAAAGGTTTATGAGGTGGTTGTTGGCATAAATTTTTATAGATTCTTGATTTACTTTTGAGAGTTCAAGAAGAATTCTAAACTCAACTCACAAGGCATGTTAATTTTTTAAGAAGTAAATGTACAGTGAATAGTTAAAGAAAATTCTTGATCCATACCCAAAACTTAATGGGGACCGTGCATGTGGGTGGGAATACTATGAATATCAGCTTTTCAGATTAAGATCACGATTTCCATAAAAAAAAAGGCAACGTGGATATTCTTGGATAGTGTCAATAATGTACTACTGGGCTGTTCATCAGTCAGGAACTGCTCAAGCGGGAAATACAAGAGAAGTACATTTATTGAAATTCTTGATTAGATATATGGACGACACACGTACATATACACTGCTGGCCACCCAAAATTGCAACACCAAGAAAAGATAGAGAATCACAACAAAATTATTTTGTTAGATAACATGTTGACCAAGTATCAAATGATTACATTATAGACTCTGTGAAGTGTGGTTCCTGCCAAAATCAGTAGCCAGATTAGCCACCATTGTTGGAGATCACCGCTGCCACACGCCTCGGGCATTGATTCAAAGAGACTTTGGATGAGTTCTTCTGGTACAGCAGACCAAGCAGCTACCACACGTTGCCAAAGTTGATCTGCTGTGCAGGCTGGGGATGGAATCTGGGTCAATCGTAGAGCAACCATGGACCACATGTTTTCTATCGGCGAACGATCCGGAGGAGCGAGGCGGCCCAGGAAGCAATTCAATCTGGCGATTGACGAAGAACCGTTGGAACAATGCGTGCCACGTGTGGTTCGCGCATTATCCTGTTGATATATGCCTGTGGGCAAGCCCTGAAGGTAAGGAAGGACAACTGGCTCCAACACCTCGGAGATGTAGCGCTGGCTGTTTAAAGTACCGGCAATGGTACTAGAGGTGTGCGAGGAGTTATATCCAATACCGCCCCATACCATAATACCCGGTGCAGGCCAGTGTGGCGGTGTGCATAAAGCAGCTGTTCAGCATCCTCTCTTCACCGGTGTCTCCAGACTCGAATGCGACCATCGTGGTGTTGCAGGACAGAAGCGTGACTCGTCAGTAAAGACAATTTCATTCCATTCTGCCGTCCACATCCTTCTGTCATCGACCATTGGCGGCGGAGACGTCTGTGGTTCTGCGCAAGGGTAGACACAGCAATGGGACGGTCTTGCGGACAGACCACTCTGCTGTAAACGGCCGTCGAATGGTACGCGCAGACAATCGGGATGATGCGTACAGACTGCATGTGCGTGCTATGGTTCTTGATGGGACTGAGCGATCAGTCACTGCCAATGCGCACAATTGTGCCTGTTATCACGTGAAGTGTGCGCTGAGGGTGATGCGATCGAACACCGGTCCGTCGTACCCTCCTGCATCCAACGATCACATATCGCATTACAGTTGTTTGTTTTCGTCCAACACGACCTACCGATTTCCCTGAAAGATAATCCACAATCTCGGTAGGCCACTATCCTTCCTCTGTCGAACTTGGATACTTGATCAAAAGATGATCGCTGTTTTCGACGAGGCATAATTGATCGTTTTTTTTTTTTAAACCACAAGAAAAACACAATTGCCGAACTTGAAATCGTCGAAATCTCCAAGCCTTAAATAGCGCTTTGAAGTGGCGCCACAGGCGTGCGTGATGTGCGTATGCGCTGAAATTCTAATCATTTGCATATCTCACCTCCGCTAATGCATGTTGTAAATTTCATGTTATTTGTATGTTTCCTTCAGGGTGTTGCATTTTCTGTGGTCAGCAGTGTATATTATTTACAAGGGGGGTAAATGAAAAATTACGACTTGATTAAACACGTCTTTAGAGTAGTTTCTTTAAACAGTACGCCGTCGTTTTAACATTCAACATGTAACCCTTTTAGTTCGTCTTTCGCTTGTGTCCACTCCGGCTTCTCTGCCCGCCTAAATTCATAGCGTGCTCAAAATCAAGGCCAAAATTTCTCTTTTGGAGTTGTGGCAACGCTTCATCAGCAGCTAGACGTCACAAAGGCGAATAAATGATTGAAATATGAGGTTGGAGAAGACGGGTTACTACAATAATGTAAAGATAAATTAACCAAATCATGTTTTTCGCTGATCAGATGGAAAACATTAATGTAAAAAGAATATATGAGTATACTTGTAGTATAATGAACGGTATAATGAACTTCGATAAAGTCTGGGAATCAATTCCAAGTCATTTATCACCAAGGGAGATGCTAAATTTTCAATCCTGGAGTTGAAACAGGGTTATCTTTCATATGCATCTGTGTTGATTTGTCACATACTACATTTGTCATTTTCTTGTGCTGTATATTTTGTACCTCAATTCGGGATAGACGATGATTCTTTCTGAAATTGCCTGGTTGACTTTACTTCTCGCCAGTAAAGAATTACAGAAATGCCACAGTAGGAATTCCCATTCCTCCAGCGTACTCATCGATTATGCGTTACTCAGGAACCCATAACAAGGGCGATACCTAGGTATGCCCTTGGTACACTGTACGCTGAACTTTACTCTGGAGTTGTATATTTTTGCTTAAGAATCCTCTTTTGCTTAAATTTCTAACCATATGTAGATGTCCATATATATATTTACATTTATGTGGAGAGATTTCAAGCTTTTTAATTGATATATTTCAAACTTCCCTATAAACTGATTCATTTAACGTATGTATCTTCCAGTTATATCACGTCCTCCAGCACATTCCAATCTGCATTTTCATCAGCATAACAGCAAGGAAGCCTACAGCCTATCTATGTATTTAAGTTGCTAAGCCGATTCTTCGGGCAATCCTTGACAGAAAGCTGTCATAGGGACATGACAGTAGTGTCACGGCCAGGGGCAGGAGCATTGAAAAGTACAGGACAAAGTAAAATAATTGTTAAATGCAAGAAAGAAACATGGCAAATGACGGGCAATAAAAGAGAAGGGAAGAAAGCCAGCAATATACCGAAACGAAATTTAGAGATTGTGTCTGTAGCAAGAAATATACACAAGTAAAAGTTGAAGAGAATGAGTTGCACGAAGAGAAGAAAAGAAAATTTATGATGGCTATAAAACAGGCCACCTGCTTGAAGCCGAAGCATGGGAAAAAAGTTAAATTTGAGGGAGAATTTATAAATCCCGCCCTCGATGCGCATTGGTAAAAAGGGGATTGAGAAGAGGCATCCACGGACGAATGGCGATGGCATGGTAATTATATGACCAATGGAAATAAGAGGCAGAGACATTAATAAGAAAATAATATGAAATGAGAAATAGTGAAGGCAGAGATAACCTAACAAGTCAGAGTGAGTCAACAGTTTTTTAGATGTAGAAGTGGTGTCAAGGCACTTAGACCTATGAGGAGAGTGAATTAGAAGTTTGGAGATACAAGTTGTCGAGCGCCCAGTATCCCGTGCCGAGGGACTGCAAGGAGTGATGGAGTTAGAGAACCGACGATGAGCGTAGAGTGTCTGCAATGACCTACGGAGCCGTATACCAGACAAGAAAGTGCCCTAGTTCCGTGCCATGATAAATACGACGAAGTTCATCATTACGAGTGCCAGCTGCCCATGGTGATTCAACAGTCATCTTCCGAGGTACCGACTTTGCGTTTCCTTTTTATATTGCTATCATTGCTTCTCAGTGTGTAGCCATAATAATTAATATAGAGCGCAATGAGTATAGTGTTTGAATATAAGATGTTAATGAATTGACCGATAATTCGTGCAAACAAGTTAATATGATGTTATGCTTATCTATATGAATTAATTTAGTAGTAATGAAGTTAAGAGTAATATGTGTAGATGCAGTACGAAAGATCGTTATAATAATTGAATGAGTTAAATATATGTGTCGTAGGAATGAAGTTGAGAGTAATATGTGTAGATGAAGTACGAAATATTGTTATAATAATTGAATGAGTTAAATATATGTGTCGTAGGAATGAAGTTGAGAGTAATATGTGTAGATGAAGTGCGAAATATTGTTATAATAATTGAATGAGTCAAATATAGGTGTCATAAAGAATTAATTTAGTAGGAATGAAGTTGTGAATAATGTGTAAATACCGGAGGAAATATTTAGTAAATTGTAGCGTATTATTTATGTGTTAATAATCAATAAATTAATTTGTCAATATAAACCAGTGTTGTTTCCATTATTTGGGAATCACAATCAATCAATGTACTAACCACAATCATTAACCAATGAATTTAAAATCATAATCATCATTAATAATAATAAGTATTAATATTCTAATAACCCCAACATTATAATATAACTTTCACTGTTACAAAAACTACTTCATCAATTTACTTCATTATGAATTTAAACGAAAGATTTTAATCTATAGATGTGTCAAATTTGAATTTTATAACCGCAGTTTCTTTTAATCAGTGATAATTTACAATTAAAAAATTGCTTACTTTGCATTCTCAGTAACATGTCTAAATCTAGCTTTAGATATGCACTAAGCACGAGGCCTCATAAACACGTTAATTTGGTTCTGCGCATGCTGGGTGACATGTTTAAATCTGGCTTTATATACTTACGAAGTACGAGCACGCATGAACACGTTAATTTGTTTATTCCGAGGAATCTCTGTAACTCTTTCTCTATTTTTAATTCTGTTTGTGAGGTATAGAATTAAACTTGATGGAAATTATTTATTTCGCACTGTTGAGTAACCATATATCTTTTATTGGGTTCAATAGTAATTTTTAAAGTATATATCTCTATCCTTAATGCACTCTTAAACAGAAAAAAAATCGACGCACCAAGATGGGGTAATGCAAATTGGACACAAATTGATATGCATACAGGTTTCGACGGAAAATGCAAAATTTTAAAATTTGGCAGCCAATGAATGAACATGTGACGCTGCAGCACATCTTAATTGCGTAACTGGCAGGATATTAAAAAGGAGAAATGTCGATTTCAGGTCATAAAATCTTTGCGAATTTCATTCCGTGTACTCAGATAGACAGTAACTATTCCTCGCATACAGATGCGTAGACATAGCGAACAATATGCGCAGACGTTGTACTAGAGCCACAGGATATAGAAACTGTTATTTTGTAGTTTCATTATTTTCGACTACAAGAAAATTAAAGCTGAAAAGCTTCTTTTTATGAACAAAGACATTATATGCAGTAAGTTTTAATTTTTCAAGTCTTTCATCATACAAAACACATTTCGTAGGCATTTATTGCACTAGATAATAAAGGATCATTAAAATAAGACTTATATTATATCTTTAGAGAGTTAATAACCCCTCAACTTTCATCTTATACAAAGATTCAATTAAAGAGTGCGAGGAAGCACAAATATTACACTGATCGCAAAAAAAAGTTTTTCCCAATATCAGTTAAAACTGATACAAGTAGAACAGCGTTCCTTTACCAAAAATTGTAATGAAGCATTGTTCTATGTGTACTATCTTTAGAGACTCTATTTACTTGTGTGGAAATCAGCTTGTTTCAGTTTCAAAAGTAAGTTCCATAAAAAGAAAATCTTGTGAAAATCAAAGCATGTGTATGCACTGGAAATTCTCTTAAATGTCTTTTTGCCGTTCGTTACGGGAAACTATTTAAAATATACGAGTCAAAACGAACGTGATAGCACAAAGAAAATATTTTCTTCTTATTAAATATATTTGAGTTTTGTTATGAAGAAAGTATTTTACCCCTCAGAATGTAGTGACAGTAACTGTAAACAGGATAACGTTTACCGGGAAAAAATACAAAGAGACACCCAAATGATAAAATAAAATTTTTGGCAAACGTCAAGGCTCATAAAAGAAGAATTGGAAAAGTGTTTGTATGAAAATGACTTAGTCATTGATGAAATTTATGAGTGTAAATAAAAGTACATTTCGGATTTAAAATTTATACTGTGTTACAGAATTAAATGTTTAGCCAGTTTTAAAATTTTATCGAAAGGATGTAGAAAATAATTTGTTCTTTTCAAGCTAATAGAAAATACTCAAGCTATAATTTTTAACATTATAAATGAGAGAAAATGCAGTGTGATATGACAACCATCATTTTTGAAAATTGTGTCAAAAATAAAAATGCAGTAAACAGACACTAAAGGATTTTTTTTAAAGTACTATTAAATTAATATTTTTAATACGTTGTTCTTTCTAGGAAAAAATTTGTATTTAATATATTTTGTTGAAAGAGAGAATAAACTTTAAAAATTTTAGTACCATTCTTTGTTAGTCGTATATTCTTGATAAATTTTCGCTACAGGAAACAAATACAAAGTATAGGTACAGTTTTTAGACTTTAAAAACAACCCATGGAGCTAGAACTTAATATATTTCAATAAAAGTAAATTATAAACTGTAATATGATTTAGCATGGCAAAAAGCCCCGCCAAAAATAAAAATATTCAATTATAATTGCTTAAAATGTTTCAAAAATAATACAATACAAAATTTTGCTTGCCTTTCATATTATCACAGTGGAATTTCCGCTTTCAAATTTAATCATTTCTTAATTGTAACAACTTAATTACTCTATTCTATTTTCATGAATAATTATCAATTTAACCATTAGTAGTTCATTAATTTAGTTATAAATTTTGACGCAACTTTTTAAAAACGTTATTAACGAATGAATGCATTAATTAAATTTGAGCACGGAGATAATGAGATGCAGAAATACAATACCACGTGTTTTCTAACTAATATTTTTAATTCAATTATTTTTTTAAATGCAAATAACATGCAAGAAAAGTGTTTTTTCTGCAGTTTAGAGTTTTAAAGAATTCAGAAAAATTTTCAGTTAATGAAGAGTTTAGATTTTCTTGTGGAACTATTTACGACGGATTTTCGAGAAAATACGCCTATTGGAATGGTTTCAAGATTGCCCTTTTTTACTCAATATTTTTCGTTAGATTTTAGCATTCGTTTACCCCAAATTCATTTTATACTATTAACACCGCTAATTCAGTATTCTTTACATTCATGCATTATTGTGTAAAGACACGTCGGTTTTACTTGTAATATCAAGTCACAAACATTGTGCTTTTTCTTCATTTGTTCATTTTGTGGCAACTAACGATGAAATAGGAGTGTATATATATATATATATATATATCAGTAGCGCAATACCAAATCCAGCTGAATCCATCTCAAACCTATTTTGAGTTATTTAACAAAAACTGTTAGTTATGTTCTTATGTTGCAATAATAAATCATTGTATGGTTTTGATGTCAAAACACGCATTAAATTCATGTTGTTGCCTAGTAAAAATCTGTATAATGTAGGGAGAGCATAGACAATTATATTTAAATAAATAAAATTCACATAACTCTTTTTGCACCTGTAGGTTTGGATACAACTGTTTTAGGAAATGAACTATCTGCCATTTTGAACTTTCTAACTGGAGTTTTAATAATTGTTTCCAAGTCATTATCTAAGTCCTTGTTTACAGTACAGTAATATTTTAGCTTGGGCCACTAAAATCTGGATCCCTATTAAGGTATGAAAATTAACGAAAACTAAAAAAAAATAATGAGAACACGCTATGCAGTAGGTTATAAATTACAGAACAACAACCTAATACACATGTGGAGAAACTGACTTCTATTTTGCAACTACAAAACATAATATAGGTGATGATCATAGTAGACAACACAACGTTATTAAATTTCTGCAGTATTTGCATTAAGCTGAAACTAATATTACTATATTAAAAACTCCGCACCTGAAACTTAAGTACATCTAATAGGTTAGTGAGGAATTAAACTGGTTTTTCTACTGCATTTAGAAGGCATCCACTATCTTTGGTGGGATGTAACTTATTATAGAAACTGTCATGGATTAGAACCTGATTTTTGTAATCGCGGCCATTTAGGATTACCTGGTCTTGCATCTTTCATCATTCATTCTTCATTTTTTTTCAGTGGGATTGAACTTATTTTTGAACTGTTTCTAACTTGAACATGTAGCAAATGAGTAGAATATCCATAGCAACTAAAATCTGAGTTTTTGATTTGTTTTTATGTAACTGGTTTTGGCGTTCGGTGACTAATATATTTATATATATATATATATATATAAATATATATATATATATATATATCTATATATATATATATATATATATATATATATAATATATATATCGCTGTAGGTATTTCGTTGATCATCAAAGTAGTCATAGCGAAGGAGACGCGCACATTATGTAGATGATGAAAAATCCACAAATTGTTACACTGTCTTAATTTTGGACACTCACTGTGAAGGGATACAGCACAAATAAATATAATGACGGCATTTTGACGTATTATGAAGCTTCATATCACAAACATTACAATTCCGGGCCAGCCGGAGTATTACACTATTTGAAGACATTGCTGGGAGAGAGAAAAGACGCAGAGCGATAGAATATCACGGGACCGAAGGGTGCATGGACGAAACACAACCAGAAACGCGGACTGTCACAGAACAAAAGCTGCGAAGACGCACTTGCTCACACTTTTACGCAGATTTCAACGCGCCGAATGCCAGAGAGAAAACTTTTAATTGGTTGTCGGAGACCATCTGACCTCGCGCGCAGAAATCAGAACCCCCGAATCCTCTAGAAACGATTGGATCATTATGTATTTGAAAACAACTTACTCCTTACACGTGCATTAAGGGATAATTTAGTTGGTTAGTTCGGTTATCTTTAGATCAGAATTTGAAATAGGGGGCTATACTTTATTGAAACAATACGGGAAAATTTAGCATAGGTGTTAATTAATGGAAGGTGGAATGGTATTATTTCATTCATATATATATATATATATATATATTATATATATATATATTATATGTATGTGTGTGTGTATGCATGTATATATGTGTATGTGGGTGTATGTGTGTGTGTGTGTGTGTGATTGTATGCCATGATATTCTTTAATCAGCTTTACATTCTTCAGCTTTACAATAGTATGAAAATAATTCTTCTAAACTTTCTTGAATCTGAAATAACCCGGCCCAATACTGGCTTTATGTGTAGAATATTACAATGAAATTTTTGCCATCCAATTTAATTATTCCATCTAATTAAAACAGTATAATCTAATTTGGATGTTTTATCTAATTAAAACTTTTATCCTCCAGTTTAATCATTTTTGCTCTGTTTTGTCCATGTAAATGTTTGAGCATGCTAAAGGAATGTGATATGATTTAGCTAATACAATTAATTACATGACAATGAATTTTATTTATTCTCTTTAAAAAAATTAATTACTTCCATTAGATTTCTTTAAGGCTTCATATATATATATTTTATTTTGTAGCTGTATATAGTTACACAATGTCTCAAGGTAATTTTCTTACTCTCAGTTTTTAGAAAACTACTGTTTATTTTTGCCTTCTAACCAAAGTATAGAATACATCCGAAGAAAAATATTTACCCTACTGTATGAGGTAGAGGAAAGGTTTAAAGTTGTTTTATAACCAATACATTTATTTCTTGTTCGAAGGATGCTATTACAATTTCTGTGGGAGACAAGTAATTTATAACAGAAATGTTTAAATGATGTCAGAGTTCATAGAGGAATATATATATATTGATTTTCCCGACAGTTTTTATCACTTGAAGCTTAATAAAATGGCCACAGTTTTTGTAGTATATTAAACGTATTTACACTGTTGGCCATCCAAATTGCAACACCAAGAAAGACAAGAGATATCACAAGAAAATTTATTTTGTAGATAACATGTTGATCAAGTATCAAATGATTAAATTTATAGACTTCTGTGAAGTGTGGTTCCTGCCAAGATCAGTAGCCAGAGTAGCCACCATTGTTGGAGATCACCGCTGCCACACGCCTTGGCATTGATTCAAAGAGACTTTGAATGACTTCTTGGGGTACAGCAGACCAAGGAGCTTCCACACGTTGCCAAAGTTCATCTGCTGTGGCAGCTGGGAATGGAATCTGGGTCAATCGTAGAGCAACCATGGACCACATGTTTTCTATCGGCGTAAGATCCGGAGGGCGAGGCGGCCAGGGAAGCAATTCAATCTCGCGATTGACGAAGAACCGTTGGACAATGCGTGCCACGTGTGGTCTCGCATTATCCTGTTGAAATATGGCTGTGGGCAAGCCCTGAAGGTAAGGAAGGACAACTGGCTCCAACACCTCGGAGATGTAGCGCTGGCTGTTTAAAGTACCGGCAATGCGTACTAGAGGTGTGCGAGAGTGATATCCAATACCGCCCCATACCATAATACCCGGTGCAGGACCAGTGTGGCGGTGCATAACGCAGCTGTTCAGCATCCTCTCTTCACGGTGTCTCCAGACTCGAATGCGACCATCGTGGTGTTGCAGACAGAAGCGTGACTCGTCAGTAAAGACAATTTCATTCCATTCTGCCGTCCACATCCTTCTGTCATCGCACCATTGGCGGCGGAGACGTCTGTGGTTCTGCGTCAAGGGTAGACAAAGCAATGGACGTCTTGCGGACAGACCACTCTGCTGTAAACGGCGTCGAATGGTACGCGCAGACACTGGATGATGCGTTACAGACTGCATGTGCTGTGCTATGGTTCGTGATGTGACTGAGCGATCAGTCACTGCCATGCGCACAATTTTCCTGTTATCACGTGAAGTGGTGCGCTGAGATGGATGCGATCGAACACACCGGTCCGTCGTACCCTCCTGCATCCAACGATCACATATCCGCATTACAGTTGTTTGGTTTCGTCCAACACGACTACCGATTTCCCTGAAAGATAATCCACAATCTCGGTAGGCCACTATCCTTCCTCTGTCGAACTCGGATACTTGATCAAAAGATGATCGCTGTTTTCGACGAGGCATAATTGATCGTTTTTTTTTAAACCACAAGAAAAACACAATTGCCGAACTTGAAATCGTCGAAATCTCCAAGCCTTAAATAGCGCTTTGAAGTGGCGCCACAGGCGTGCGTGATGTACGTCTGCGCTGAAATTCTAATCATTTGCATATCTCACCTCCGCTAATGCATGTTGTAAATTTCATGTTATTTGCATGTTTCCTTCAGGGTGTTGCATTTACAGTGGCCAGCAGTGTATTTGAAAATTCATTTAAAGCAGATTTTATTTCACTGTGTTTAATGAGATAAATTAAGCGTACACTGCGGGTGACAGATAAAGGAATACTAGCTATAAATTCAAATAATGTTTCTTATACTACCTTGTTTACGTCAAAATTCCCCAACCTCTCTCCCACTGTAAGTGTAAGCGTGCATGTGTGGATGCTAAGATGTTGTGTTTAAGCATATTACTATCACTATAAATATTTTACAAATTAAACAACAATTACTTTATTTGTCAGCTGGAAATAAAGCTCAGGAGTACCTAAAGCCCAAAAATGGATTTTCAGCATCAAAACATGCTGAAAATCTATAACAATTAGGGGAAAGTAGAATTGAAAATGTCGCCCAGCGGCTAAGTGGTTAAGGCGTCAGCCTGTCACGCCGGAGCATGGGTTCGATCCCCCCATAAGACTTGGTTGTATCCTGGGGAACCGGTCAGTCTTCCGCTTGCGAAAGAAGCCCCGTCTAGAAAGGGGAGCTGCAACCCATCGTCCGTAGCCGGTGTCATCGTTTGTTAATAAAATTCCTGTGTGATTTATGTGTTTCTATTTCCTTGAATTCATATGTACACCGGACTGGGGTGTGATGTCATCAGCCCCCAGGGCCATTAGAAAAAAAAAGTGTTGAAAATTGAATATACCTATAGCTTTTGCGTACTGGTAGCGCCACCTGTCTGCTTCACGGTTTGAGCGAAGCAGTGTATTTAGTTCATACACTTGAATGAATAAAACCCTGACGCTTGAATTCTTGGTGATTTAACATTTCTTGAATTTCTTCACGTAGGGTAATGACGCTCACTCAAATATCTCTGAACAGAAGCTATTTGCAAACACGTGACTGGTGCAGCCATCTAGCTAACATCGTTCTAAGTTTCCAGTTAACAAATATCTACCGTCCTATGCAATGCATTTTTATACAGCCCTATTGTTGTTTTTACTTTGATTTATCGTTAACTTCCTGTGCACCTAAACCGACGGTAAGTAACTCATTCTTTTTACATTGCTAGTTTATGTATTAGTCCTTGAAAGTGCATCTATTTAGCTTCACATTCATACGTTTATTTTTTTAGCTTGTGTTTCGCTTACTACATCACATTAGAAACTAATATGGCGACGAAAGGTAATGACGCGTATGTGAGTGAGATTACCCTCCACTGAATGGTATTACACGAAGTCCAGGTTTTAAATGATAATAATAACATAAATAATATTCACTATTTCCTTTTTTTTTTGTTACAAATAAAAAAATTTCCCTAGAAGCTATTTCTCAAATTTCAGTGAATAAAAAAATAAAAATAAAAATAAAAATAAATAAATAAATAAATAAATAAATTCACCGTTCCAAAAAGTACTTATATAATTTTGTTTAATATAAATAGAGGTCGAACAAAATGAACCAATATACAAATAAGGCACCATAGACATAGTAAACTATGAAACCTGCACTGATGGCAGTAGCTTCTGGGACATTAGTATGGAAGGCTACTTCCGAATTCAACATTCATTTAGTACGATCAAGGACAGGATTGAGGCAGGACGCTGTTACGGACCATGTTTGGGCACGAAGGGCATTTTCATTGAAGAACAAGCAGGTGAAATTGAAAAGCATGTTTTACTTTTAGCAAAACTGTGCTTTGCTAAAAGATTTCTGAGATTTCTGAGATACGAAATACGTCATTCGTATTCGTATCTCAGAAACTAGATTTGGAGTATGCTGAAAGAAATGGCATTAAAATAGCTTTTTAAGAAAAAAAAGAAAAGATGGAAAAAAGTCTGACTGTATTGATTTCTGGGAAGACTCCCAACCATAGTTACTTAAACCAGAAGCACGAGCTTGAAAAGGTGAGTTTGCCTTCGACAAAGATGAAGTGCTTCTATTCTTTTCAAATTTAAAGAAACTGATGTCCAAGTTCGAATTTCAAACAACAGGATTTTATAATGTGAACGATAGGTGCATCTCAACGATACAAACTCCTTCTCGAATAATTGCAGCAAAAGGAATGAAGCAGGTTGGAAACCTAACAAGTTGGGGAAAACGGCAAAATATTACAGTATACTGTTGTTTTACTGCTTCCGGACATTATATCCCCCATATGTTTATTTTCCCTGGTAAAAGGAAGTCACCTCAGTTAGAGAGAGTAGCACTTGCAAGTGGTATATATCGATGCACTCCAAATGGTTGGATGACAACAGAGTTATTTATTGACTGGCTGCAACACTTTGCAAAGGAATCCAATACTTCAGTTGACATTCCCGTTTTGTTGGTAATGGCCACAGCAGCCATTCGTCTCTAACATCTTAATTATTCCGCAAATAGAGTGGCATCCATCTTGTCTCTATTCCCCCATACACGTCACATCGACTACATCCTCCAGATCTCTGCTTTTTGGATCCCTAAAGCAGCGCTTCTTCTACTTTTTCCATTCACGACCCCTTTTTATCATCGAGATTTTTTTTTCGACCCCAGGAAATAAGGATTTAAAGATAAATATTTTCTTAAAAATAATTTATTTCTTTGGTATACAATATACTACATATAAAAAATAGCAGTGTATATGAAAAACAGTAATAAATAAAATAAAATATATGTCTTAGATACTCGCGGTGGGCGACAATAATTAAATTCATGTATCAGAATTAAATTTTTTTCGACCCCAAAATTCGCTTTGCGACCCACAATTTATGAAACTCTGCCCTAAAGGCTTCTCCGGATAGTGAAAGCGATATTTTCGTGAGACACAAGGTTCTGGAAAGAAATAAAACCATATAACATGGCGGTCAACAAAGCGTATTGTAGGGGTGTCTTCTTCATGGATTTAGGGTGTTCATTTATTGATACAAACAATCTGACGTCCCTAAACACTGAAGAAGCTGTTAACAATGGTATTCGTAATGTGGAGTATGAATGTTGAGGGAAGAAACAAAGGAAGATATACCCGGCACTTCAAATGAACACCACTTCAGTAGCTGATATTTCACCAATTCCTGGTCCGTCAAGCAATCCGAAGCAACGAAAATTAAGCGTAGACAACGCTCACAAATTTCAACAGCAAACCTCCATTGAAAAACAAAACTTAAAGGCATTAGAAAGACGAAAATCAGAGAAGACCCAAAAAGCAGAAGAAAAGCATTCGTGTTCTGGAAATATTAAGAAAATAGAATTTTAGAAGGAAAGGAAGGTCCCAAAAAAGAATTAATAGCAGATCTGAATGAAGACAATAGGTATTCTCAGTTGTGTGCTGATGATGATCTACATGATGTGCTTCCACTAAAAGAAGAAATTTGCTATATTGCGGAGAATTTGGAGGAATAACGAGCTGTGGATCCGCTGTACAATATGGTCGTAATTGGTCACATAAAGACTGCAGTGGTGTGGACAGTGCAGAAGACTACAAAATTGACTTTTGCATTCTCTAAATCTTTAGCCGACTTTGAGTGACATTGCCCTACCATGACCGGCAATACCGCTCAGTGCATAGAATTTCTGATGATATAATAAAAAATGTTTTCTAATGTATTTGCTTAACAAATCTACTACAATTATACACAAATCATTGAAGTTACATTTCGTTATCAAAGTTTTGATTTTTGTGTAAATTTGAGCATGTTATTCAGTACTCGCTTAAGTGAGCATCATTCCCCTAATGTCCTCTAACATTATCAAATTACAAACCAGTGATTTCACTATGAAATGGAAGAAGGAGTCTCCCAATGTGTGTAGCATATTAGAGTAACCATTCTGCCAGCATTCAATGATTTGCTTTTCAAGAAATGGAAGTGCATTTGATTCCTTTTTGTGTTGTTATGTTTTGTGATTTATGCATAAATGCCACCATGTAGGATAAAACGTGCAAAATTATCTAAATGCATTTTAAAATAAATATTTTTCTGCACAATGATCCAGCACAACATTCAATAGGAATCTACGGCAAATGAAAATATGAAATTACAGAAAAAAAAACAAACGTAATGCTTAAAATATATCACATTCCATAATGTCTCCCTCCCGCTTATGCCAATAGCTATCTGTGAATCCATAGATGAGTACAGAAACGAAGCAAAGTCTTACAACGTCTTTGTTATGGTACTAAAGAAATATCTGCTAAATGCCGGAACAAATTTGTCAATTTTACCCAATCCATTACCAATCCATTGTCAACACTTTCCAGAATTACTACAGTATTATTAAATGTTTAAATAAAAATATGAAATTACAAATGAAAATATGCAATTACAGAAACAAAGCAAACTTAAAGTTTAAAAAGATATCACATTCCATGATGTCTTCTCGCGCTTATACCAATAGCTATCCGTGAATCGATAGATGAGGTAAAGAAAGCAAGCAAAGTCTTACAACGTCTTGTTATGATGCTTAAGAAATATCTGCTAAATTCCGGGAACAAATTTGTCACTTTTATCAATCCACTACCATTCCAAATGTCAACACTTTCCAGAATTACTCCAATATTATTAAATGTTTAAACACACATGTGGTACTACACTAAAATAAATATTCCCTCCATTGAGCATCCGCAAAATAAAGCTCATATAACTTCAAGTGTTCGTCTTTATTAACACAATGCTGTCAGGCTCGGGCGCAAAATAAAATCATCTTTCATCTCCCTGATCGGCTTATAATTTGATTCTATTGATATAAATAATCGGTTCTTTCAATTCTATAGTAAAACAGAAAGTTTAGAAAGAATTGTCATAAAAGAAAGGGACAGAAAAATAGAAATAAAATATTAATTCAGTTGATGACAATACAAAGATAAAAGAATTCCGATTTCCTTATCTCAAACAACTCTTTATTCGTTAATCGTTACTCTTTAATCGTTAAGCCGCATAAAAAAAACTAGACATCTTTTATATTATATTTCTAGCAAAAACTCCATTTCCACGTAAAAAATCTGATGTTCCAGACATAATCTAAGAAAATTGAGATAATTTATGTCTTGTCTTGTGTGTCCTTTTTTTATTTTATCTCTTACTTTGAACTCAACAATAGCAAACTACTTCTTGATAGATTCACTTAATCTCCAGTGGTAAATATTCAGCTGAAAAAATATTCTATAATCGATTCTTTATCTAGTTAATTAGTTACTCATGTTTACTTTAATTTTATAAAAGCGTAATGTGATAGAATTATCAGAAATAGTTTACACAAATTCCAAAAAAAAAAAAATACCTTTACACTTAAGTCCATATAATATCACAAATTTGTAGTTTCATAGTTTACTTCATCCACACTTCGAGGGAGAAATTCTCATCCCATCGCCATTTTATTCAAAATGTTGGTGCAGAGCAAAATGTAGACAGTCGAAGACTCGGAAAACCAAAGCACATTGTTGTTGTGTCAGTAAGTCATATAGTGACCAAGTTTGATTACAAGTTTACCAAGTTTGATTACATTTGGTCCAGTAGTTTTCCTTTTATGACCATTTCAAAGTGGAATTTTAATTATAACTACCCTGTATATTATTTACAGAAGAATGTAGAGAAACGTTATAAAGATCTCTCCCTATCTGTGCATGACCACGTTGCTCTCCATTTCCCTGCTTAGTATTTCTATCAATTATTAGTAATAGAGGAAATTGTATACAGCAATTCATACATGATATAAGCTCTTTATCATGACTTTTATTCTATAGCATGGTTTTATATTATTTCTATAAACGCGTTTTATAAAGACAATGACAGTGCTCTATAGTGATTTAAATAACAACCATTTTACTAAAATCTCTTCATCACAGTACAATGCACATTTTTTTAATTATGTTTACTGATTTTTTAATTAAGTATACTGATCCTACTCTAGAGTAACACAGTTGCAAACGTTTTGTCCACTACTATTTAGAGTACATTCCACAAGGAGTCAAATAATTTTAGTTGACAGATTTTCCGTGAATTTTTATCATATAGAATTCATTAAAGGAATTATTTACTAATAATTGAATACCTGTTAAACATTAAAAAAAATAAACTGAATAGGTCTGACTCAAAAAGCACCTAGACTCAGCTTAGTTAATAGAATATTTTAACTAAAAATATGTATCTATATAGCATTTGAAATATCCTCAACGATATAGACATGAGTCTGAGATCGGTTTAATTCTTAGCTAATTAATTCAATGTATCATACTAATTAATTTAACATAAAGCATTTTCTGAAATCCTGAGGTATATTAGCATATTTCTGAACCTAAAATACATAAAGTGACTAAATAGTTCAATTGCAAATTTCCAATATTTAATGACAGAAGCTATTCAGTGCTGTGTAGCGTTTATAGAGGCTGAATGTCAATATCCAAATTAATATTATATGTTCCAAGAGAACTATTTTAGTTAACACTTTTCAGCAATTGCAATTACATCTCGGAATATTTGGAGCCTTTTATAAGTACAGAGCTTTTGATTCCAATATAAATAGTACAACCAATAAGTGTAATTACAGAGAAAGAAAAGAGTGTACTGCTAAACGATCATAAGGCATGTAACATTAAAACTCGATATATATATATATATATATTTAATTTTCCCTAAACAAAACGTGGTTATCGGAAAAAAATTTCTAAACTTTTTGTATCAGGTTCTTATAGCATATTTTTTTAAAAATCAGTTTTTGGAAAGATTTTTAAAAAATTAATTTTTGCCTTTTTAAAGAATTATATTTTTTGTTATAAAATAGGAATGCATACTAATTTTAAATGTTCCATGTAGGTCTCAATTATTTTTATTAAAATAGGATATTACTTACAACTGAAGAAACTCCAATTTCCATATGTGTTATTAAAACACTTCAGCATCTGACCTATTAGATCTTTAAAAACCCTATTAAGGTATAAGTAGTATTTCAAAGATATCTGTTAATAATGCCTAAACAATGGCATACTTTTATACTACATCTGAAAGGGATTTTTTAAATTAAATGCTTAAATTTTGAAATTTTTAGCAGTTAATATTTTACATGACAGATAATCACTTGCTTCCTGTGACTAAAAATTAATGTTATTCTTTGAAAATACTGATTTTTTTTAAATTAAAAGCTCCCGCACAGCATTTAATACTTTACTTCCAAACAAAAAGAGTTATCCAAAATTTGCATTTGCTAATGTGCTTTTTCATTGTCTTGTTAAAAAATTCAGGGTGGCTTAACATAATATTTGTTACGAGAACTTCATCTTATTCATATACTTATACTTATAGAGAAACATAATATGATAAAATTTATTATGTACAAATTTTCTCTTTTTATGAACCAACCAATTACGCTCTTCGTGCCGAGTTTTTCAATAACAGAAAAGGCAGTTTAATATTTAAAACCTGACTATTTCCAACAATAGAAATTTTTATCTTGAAAACTTTAAATCATGTCTTGTCATGCTTTTGTAATAAAACAATCATCGATATGTTCTTTTAGTGCCTTTAAAAATCCATCTTTAAAACCCAATCATTGATAGGCCAGGATTTACTGACATGGTTCAACACTATTTTTAGCATTAAACAGAATTTAAAGTTCTTTAATCTGCCATTTCATCAATTTGCTTCAGATCAGCAGACAGACAAGATATGGGTTATCAGTTAGTGTGGTATTTTTTTGAAAAATAAAACCAGCATTAAAAGTTCCATAGATTTCATAGATTGAAATGTCCATCCCTAAGGCAAATATTTGAAAGGAATTACTATCAAAATTCAGTCAATATACTAAAACTTTCAATGAACTGAAATTTTATGATTATTTTATGATATTACCTCACTAAAATTGATATTTCACTTTGTATAATTAATAAATAAGCTTTATTACTTTTTTTGGAAGTTGCTTAGCTCGGAGTAACATTAATCTTGAATCTTGAAATTTTGTAAGGTATCATTTTTCGTAAAATATTGACAAATAATTTAATAAATTAGTTACTCCTTCATCCATCATTCTGCCCTAGCATCAAAAGTAGAAATTATGTATATATAATGGGGGAGTTGGAGGATATTAATTTAAACCTTTAGGAGCGCCATTTTAATAATTCCAAAATGTGTAAAAGATTTTTTTTCCAGATCTAAGTCACAAATAAAAATATAACTACACCAAAACCAACCCACCGAAATATTCTTAACAGATCCGGAATTAAAGTCAAACCAAATTACATTCAATATTGTAATCCCGTTTTCATAATATTTCCGTGTCTAGAAAAGACTCTCGCTTCTGTGTCTTCTCAGGTCTATTAGAACGCCCCCCCCCCTCTCCCCAAGTCAAAAAATTCGGCCCTCTACATTTGCGTTTACCACACCTTAAATTTAAAATTTGAAATTCAATTCACACGCAAACCTAATGCAAGTTCTGATGCAGGTAAAGTCTCTGTTTTCGAAACGGAAATGCAAGGTTGCAGCTTTCTTTTAACTACATTATGTACTTCAAAAAAAGTCGCTTTGCTAGCTCGTTTATCTAAAGAGAACTAGCTAATGCTATAAATTTGTTCTTGGTATGTTTAAATCTTCTTTCAACAATTTTACTGTAGTGTCACTCCAGTAAAGGATGTAGGTAAATATTTTGAGATTTATAGATTTTTAAAAATGTCTTATATACATTCTGTAACTTAAAAATGTGAAATTAAATGAAATTTTTACAATAGTTTTAACCTTCCAGAAAAGGCAAACAACTGAATTTGATAGGTAAACTGAAAATATCTTCAAGTTATAACAGGAAAAATGTGAGTCATGGACTAACGAATGCATACATTGCTGAAATCTTAAATATCTATACATTTGCGTTTTTTTATAAACGCACACATTAAAGTAAAACTTTGAAATGGGCTTAATTTATCTTTTTGCAAGTTTTAAAAGGATTTTTTTTTCCTGAATTTGACAAATCTAAGAAACGTGCCTATGACGTCAATTTAATGTTTTGTATTTTCTACAGCCACAGTGCTAGCAAAGTGCATTACATTATTGAATTTACTTAAAACCTCATTAATTAACTTAACTCATTAATTAATAATAAAATATTGAAATGCCTGAAACAGTTAGGTTGACAAAATCGTTGTACTTTTTTATTTTAGACAAAAGTACTTAATTAACTTAACTCATTCCTAAATTTACTAGCTCGAAGCAACGTGCATGTTTCATATTACATGTATCTTTAATGACACTATGCTTGCAAAGTGCCTTGTATCACTGAATTTAGTTGATAAATTCAATAACTAACTTTGTAAAAATATTGAAACTCATTCATGGTCAGGAATAAATCTAATTAACGATCTATTCTCGAAACAACTAGAATAGCCAAACCGTTCGTTTTCTATTTTAGAGGACAATTACAGCTCTTTATGTAAACCTTTTATGATTTTTTTTAAATTAGGAGGTATACTTTTAAATAATGCACAAAAATATTCAATGAGTTATTGGATACTCTGAATTAGCATTTGATCAAAATCCTATTTTGCTACATCAGTAGAATTTGTATAGTTCCAATATGAAATTGAGTGAAATTCAACGAAAAATCATTTTGCCTGTGTAGCCTATATATACGGTGAAACAGGAATCTTGAGCTGTCATAAATCCTGCGGAGCAATTGTGATGCAATCTTCAAATTAACATAACCAATGAATACTAAGATTCACATTCATATAAGTAAACAATCTCCCTTTTTTAATACGGGAAATTAATTTATTCTTAAGATGAAGAGATAGAAAATTGTGAAAGGAAATATAATGAAATGATGGGGGAAGAATATTGTCTTTTCATTACGGAGCTGCGATACGTTGCGGAAGCTTCTCAGTAATAAGCCTAAATAAATAATATTATTTCTATTAAACTTCTCAGGAGTGATTCATTCATTTATGAACTTCAGTTTTTAAGTGTACGAATACAAGGGAGGGTAAATTTGTTCTTTGAGATATATGCTTTAAAGTCACGTCCAAAGCAATTGTTTTGCTTAATATTCAAAGTTTTTACATTTAATTAATATACATTGTTCTTTTATTTCTAAAGCATATTCCCATACATATACTTTCATAAATGTGTATATGTATGTATATATAAAAGGTATATGAATACCTAAAAACTAAACTTACATCACAACTTGCATATTTCTGTTTGGTATTTACATACAGTAAATAATTTGAATTCTCTTTTTACTATTTACTTACAATTGCAGTTAAGATTAAAAAAAAATTCTAGTCCCCCCCCCAAAAAAATTAGTTGTAATATATAAACTGTCACTAATCTATTTAATATTCTTTTAACAACAACATCAAGCTTAGATCAGCAATAAAAAAGTGATAGATTTTAAATTTCACGTCCGTATGCTTCTGTATGAGGTGTACCAATTTGTTTTTCTGACCATAAGTGTTTCAATACTTACTTGTTTTTCTGTAAGCCATTGAAAGCAACGAGTTTTAGACTTTAATGAAAAGAACTGGTGAAAAGTGGAATTAATAGCATTGAGGACATTCAATAAAGTAATCAACTCCCCTTTCCAAAAGTAGGAGAAGCACATTGGGAATATATATCTTGTTGATGTTGTTGTTCTTTATATTAACAATCACTGTTATCTACAAAAACATTTTGTGCTACATATGTACCGTAAAATAATAACTATTTTTTTGTTATTAATGTTATGTATTTTACTTTTCTCTAGATTACGAATGATTCTAAATTTCTCTCGATATAATTTTATTTGAATTCTTTGTTAAAAGATCAAATAAGTAGATAAATGCATATATTTTGTACTAAATAATTAAAATGTCTCAAATCATAATCATATATTATACATAAGATTAATTGATGTATAACTTTCTTTTCTTCTGATCAACGAGATCACAATTAGTAAAATGTTCTTTTAATTTAATTAAATTTATTCCTGATAATCATTTTCATGGAAATACTGATTTCTAATTCACATATTTCATAAAGCTTTTTCGCAAATCTCAAACGTTCTAATTTTATGTATTTATTGGGTTATTTATTTATTGTATGTATATAATGATGAAAACTACACTTGTGACTATATATCGTCGTCTTAACAAATGTGAACAAAATAAATATTTTAAGCTAGACGTAATATCATAAATATCGAAGGATTACTTTGTACTGGATACCATTATTTGTTTTTCCCCTGATCATATAACTATCTTGGTATTGATTTCTTAACTTAGGCAGAATTGGCAAAATGTAAAAATTTTTAAAATCTAAACATATAAACACATAAATAGATAATTAATTATTCAGAATCCTCAGTATAATCTACATAAATAAAACAGTTCCGTAACTGACTGACAGATAACGCACAGACCAAACCGCTGGACCTAAAGGGCTGAAATTTTGCATGGCGATTCTTCTTATAGTGTAGAGGTTCACTAAGAAAGATTTTTGAAAAATTCTTCTTAGATTTTTTTAATTAAATTTTTAAGCTGTTTTTTAACATTTTTTTAAGTTTGCATTTAAAATAATAATCTGAGGGTTATAAAATTTATATCTAGAGAAAGGTCATAAAAATTCCTTTAAAATGAAATCTTTTTCGATTATTTACCTCCATCGCCTGATTTTTGGGGAGTTTTTAAAGATTAATTTTTAGATTTTAATTTATTAAATGCTGATCACGTGATTTCTTTTTCTGGTACATTAAACTAATTTTGCGCCACGTGCATAACAACAAAATAAATTGACAATAAAATCAAAATAAAGTACATAAAATTTAACCACTAGATTTATTGAGATTTTTAAGAATTCAAATTAGTGACTACAATCCAGGAACTGATAGACCACATTTATCCAGACATTGTTCAAGTACAGAATACGCCTATAGAATGGTTTTGCGAAAGGACCATTTTGACCCCCAAAAACCATGAAGCTGCGTTCATTAATGACATCTTGCTAAAGTCCTTTGACGGGGAAGAAATAGTCTACAAGTCGATAGACACTGTTTTTAATTTAGATGATGCCGAACCACCGGGTCTTCCATACCATAAGCTTTCTTTGCGGAAGAGCACACCCGTAATGCTCCTTTGGAATTTAAAACCACCGAAATTGTGTACTGGCACTAGACCTCAAGTCGAAGCCCTGCATAAAAATTTTATCGAAGCCATTATTTTATCCGGGTGTGCTCAAGGAGAAAAAGAGTTCATGCCACGCATTCCGCTAGTACCCAATGACCTCCCCTTTGACTTTAATAGACTTCAATTTCCCCTAAAAGTATGCTTCGCCATGACGATAAATAAGCTTTAAGGCCAAACTTTAAATACGCTGGCGTAGATTTAAGAGAAAATTGTTTCTCCCACGGGCAGTTTTACTTAGCTAGCTCACGCGTACGTTCGCGGACGAGCCTGGTAATGTTAGTCTGCCCAATGAAGAAACAAAAAATATTAGTTATAAGAAAATCCTCTAAAAAGCAATTCCATTATTTTTTCATTGCAATTATCTTAAAATGTACTCCGTAGCGAAGTACGGTTATTCAGCTAGTATTTATATAAAAGATTCCCATTTCTTCAGGTACAGTATTTCTAGCCAATATACTGCTATTTTCTCCTTACTGGGGAAATCAAGAAACCCTTTAACCCCCCCCCACACACACACACACATACAGGAATGTATGTGTGATTGTATGTCTCTAAAGAGAATTTCTCCACAGTTCGAGATGCACGGTTATTACCACACTGTCCTTCAGTTAAAAGTCCAGTAACATACCATCTCATATTCAGTGCAAAGCTTGTTTTTTACTGAAAATCTTAAATAAAGTGTTAAATCTGCGAAGAGTGCTGTTTCTTCGTAATGCAGGTTCGTTTAGAGACATATTTGGATAGCACTAGGGTGGAGGCCAGGCCCTTATTTTCCATTAGGCCCGATAGGCCCGGGCCTAGGGGCCCCCGAATGTTGGGCCCCCTCCCCCAACATTTTTATTTTAAAGAAAAAAATTCCCAATTTAAAATTTTTTATTTTACCTTTTTTAATAGCAATTTTTTATATATATATCATTTCAAATTTGATTGATTGGTTCATCATATGTTTAGTTATAGGTATAGTTCATAATATATATGCTATAGTGTATATAAAGGATTAATAAGTTTTTCTGGTTGCATTGTATTGGTGTTTGAATGTTGAGGCTAATATGTTGTATTGCTTTATGTTATTTGATAATGTACTAGGCTTATACACTTCAAATAGGCAATTCTTGGTAAAAAATGCTTTCACGGTGATTTATGATTATTTTTTTTGTGTAACAATTTTGGAAATTTTACGCCCACATCAGTGTTAGGGGGTCTCCATCCCGAGTTGTTCCCATAGTCAATAATTTTCTAAAGCGGGCCCTGGTGGAGGCTCAGATAGATTCGCTTGCATGTATTGTTCAGCTAGAGTCAAGTGCACGTGTATACACACGAGCTCATTTACATCCTAAGGACCTATTTTGTCTAAATATAAATAGAAGAAAATGTTTTACTACACAAAATGTCAGGGTAAAGCAGCGAATCGAAATTATGAGTATGCTTCAGTATGACTGAATATCATATAAACCAGTAAAATATAACTTTTAGAGAAAATGCCTTACAAAACATATTTTTTAAAAGCCCACATTATAATCATAAAGATTACCTTATTTATTCGCTAAACTTTCTACATCACTTTTTTTTATTTCTTTTAAAATTTTTTGGTGTTTAAATTCATAAAAAAAGTTATTTCTAAATAGAGTTTGTTTTTACCACATTATACGTGTAGTCAAAATTAACCCGTAATCATATGCATAAAAACTGGTGCATTTGAATTTTTCTTGGATTTTTTTTTCGAACCTTTCTTGGCACCTCACCAGAAGGAGATTAAAAGTCATGTATGATAATATTTTTTTAATCTGTTCCACAATGAGGAGAAAATTGAGCTTGAAAATTTCTTACACAGAGCACTGCGAAACGCAGATATCTTTCGACTATATTTCCTTATCATCTCAATAATTGAGAAATTTTGAAATTCACCATCTGTATAAACAGGTGAAACGTTATTTGATCATATTATATTGCTCATATCAGTCTCCAAAATTCTAATAAATTTACAATACACTATATGGTTCCTTTATAAATTCAAAATTTTCAAATAGTTGATATGGTATATGAACGATATCTTAAAATTTTCCTTAAAAGAATGAAATTAAGAAACCTAACTTTTCTAAACGGTCCGATGTACATATCTAAGTTACGCGTCGCATTGTATGGTCATGTTCTCTACCCTTAAAACTGCTAGGTTTTCTATTTTCTCATGGAGCATTTGGGTATCAAAGTTTGTCTGAGGGTAAATATAAAAACCACGATAAGTTTAAAGTTGTTCATGAAATTAGTAATTTATAGGACAAGTTTGTGTTTAATTAAGTTACGTAATTAGAAATACTTTTTTTGGCCTTAACATGTATATATATATATATATATATATATATATATATGTAATAGTGACAATAAAAGTCTATTTATCCGAAGTAATTCATTAAACAATTTCAAGACAATTAGTCAATCATCAAAACTTGAGAGCATAATTTTAACAAATACTACATTATAATACTACAAACATTAACAAATACCACATTACAATACCACAAACATTAACAAATACCACATAATTTCAGTAGCTCAGAATTTTGAGAAAGATCAGTGAATTAATAGTGCCGTTTACATGTGCCCAAAAACCCGGGTAAAAGCAGGGTCGTTTCTTGCTTTTTCCCTACGATAGGGAAAAATGCAGGGTGGATTTTCGACCCTGCTTCGAACTAGGATAAAACCCGCTAATTACTCATGATGCATTTCGAAGCAGGAAGCTAGTAGTAAACAAACATGGTGGATTTGAAGATGTGTGAATCCATGAAAATGCAGCCAAATGATCGATGGAAGAAATACCCCTGGAACCCCTTAACGATCGCATAATTTTCAAGAAAACAGTAGAAAAGTGCCTATTTTTTTACGGAGGATTTCATTTATTTCTTGATCTGCCCATCTAGTTAAAAAAAAATCATCCCCAATTACATTATAAATAGAATGGTACTGCCATCTGGTATGTAAAATAAGAAATAAAATTTCATTTCAATAAAATTTCAATAACATTTTCATACCTTAAAGTGTTATGGCAAAATTAGTAAATTTAATAAGTATAATCAATAATTAAACGTAACATTAAAATTTATTTATAAATTAATTATTTTAGAATTCACAGATAAAAATTTATTTATATCTATTTATGATTTTTTTTATTTATACATGACTAAAAATTACTGAAACAAAATTAAAATCAAAATTACATTTTGGTTTTATAAAAGGATTTATTAAAACAATAAGTATCTTACAATTAATCTTATAATTTAAAAAAATGCACCTATCGATTGGAAAATTTTCTTTCTAGTCTTTATTACTTCAGGAATTTAAAACAATTTCTTCCCACCAAACAGAGCTTCGTAATTTTGCCCACATTCTTTGTTGTGGAAAAACTAAATTTAGCGATGAAGCCACAGATCGTACGATTATATCTAATATCCACATCAATCTTCTAGTTCTTATATTTCTTTTTTCCTATCTATTTTCTAAATTTATTTTTAAAAACAACAGAAAAAAATCGTAAACGTTCTATGATTATCAACAGCGACTGACATGTGCTGCATTTAAATAACAAATAGACGCAGACGTAATTGTGTTTTAGAAGAGGAGTACATTGGACGTGTCGACTTTATCTCCTGTAAGCAATATATATGTAATCAAGGTGGGAGTGCTCAGTAGTTAAAATTTTAAGTAAAGAATTAAATTATTAAGGTAAGCATAACGCGGGTAAAAGAAATAAAATTAATAGTAAAGTTAAATTAAAACAAAAAAGTTAATTTTAACAAAAAAAATATAGAGTTACAAGTTAAGAAAATTTAGAAGAAAAATTAGATAAGACTAAAAATCCACGGAAAACAAAAAAGTAATAATGTTAAGAGGCCCAGAAAAGCAGATATCATAAGAATACAAAAAATATTTTTGCAAGTTTTTCAATCTTTTTGGATTTTTAAAGTTTTATGATTTTTTTGTTGTTATTTTTAAAATTTAAGAATACGAGGTCAAAAGAACAACAATTGGAAAAAAAGGCCATCCCCAGAACCATACACTTCGTAACGATATAAATGCGGAGTTCGAAGGTGGAAAGCTAAAAATAGCAATACAGTGAATTTGGAAAAGTACGACACCGGCTGGGATCGAACCCATAACGTGATTTACAAGGAATGATGGTGTATGAGGATCACTTCCGCCGAATCATGTGATGGCCTTTATTTCCTGTAAGATGGGTAAAAGCAGGGTGAAAATGTGGTCCCATGTAAACGGACTTCGAAGGTTTTCCCTGTTAGCGGGTAAATCCCGGGTATTATTGTTGTCCATGTAAACGCAGCTAATGTTTGTTTCCTTAATTATGTATCCATCCAATCAAATAAGTCATCTATCCTCTACTCTGTACCTTGTCCTACTACTGTACTCTCACTAAGTGGCCAATTAATTATGACCACATAATCAGTACATCGCTAGTCTATCCAATTGCTTTCAATACTGCCGTGATTCCTTTTTGTATGGAGTCTATGGGATGTTGGTAGGTGGGTTGAGGAATCTGAGACCATATCTCATCGCAAAATACTCAACTGGATTGAGATTTTTTTGTTTGTAAAGGCTATCTAAGCAAGGTAATTCTCCGCCACGCTCTTCAAACCATCTGGGGGCAATGTGGCTTTATTGGATGGAGCAATGTCCTGCTGGAATGATCCATCTCAACTTGGGTAATCCATTTAACATAACTGAATGTACTGAGTCAGCGAGAAGGTTTAAACACTTTTGACATTCAGACATTCTTTTGCACGTATTAATGGACCAAAAGAATGCCATGAAACATTGCCCAAACCATAGCATTGCCCACTAGTGTTGGGGCAATGAAAGGGTCTATGCTTCATGCTTTTTTTCCATAGTCACACCTTGCCATATGCATGGTATAATTGAAAACGGTACTCATCGGAACATTTTCGATTATTTACTCTTTCTCCTTGTGATCTTTATTGGAGATGGAGACGTTCGATCGTGTTAGCTGCAAAGAGTACAGGATTGCGAACAGACCCTCATCCGATTTGGTGTAATACGCGGGAACAGTACTGTATATGTGTGGTCGTGCAAACTAGTAGGAAACTGTCTATGAGAAACTTTCTATAATCGATGTGGAAGCGGACTGTATCTTCGAAAAGAACATAGTGAATGTAACAATAACAATAAGGGTTTATTAAAAAACCTATTAGAACATAAGTAGAAAATTTAGAATATGGGAGCAACCGATGTCTAGCAGAGCTCAGGTCCCGACCAACTACTAACTCGGCAGACAGACGCCGACTACTCAAGATAACGCCTACACGGCGCGCGCCAAGCCAATGCTTGGCAACCTAGTGCGGTTCAACGACCTTGCGGCTAACAAGTACGTTAGAGGTCTTCGGAGCTCTGATTGAGATTAGTTGTAATTTGATGCATTTTTGCCTTTAAGTTGGACTGAACAAGTTTAGAAACTGTCCTTGATCTGATAGTGACAACCACCAACTTACGTGTAGACCTGGTTTTTGTTTGGTAGACCACTCTTTATAATCATAAATAACAGCTATCTTGAACAATTCGCAAGCGAAGCAGTTTTGCTGATCTACTGCTACTAGCACCCAGATTCATTCCACGTTCAAAGTCCTTTAAATTACTTTTTTAATTCATTCCTTCACAAGCGATATACTTCAACTGGCTTTACAATATCTAGCAATCGCCTTTATCCTAATTTAACACTCTAGCAGCAAACATCGTGACGTCATATCTGAATTGAATAAAATTTCATAATTAATTGGCACTCAGGAAATTAATATCTACTCCAGTTAAATAATAGTTGTGGAGTGTTCATTGTTTCGTATAATGGTTTAATTCTCGTGAAAGTTATTGATATTCAGACACACTTTTGCTTTACCTATCTTTGACATCCTGTAGTGTTAGGGTATTTTATTTCACAGAAAATCCTGAATGAATAATCTTGCTGATTTGGATACTTGAACTATATATCCACCTACCAAGATGTAATTTAATTTTTTATTTTTGAATTTATATTAAATTTCCTTATAAATGGGGTATTTCTGAAGGGAAAAATATTCACAAGACTGTCCTATCAAAGTCATAATGATCATATTAAAGTCATGTCAGTTAAGGTCAAGATTTTAAATATTCCAATATTTCATCCAAAATGGTACAATACTAGACATATTATTTATTATTCTAGCTCTGTTTTTAATATTCCAAAAAATTTTATAATAGTTTCACTCACTTAGCGGATAATTATGTTATTTCTGTCAATATTTTAGAATAATAAACAGCATAATCTATATATATTAAATAGTTCCGTAACTGACTGACATATACGCTCAGACCAACCGCTGGATCTAAGAGCTGAATTTTGGATGGCGATTCTTCTTATAGTGTAGGGCTGCACTAAGAGAGATTTTTGAAAAATTCTTCTTAGATTTTTTAAAAATTGAATTAAGATGTTTTTGTAATTTTTTTAAATTTTTCAATCTTTTTCAAATCTTTACCTCCATTTTCTGATTTTTGGTGAATTTTTTAAAGATAACTTTTAAATTAATTTATTAAATGCTGATCATGTGGTTTCTTTTCTATTTGTGTTACTTTAAACTAGTTTTGCGTCACGTGTATAACACGCAATAGACAAAAAAAAAATTTTTTTTCTTGCTAATGCGACAGACGATTGGACATTATCCAAATACTTATTAAAATACAGTAAAGAAAGGTTCCCTCAACTGAACTATATTAATTGTATTATATTCTTTAGTATGTTCTATTAGATTTAATTTGAATATTTTCTCTACATTATTTTGTCTACAAAATATCCATTACGATTTTTTATAAATATATATATACATATATATATATATATATCTATATATATATATATCTATATATAGATATATATATATATATATATATATATATATAGTATATACATATATATATTCTTTTACACCAATTGCATACATTGATAGTTGTATTTATTATAAATATAAATAATAAAATATATATAAATATATATATATACCTATATATATATATATATATATATATATATATATATAATATATATATATATATATATATATTGGCATTAATTGCATCCATTGACCGGTGTATTTAGTTTTAATGTACGCCGTAGTAGCGAAGTACGGGTATTCAGCTAGTATAAATATAAACAGGCATTAGAGAAATAAAAATTAAATATTTTTACTTATTTTCTTAATACACATGCTCCGCATTTATTTAGAAAGCGGATACTCACTAAAATTTTTGATTTCATTCTATGTAAACAGGCCTCATTAGCATTTATTTCATGCGTTGTAATCCCAAATCATGTAAACTTAACACCACTAATATAGAAGAAGCATAAATTACCACTTTTGCGCCTAGGTTTAATATCGCATTTCTCTAAGTTTAAATTTCAGAAACAGGTGGAGAAACATATAAGGTACTGCTCCATTTATTACAAATTTAATAACAGGATGCATCTTTAACGTCCATGCAGAAAATTCCGTAAAATCAAATTTGGTTTTAAAAACTATTTTTAAGGTAAAGATGTCTCATATTTCAAAGGGCAAGACGGTCAAGAAATCTAATAAATTTATATGTCTTTCAGGTTTTTTTAAAGCCTAGGGAAAAGAGGGATTGCTAAGCATTTTTTATTCTATTAGTTTTCTGTTTTGACCTTGATACTCATATAAATATCTAGCTCGCGTGTTCTTTTTCTTCAGGAAATAATACCAAGTAAACAATAGTAAGAATGATTTTAATAAGCATCCTTATAAAATAATGTCTAATCTTTTATCAAACAACTCAGATATGAAGTCGGAGATGATTAATAAAGAAAAAGGTAAAGAAAAAATGGAAAAGAAACTTTCCATCTATTCAGTGATTAATCATTTGTAAACATTTACGACAATTTTTTTTCTCGGCGTGCTTCTTCAAACCAATTTTACTAAAAATCACTTCACTTATTATTAAGGATTTTCCAGCTATTAACGTCGGAGAGAGGAGAAATAAAAAATCATATTACGAATTTCGACCAAAAAAATGTGTTTTGACAAGTTTGAAATGATGTTACAGAATAATATACATTTCCTCACTTAAAAAGGGGCCTTGAATAAACTTGTTCGACACTAGTTTTAGTCTTTTATCCATAGTGTATTACACAAGACTAATACTTCTACTGAAAAGTCATGATTTTTTCAATTATTCTGTGATAACAATATTTTATTAAATCTGTACTTCTTGTGTTTCAGGTCTTGTTGATGACATATGGTTATGAACATCATAAATTACTAAAATTAATCGAAAATTTCATCATTAGTTATGTACAGCACGTACAGCCACAATACTAAATTTACGTGTAATTCGACGTACCGTAATCCAGTGTTCTCAGAAAACATGCAGTCGTACAATTATTCTGTGATAATAATATTTTATTAATCTGTATTCTTGTGTTTCAGGTCTTGTTAATGACATATGGTTATGAACATCATGAATTACTAAAATTAACAGAAATTTTCATCATTAGTTATGTTACAGCGCGCTACAGCTACAATACTGAATTTACGTGTGATTCGACGTACCGTAATCCAGTGGGATCAGAAACATGCAGTCGTAACAGAATAATTAATTCCTGGGCTTTCCTGGCATGTAGCCTAAATATAGTACACTTCTCTTTGAAAAACTACACTATAAATCTTATTCATGCCCATTTTTTACTACTTCAGCTGTAACCTGATGTCCATGAACAACAAATTAACATTCAACCATAAAATGTAGCGTTTATTTGACACTTATGTACACTGTAAGGACATTGCCTTAATAAAAGACTGCCAGCCATTTTGTCTTTAATGCTTTATTTGCATTTCTCGACTAAATACAGGCTATTACAATATATATAAAAGATTAAATTCGTGGGTTCACGGCATCGACGAGGAAGGTCAGACTTGAGTTGTCGCTGCGCTCATTCAGGTTTATCTAGGTCCGACAGAATCTCCTTGTCTCCGGCTCCAGCGTCACTCTGAATAACTTAATCTTTGAATAACTGACATGTTTTAACTCGCATCCGGCGACTTTATATACCTTCGCTAAACGTTCTCGCAAAGTCTGGAAAACGCCGCCTTTCTTTATTCAGTTATTGTTACTAGACGACTAAGCGCCTCCGGTTGGCAACTTCCTTTTTGTAGCTGATGAACTGTTCCCCGAGCTGTCGGTAGCACTTCCGGTCTTTATGTCGCCAGGACTGTCTGTCTCCAGCTGTATGAATCAATTATGTGCACAGACATGCGTTGGTTGGTCTTCCCGGAATTTCCACAAACAAAATATTCGCAATTGTACGGGAGTCGTTACAACACGTAACGAATTTACAGTGATCACCCCTAAGGGACAAATATTTACTTTTCATTTATTTTAGCCTTTACGTTATAGTCAAATCTTCCATGATCATCAAAGTATTCCTCATCTTTCATTGCCATATGTTTAAAGTATTTTTAACAATCGTTATTTCTCGTGTTAGTAAGTTCGATGTTATTCTAATGATATTTTAGAACAACTAGTTATGAATTTCATGTTAAGTACTAATAATATTCAATAGTTTATAAAAGTTTCGAAATTTAACACCGGGAGGAATTTTGTTTAAGGGTTACTAGCGGTCATGTAATCATGATTTTTAGTATGAAAAAATCATACCTGACATAATCACAACACTAAAAGCCATTCTTAAAATGGACTCTGAGTGTATAGTCAAATTTAAAGTGTGACATTTGTGTTATCTTATCCACTTTTCTGGTTAGAAAGTTTTTACCAATCTCATATTTTTTTCTAATTCTGATAGAATCAAAAGATATTCCCGTAAACCTTTAAATCACCTTTAAAAGTGAAGAAGTGTTCATCTGTTTGAACAGATGAATAATATATATTTACTTTTACATAAGATGCAATAAAAATGGCTACTTTTCAAACAGAAATGTTGCATAAAGTCAGTTCCAAACATATTTTCGAGATACCGACAAGTTTATATATATATATATATATATATATATATATATATATATATATATATATATATATATATATATGACACGCTCGCTACATACACCCTTCCCAGTACGTCGTCTTAAATCCAAACTACGCTTTCTTAATCTATCTCTACATAATTATTAAAGTTATAGCAGTCAATGAGTTAAAAGACCGGTGGCAAAGAACTACAATTAATACATCTAACATATTTTATTTTCCCAATAATTTCCTACCTCATTCAATCTGTAAATTTTATCAAGAACTCATCAAGCTCCCCGCGTGACGCGTGACTGTCTCAATCAAGAATTTCCCGCCATCTGATTAAAACGCTATTGTTTTTTACCATCTAAAACCATCGCTCATGTCCACAAGAGCTTCGTTACGTAGGCACCGAAGATGAGGCAAAGGCGTTTACCACGAACTGTCACTCAAATCCAAAGGGAATTTCTCCGATTTCTCTCGATGCATTTCGAACCAAGATATGAGAATAGTGGCGTATTACGCCATGACAATAAATTAATTACTAAGCCCCCTTTAAATTTAGAGTAATCATTCTTTCCCCTCTAAATTCTTGGACACACACACACACACACATTATATATATATATATATATATATATATATATAACCTATATATATATATATATATATATATAAAGATTTTTCTTATTTTTTTCTAAACTTTAGGGCTCTTGCGCGATTTCAAACCAATTTATATTTTTTATATTATTTTCCCCGTTATTAGGATGCCAATGCCTAAGTTTTCCACGTGATTAGAAATTGATTTAAAAAAATATTTTTTTTCGCCCCACCCTAATATATAAATATATATATATATTTGTGTGTGTGTGAGTGTATATATATATATATATATATATATATATATATATATATATATATATAATATATATATATATAACTAGTTCTTATGTAATTTTAACCTATAAATGTCATTATCTTGCTAAGGTTTTGATAATCGTTTGGACATATTTGGGTCTCAATAATTTGCAATCCCAAAATTTTACATTTATCTTTGTGCAAATTGTTGCTATTCTCCTTTTCCTGGATTATTTCAATGAAATTTAATATTTTCTTTATCATTACCAATAATATGAATATATTTTTTATTTATTCAATGCAGCTTTATTTCAATGTCATTATGTACTTACCTTGAGTCCTTAATGATATTTCTGTGGACATTATGTAAAACTTGAGCTTAATATCATAACTATTATCGGAATAAAATTGCAAATGATCCTAAATGAAGTTATAATGATAGATAATCAATATATCGGTTATAGTTACTTAATTAGAAATTTATTGGGTTTAGTTAATTAATTGCATTGATTAGTAATCTGTTTAAAACTGAACATTATAGAAGTATAGCTGAACGTTTTAATTATGCGTAATGTGTTTGCTATGGACATTAATTGTGTATAGGACTATATGTCATTTTATTTTATTTCCTCATAAATACTATGTAACATTATTTAAAGATAAAAATTTGGATCTCATTATTTTATCTTTTGAGTTGAAAAGCAAAGATCCAGAAAGTTTTCTATTGTCCGTAACTTATTTGAAACAACTTTTGCGCTTTTAAATATGGCATTGTTTATGTACATATACAAAATACGTTTCAATTCAGAAACTAGAAATAAATGTTAGAATTTTTCATAGTTTGAAATTCATAACCAATGTTTATATTTTTAGACCTTTTAAAAATTTGAAAAGTCTGAAACGACTTACAAATATAACTAAAGATAAATAATACAACAGAGCAAGATAATTATAAGCAGGAAGAAGGAAGAGAGAAAAAACAGAAATCACGCACTTAGGACTCAACACACTATAAGGCAAGATTCTATAGCAGTAACGGAACTAAACCATATATCGAGGTAACCGACTGGTCTCGTCATCTGGAGGCCTAACCAAATCAGTTACCTCAAAAGGGAAATTTCTGAAAAAGATGCAGGTCTAGCCAAAAGACATTCCAAGGCCCAAATGTAGGGAGAGCCGATGCAACGGACAGGTTTGAACGAGAATTGAATCACGGAGCGAAAACAAGAAACCGTTCCGGTATTTGCGTCAGAGGGAGGTTGACAGGTTGTACACAAGCGATAATTAATCGTCAACTACTGAACTTGGATTTGCGTTCAGGGTACGAGAAAATTTAGTGTGAAGCAGCGAAGCCAAAATTACAGGTAAATGTGAGATGTCTTTGCAATACTAATTTAATTGGCAGGAATTTCATGAATTATTATAGTGACATTTGAATGAAGCAATGATTTTGACACTGTGAATAAGGAAAACTAGTTGTGTATGTAAACAACGAGCTGTTACAACTTATATAGACTATAGACTTGGAATCATCATAAGTGACTAATTCAGGAATATGAGAAATATGTAGTGAAAGAATTTTCACCAGCAAAGCACGAACTCAGGGGTGATTTTGCAAAAAAAAAAAAAATCGTGGACAGAAGGCATTTGGAAAGTATCATATTCAAAATTTTGTACTATGAACACGAACAATCGGTTGACACGAGATACTGATATAATTTACGAAATATGATTTTCAGTTAACAACTAAATTGATGTGTTATATATATATATATATATATATATATATATATATATATATATATATATATATATGTTTAGTGTAGTATGATACAGTTTCCTTTATGTCATTAGTGTGTGTGATAATTAGTATTTTGCAATTATTATAAAGGTATATGCGAATATAAGTATTATAATGTTTTCTTATGGGTACATTATTTGATAAGTTTGTTTTGATCATATTATGATATGTATTTGAATATTATTATGAAAATGTTTTGTTTTATGATAATTTCTATCGGTAATTAGTAGAATATTAATCCTCGATACTTGGTGTTGTTATAATATTGTGACCAGTTGCTCATTGATAGTGTAAATGGAATGTGAGGTAAAATGCAAACGTAAGTTAAAGTACATAATTAGTTAAATGAAAGTGGTGCAGACATGAGGAGAGATTACGTAAGTGTAGAATATAGGTATTGAATAGGTACGTTATGAAGCTAATGATAGACGCATGTGAGGAAAGGCATATGGAGGAAGGATTCAGATAACGAAGAAAAGATTAAAACTGGTATGATGAAGGAGCAGGGATACCACGGAAGATACGGAACGCACGAGAAGATGTCGGAAATGGCAGAAGTGTGGGAGATGCAGAATTCTTTTTTTTTTTTTTTTGAGAGAGAGAGAAGGAGAAGAAATGTCGCAAAGTTTCGCGACATCGTGAAAGCGCACAAAGAACAGGTTATAGAAGGCAAATTAATTGCAAGATATGATAGTATAGAATAGTGGAGAGCAATTTTAGGCAATATACGAATCGATATAAAGGCGGCTTAGAACGTAAAGGGAGTAAAGAGGCAGAGAAGAGGGAAGAAGATAAAATAAGATATAAAAGTGTTTCAAGTTATGGAGACAAAATTTATTGAGGGTAATAAAAAGAGGACCTCACAAGCATAGAAGGGTAGCCATCCGTGGGAAGAAAGATGACGGTTAGGAACAGAGATCGCCCACACTGAGATTGGTTAGCGAGAAATCAGAAGAACCAGCAGACCAACCAATAGTAGAAATAAGAAAAATATATGGCCAATGAAAGTACATAAGGCGTGGCTAACAAATAAATATGAAAACGAATATGAAGAAGAAAAGCAAGAGAGGGTGCTCAGAGATTTGGAATTTTAGACAGAGAGTGAGAAGAATGAAATTTTAGAAGAGAGTAACCGATGTTAAAAGCTAATTGCTAAAAGCTACAAGTAATCGGTGAGCCCACCCAGTGTCTATGATGAGAGAGTTATTACAAGTTATTACTTCAGGTTAACGTAATCATTAATAACTTAATAGTATAGAGCGCGGTTGAGCCGTAATCTCATAACAGAAATTAGCGAGTACTAATGATAATTCGTAAAGGCGAGTTAGTTGATATAATGTGGTGAGGTAAATATGAGTAAATATTAGTTATTTGAATAAGAATATAGTGTGAATTTGAATTGATGCTAATGAGTACTTAAGGTTGAAGAAATATGTTGTAATAAGTAATGATAACGTGAGATGAGTATAGAATGTTAATGAGATTTAGTGTATCAGTTATGTTGTGCGTCAATTTAATAAATCAGTTTTTCATTTTAAACCAGAGTAGTTCTTGTCTATTAGGATTAGAATGCAATAATAATTTAACACATGCAATGTACTAACCACATCTTGATCCACGAATCAAAATCAAAATCAAAATCATTATTATTTATTTATATACTTAAACATATACTTTCACTGTCACAGAATAAGCGACCATTGCCTTACGTAAATTTCGACTCGACTGCAACGTATTATCCCCTGTGGTGGGGTCATGTGGAACACCTACTGCTGTAATAAACGATTTAGAAGCATTCATTTCGTTATTTAAGTACATTTTCTTTGACTTGTGTGCGTCAGCGTCACCTGTCGGCTGTTTTTTGAGGTTTTGTTTTCCTGTCTGAAAAAAATTCCCGTCACCTAGCGATGCTAACCCTGCAAACCTTTTTTTTTATTTTGGTATTTTTCCGGTTTTTATGAATTTTTAAAGCTTCTACGGACTTTTTGCCCACCCGGTATAAATGTGTGTATTGTACTTAATGGTTTTAATTCTTTCGTTCAAAAGTATTGGGAAGCCAGAAGAGCATTTGGCAACAGCTAAATGCTCAAGTGCCAAATGCCTGGTATTTTCAGATAAATAAATAAATAATAATTTTTTAATAACAATATCTAAATTTATAAGGACCATAAAAAAAGTTTACGGAAACGATGCTGTTATGGCAACGTTGCAGGAAGAAACGACTGCTGGGAGTAACGGAGCTAATTATTTTCAGGAAAAAAATTTACTTTTTCCATAAATAGAAAGGTTTTTGTCTTGCATAATTTTTATCTAAAATGAAAGAACCAGGTTTCTAGTAATAATTGGAAGTTCTTGAACACAAACCTGATATTGCATCCAAATTTAAAAACACAATAAAAAGCACAATTAAAAAAATTAGTTTTGATGCACATGAGCATATTTAAAAGAATTTTTACTGAAACATGTTATCCATAAATTCAGTAAATATCACGCATAATAGTGCATGTTTTTCTCTTTTGAATATTTTTTATCTAACCGTTAAATAAATAATATATAAAAAAATTAGTTATATGTATATATGTTTACTATTATATTATTAATATTGTGTGCTTATTTGTATATGTCTATATATTATACGTTTCTATGGTTAAATGGTTTTTCATTTATATGTTTTATTTTTTAATCTAATCGTAAAAAAAGAAATTTTCGCTAAAAGGAAGCTATATATGGAACTAGGTCTCGTTAAACAACCATAAATCAAAATCCACTGATATTTCTGTTTGTGTGTATGGGTGTTTTCATTAAAAAAACTTACGAATTTAAAATTCTCGTATTTTTAGTGCAACAAAATAAGTTTTCCACAAAAAGAAGGAATCAATAAGCATTAATTGATGTTTCCAATATCTATGAATGAAACCCTTCATAAATCATTTAAACCAGTAAAACCAAATTTTAAGAGATCTTTTCCGTAGGGTAGGATGCAAAATTTATTGATATATCTGCCCAGTAACGAGGAATGAGTATCGAAATATTTGATTCACTTATGACGGAGGGAATGTAGTCAAAATCTGATCATTGCGTTTTGAAAAAGTCTTAATTTAATGTATTAATTAGTTGATAATATCTAAAAATGTACATCTAAAACTAGTAAGTGTAGAAAACAAAATTGTCTCGCTTATGATATCACATGATCGGGGTGCTTTTTACTATTTGACTTGCGCTCCTTTCTCATCTAAATAAACTTTCCCCGGCTTCCCAAACTAAAAATGTGTAAATTTGCGTAGAAACATATGCTTGTGGTTAATTAGATATTTTTACATTGGCCGACAACAAATGTGTTAGAAGTTAGTTTTATATATGTAAATATTTAATGAAAAGGGAAGGTAGGTATAAACTCTCAGTTTAAATGATAATAGTTTTTTTAAAATTACTTTAATCACAGTTTTAAGTTTTATTTAAAATTACAGAGTTAATTTAAAAGGAAGAGCGTTTCTTCTTTCGGAATTGAATATCATCCAAGTTTCGGACTACTGTTTTTCTATCTTTCCTCGTTGTTTACCTGCACCTGGTTTTCACAGTATGTGTCATTTGTTCCAGAAGAAAATCCTGTCTCACATAAATACGATGATACTGAAGGAATAAAAATTCCTGCTTAGCTTCTTCGAATATATCCACTATCCTCTTCTAGAGATAATAGATACTAGAATATCACTTGAGACTCTAAAGTTATAGGGGAGTTAATTAAGGCCTTATTTGAATAGTGTCCAACTCCAATTTTTTAAAAAATGGAGTTAGCCTCACTTTCACGTTCATACAAGTTTCTATCTTATTTTAACTGGTACACCTCCAGCTTATTTGTGCTGCCAACAGAGGGCATTACAAACCTTAATCACAGTTTTAAGTTTTTATTTTAAATTACATCATTAATTAAAAGGGTGAGCTTCCGTTCTCTTCTTTCGGAATTTGAATATCATCCCAAGTTTTGTTACTGCTGTTTTTCTGTCTTTCCTCGTTGTTTACCTGCACCTGGTTTCACGGTATATGCCATCTGCTCCAGAAGAAAATCCGTCTCACATAAATACGATTATACTGAAGGAATAAAATTCCTTCTTAGCTACTTTGAAATACATCCTCAACGTAACGTTTTGTACCGCTCTTTAAAACTATCTTTTTCTTATGGATTTTTCCCCTAATAGCTGCGCGTACCACATAAATGTTGATACTGCCCCTTGATTATGGGACTGTATTAAAAGAAAACCTAATTTTTAGCACTAAGAACGACCCCCCGCTTTCTTATCAGTGGAATTACTCATTCGTGGAAAAACGGGTTGGTATATCACACTACAAGTTTAGCAACTTTTCGCCTCCCCGAGATACACATGCATAATCGCTTCTCTTTGTGTAGCTTGTTTTCACTATAGTGATCCACTCCACTTTTAAAAAAAATGGAGTTAGCCTCACTTTCATGTTCGTACAAGTCATTTCTATCTTATTTTTAACTGGCACACTCCAGCTTATTTCTGCTGCAACACAGGGCATTACATATTCAGGACCTTCAGCAGTGATTTCTCAGCACTCATTAGACTTTAGGGCTCTGTATCTGAAAGGAACAAGAACGGAGTTGGACCACATATTAAAGTAAGGCCTTCAATTATAAGGATCACAGTCAAAGAAATTTTGGATCAGTAGCATCACTCCCCTTTAAAATAACCCTTAAAGCTGTACAGCAATAGAAATAGTATTAAATTTCTACTTATTGTACAGCTATTTGCGTGTGCATTATTGTTCTTTTGCTACGTACTTGCATATTGCTGTGCTATTTTCTGTACATAACATGACGTTCTCAACCTTGTTAAGCTTTAAAGAATTTAGTTTGTAAATCTTGCGACTGTTGGATAGCTGTTTTTTTACGTAAACTAATTTTCTTTGTAATACAGAAATTTTGCAGTTAGCTGCTAAATATGGGACTTCCTACATTAAAAAACTATTTATACGTATTTTAATAAATTGAGTTGTACAGTTGGTTTTCTGTACTGTTGACTAAATTGGTGACGTCATTGATCAGTCTAAATGGACGCTGAAAGTCTTAATAAAGAAACGGGATCACTCGAGATCGAGAAAACAATATTGCTGGAGACATCAGTCTATAATGTAGAATAATGAAGAATTATCCCGAGATATCTGGAGGAATACAATTTCGGACAAAAGTTCCACACGGCACGATACACTGCAGACACGACAAAAGTTTCGTCTACGGAAGAAGGAGACCGACAGTTCGGCCAGGAAGATAAGAGTCTTCCAGTAAAAAAATCAAAGGTGATAGAAGATGATTCCTCCATACATCAATCAGTAGGACGGTGTCGTACAAGATGGAAAAGAACACTATGTTGGCGATAATCCAAGTTCAGACTAGCACGTCAAGTCTGATATTATAGTACGAACTTTGCATTGATCGTGAAAAAAAGGGTTACAGGTAAGCACTTGTAATGTTATCATCAAAAAGCCTGGAATACGCTGATAAACTAAAATAATCTTTCAAAACATTTTATATATATAAAAAAAATATTTATTTTTCTGTCCGGATTATATATAAAGTTTACAAAAATAGCTCAAAGCTTACATTAGCTTATAATAAAAAAATGACCGTTCAGGTCTAAAACTCAGACATTTGATGAGCTAGCACAAATTAATTACCCATAGCTTCCCAAGACAGAAATGGCCAAGTCTGCCCGGGAGCTTTTAAAGCCAAATTTTAAGAGATCCTACTCTCAGGCGAAAATATGGCTAACTCTAAATTTTTTCCACCGAGGGAAGCAGGAGAAGTCAGGGGAGAGGGGTTACAGGAACACTAGAAAATCGCCAAGCTACACAAACGTAGGGAAAAGTAGCTGAGAGACAGCGTACAGGATAGGCGGAGTTTTTTTTTTACTCCACCCGCACGAGTAGACGGTAGAACAGGGTAGAGTGATTTATCGCCAAAAAAAGAACAAGACAAACGCCAACGGCGAAGAGCACGAATGGTGCAAACACCCTATTGGTCAAGCCTTTAAGTGACGTAGGAGGCCGCAATTTTTAATTGGAAGACAGAAGGAGCAGAACTAGCAAGCGTCTCTCTTACCCACGTGGCCAGATTCCCACGGCTAGCAGTGCCCGGAAGCTTTTTAACAGATGGATAAGGCTGTCGGTGTTAACAAGGTGACAGTCGATCGGCAAATTTAAATTAATGAATGGCTTTAAATTAATGGCGGCTTTAAATAGCAATAACAGTGCAATTTAAGCGTACTGCCGGAAGTCTAAAATCCGCTCTTTAGCAACTTAGGCCGATACATAAAAGGAATCCAATTCTAAGATCCACAGGGCATTTTCAAAAGAAACGGACTGATTTTAATGGGGCTATTTTCCCAGAACACAAAATAACTTAAGCTTAGAGATAACCAGCGAGATTCCCACACTTTGGGGGACCAACAAAAAAATTAACTGTGCTATTTTTCAAACACTTTTACCAAGTTAAAGTAAGCACGTGACTATTAAGGAAAACTAGCAAATTGAGGTATTTAATTAATTTAGCTAAGATTTACCGTTAATTTAGTAACCTAAAAGGAATATAACGAAATCTTCGTTATATGAGTTTCTCCAGAATATCATACTCATCTCGCACTTTTGTAAGAAAATTCTGTCCTGAAAATTCCCAGTCATTTTTTTTATCGAAAAGATAAATAAATTTCTTAAGTTAACTCACTAAAGTTAACATGCTACGAATTTTCTTTAAATTTTCCCTTGATAGACAATTTTAATAACGAAATGGCAATGTGTATTCATCCCATCCTCTTTTTCAACTTACACACCGTAAAGTATCAAGTAAATACGCACTTTTTCTTTCACAATTTATTCCGCAAAAGTGAGGGTGCGTATATACTCGCGTACAAAAAAAACGTAGTTTAAACATTGAATAAAACGAACGTACAGAAGCTGTAAGACATTGTCGCAACACGGGGGCGTGCGCATCTGCACTCTGTGATTCATCCACCCGTTTACTAAGCAGGTATTCCTTTTAAACAAACGGGCTCACAGTTCGTATCGTCCAAGTGAGGCTGATGATGGCGATATATATTACGACGGCAACAATAATTAAGACATTGACGCAACGATAATAGATGAGCTGTATTCTAGTGAAAGTGATTAAGACTGAATAATTGACAGTATTGTTTGTTTTGGATTAACAATTTAAGTTTTTTTTCTACCGATTTGACATTTCGTTTCTTTTTATTACAAATTTATTTATGTTAATAAGTATTTGTGCAATTTTAAAATAAAATATGAAAAGTTATGGGTGCGTATTATAGTCGAATTTTATAATTTTGTCCGAAAATTCTCGCAAAATTAAGCATGCGTATTATACTCGTTTGAGTATTATAGTCGAGAATTCACGGTAATTATGTTCAAAATTTCTAAAGAAAGCGGAGCCTTTATGAAATGTACAATCTTAATTATGAAGTATATTAAGTGTTTATTAAGTGAAGGACTTATAATTTTGGAATCAAAAGCCTCTCTACGGACCTCACCAATGTTCCCGTGATGTACGGTTTTAACGACCAAACAGCGATGCGTGTTCATCCCTCCATCTCCTCTTGTATGCACACAATTGCTCAAAATTCCTGTAAATAATGTAATGGGAACCTTCATGAAGGTTTATATATTTTTAAGTATTCAAGAACTTCAGTGTACACAGGACGATTAATTTTGAAGACAAGAATCTGGTAACCAATCTCTAGATTTCCCACTGGTAATAACCGTTTTAAATAGTAAAAATAGTGATGTTATTCACGCTCCGCCCCTCATCCGTCTGATTCATTTTTTTTTCAAAAATCCTGGGACTAATTGGAGCTTGAGTTTACAAACTTGTTTAGTTATTGGAAACTGACTGTGGGCAGAACTAATGACTTTGGGAAACCAGAGTATCTCTATAGAGCTTCAACATTTCCCCGAGGTAGACAGTTTTTAGAAGTGATACTCAGATACTATTCGAATGAGGGATAATTATATTAAATGCTTACATTTTTTATTTCACCTCACATTAGTCTTAAAATTTAATTATGAGTTTGAAATTTGTCATACAGAAATGAGGACGATTTACAAAGAAACGAATAAATGTACATCATCATGATTAAATTATTTTTATCTAAAATTTTCTTGGTTTGGCATCAGCAGAAGTGCCCAGAGACTTTACGGGGCCTGGGCAAACTTCTGTAGGGGCCCCAGGAAAAATAAAAAATGAAAAGAGATGAAAACACACATTCAAATTAAGTTACTCATACTTAAATTTTATTACATGAATGATTAACATAATTATCATATTTCATTGCTCTGCTCTCTTTTTATATTCTCCATAAATATGACAATATGTAAAAAAAAACTAACTAATATTTAATACATCCAACAACTTAGTAATTCAACAGATATTTAGATTATCAACTGAGGTATTATAATAAAGGCCTTAAAAATCCTTCACTATAATAAAAGTTATTATAACAGAAGATGAAGTGGTAAATTGAAAATTAAAAAGAAAACTGAAAATGGTTGAATTGAACGATTTAAAAGTTAAAAGAGTAAATTTACATTAAATTTTTTCTTGCCTTAACTTTGGCAAAGTCATGTATTATTTCACAGTTTTGACTAAATCATGTTCAATACTGGAGCACCATTAGATGATTAACTCTGTCCTCGACCTTTGTCGACCTCAACAGATTTATTTGAGGGACATTTTGCTGAGGCTCGTTCTCCGTTGCAACAGACACTTGAAATGCAAGCTTAGGTCTGCTGGATGTCTAAATAAATCATAATCTAATTTCTAATCCAACATAAACAAAGTGAGCAACTGCCGGCGACTGCCAGCCGTACTATTGATATGGGAGCGGGGGTGACCTTGACTTCTTTTACGTATGTTTTGGGACTTATTAAAGGAGGCTAAATTTAATTTTACTTTTTCATGAAGCTACAACTATCTTTCTAATAGCTTCCATCCAAGAAGCTTTTTTGTTATCTATTTTAGGAGTTAGATCTGTCTTCAATTTATTAAAGAGAATGTAATTTATAGCAGTTAGGACTAAACAGTTATATATTTCATTAAAACCAAATCGTGTATTCTTTAGAAGACAATTTTGAGTAAGAGAAATATATTAATCTAATATTTTCTTCCATCTTTTGGGATCCCTCCCGCAGTTAGGGGCCTTTGGCAAAGTGCCCCAGGTGCTTGCCCCTCCCCCTCCCCTCTAATCGGCTCTGTGCATCAGAGTTTTATCAGCGAAAACATTTAAATTGGTATCTATAATCCTTGCGAATAGAAAATGTTACAAATTTTATATACACTGCTGGCCACGGTAAATGCAACACCCTGAGGAAACATGCAAATAACATGCAATTTGCAACATGCATTAGCGGAGGTGAGATATGCAAATGATTGAAATTTCAGCGCAGACGCACATCACACGCGCCTGTGGCGCCACTTCAAAGCGCTATTTAAGGCTTGGAGATTTCACGACTTCAAGTTCGACAATTGTGTTTTCTTGTGGTTTTTTCAAAAAAAACGATCAATTATGCCTCGTCGAAAACAGCGGTCATCTTTTGATCAAGTATCCGAGTTCGGCAGAGGAAAGGATAGTGGCCTACCGAGATTGTGGATTATCTTTCAGGGAAATCGGTAGTCGTGTTGGACGAAACCAAACAACTGTAATGCGGATATGTGATCGTTGGATGCAGGAGGGTGCGACGGACCGGCTGTTCGATCGCATCCACCTCAGCGCACCACTTCACATGACGACAGGCAAATTGTGCGCATGGCAGTGACGGATCGCTCAGTCACATCACGAACCATATCACAGCACATGCAGTCTGTAACGTATCATCCAGTGCCTGCGCGTACCATTCGACGCCGTTTTCAGCAGAATGGTCTGTCCGCAAGACGTCCATTGCTTTGTCTACCCTTGACGCAGAACCACAGGACGTCTCCGCCGCCAATGGTGCGATGACAGAAGTATGTGGGACGGCAGAATGGAATGAAATTGTCTTTACTGACGAGTCACGCTTCTGTCTGCAACACCACGATGGTCGCATTCGAGTCTGGAGACACCGTGAAGAGGAGGATGCTGAACAGCTGCGTTATGCACCGCCACACTGGTCCTGCACCGGGGTATTATGGTATGGGGCGGTATTGGATATCACTCTCGCACACCTCTAGTACGCATTGCCGGTACTTTAAACAGCCAGCGCTACATCTCCGAGGTGTTGGAGCCAGTTGTCCTTCCTTACCTTCAGGGCTTACCCACAGCCATATTTCAACAGGATAATGCCCGACCACACGTGGCACGCATTGTCCAACGGTTCTTCGTCAATCGCCAGATTGAACTGCTTCTCTGGCCGCCTCGCCCTCCGGATCTTTCGCCGATAGAAAACATGTGGGTCCATGGTTGCTCTACGATTGACCCAGATTCCATCCCCAGCTGCCACAGCAGATCAACTTTGGCAACGTGTGGAAGCTGCTTGGTCTGCTGTACCCCAAGAAACTCATCCAAAGTATTTTTGAATCAATGCCGAGGAGTGTGGTAGCGGTGATCTCTAACAATGGCTGCTACTCTGGCTACTGATTTTGGCAGGAACCACACTTCAATCTCTTGTCTTTCTTGGTGTTGCAATTTGGGTGGCCAGCAGTGTATATAATTTATATATATATATATGTGTGTGTGTGTGTGTGTGTGTGTGTGTTTGAGTGTGTGTGTGTATTCTATACAGAGATATGTAATATGTAATGTATATCCACCAGGGAGAAAAAAGATGACGTGAGATTCGACATTAATTTTTATATTTAATGCTTTTGTTTAAGTTTGTTGTACGGCACTTATATACCACGTAACTGAGCTTATGATAAACGAACAAAATTAAAATAAATTTATTGAATCATTCCCAATAAGCCACAACACATTAGTGGTCTACCGATGCGGTTTCAAACTAAAGCTTATTTACAGAAATTTAATATTATACTACACTTACTATTTGACCTTCAGAAAGAAAGTTGTTCACCTGGAAAAATCTTAAAACAATTTAATATTGCTGTTTTGAATATTTCCATGAAAACTCTCTTTAATTTTTTTTCCACGCCGTGACCAAAACAATCTAACTAAATTTGCAACCAATTACCACTTTAGATACTCGACACACGCTTATAAAGAGCTATTTTAAATTAATTCTCAGTGGAAATGTGTATACATGTTTTATTTGCCCCTGCTTGCTGTAAACTTTTTCCTTTCGGCGCCTTAGACGTTATCAAATATTGAAAATAACAACTCTGTGGTTTCTCTTTCATCCATTTTGATTTCCTTTTTCAATTCGGGTTTGTTTTACCATTTACGTAGATTTATCTTCAGGTGAGTAGTTTAGCATAAATTATGAAAGTGACGTCTAGTTTGTGAGTTTTAAATCTAAATTTATTCAACTTCAAAGAATTTAATACCACTTTTCAAAAGGTTGATTTACATTTTATGTTTCATATCTGCTGAAATGACGCATAAAATTTCGCTCCCATCAATAACTGAATGAAGAAAAAAATAGCGAAAAAATGCTGTGCAAATTTTAAGTAATTGAAAAAATATGTTAAAACAGTTTACGTATTACCCTCTTTTCGCTCTCTAAATTTCTTTTTAAAAAGCGTTTTAAGGAGAGATTTTTCCAGTTTAAATAAATATGTGTTATACTTTTTAAATTAAAAAAAATCTGCACGTTGTTTTTAAAAAGTACCCCAGTTTTTATCATTTTTAAGAATATAATAAAATGATTAGAAGTAGCTTTTAAAAACTTTCTTTTCTTTACTACGGTTATGCTGGAACCGGTAATTACACCTAAACTAATGGAATATTTCAGGATTTTAATGAAGGTAAAAATAAACAGAAACGTCACAAAGAGTTTTCTGTTTTCATAAAGAATTCTCTGCTTTATGTTAGTCAATTAAGTAAATAATATTCGTGACAATCGTCGCAATTGTATTCTTTCATTAGTGTATACGAATACATTATTTCTGTGGATGGAACAGAACGTTATGAACAACAATCAATATAAAGCATCGGTCTGTGTTCAGTTTAATTAATAAATATTAAAAGTAATTTCTCCAAAGAATTTTCTTTTAATAATTAAACAAGTTGAATTGGCCATAAATCTGCTTTTAAACAAATTTAGCAACTGATTGCAGTAATTATTTTCTTGATAAACTGCATCTCTGAATTATAAAACTAATTCAAGGCAGATTGGGCGAAATATATGTGCGTTGAAGATAATTTTATTTTCTATTTTTATACCTCTCAAGCCCATAACAGGAGGGTCGTTCCAATACTGATTTTATCTTCTCGTTTTTTGCGCTATACGCAATGATTAAACAAAAATTTGGAGGGTCATAATTATTAAGCTTTGCGATTATAATCATTATAGGTTTATTAACCTCCTAGCAAAAATTGCTTATTTTGTATTCTCTTTATTTCCTGAAACTAATTAATGAAATGAGAAGCTTGAATTTCACTAAACTAATGCACAAAAAAGTTTTGCATACTTCATGACTAGTATATTGCAAAAATTGGCATCCATATAAGCGGTAATTTTTATATTACTGTTATATTATAACCACATAAGTAGGGATATATACTGATTTTTACATTTATCTTATGACATTCGGATATTTCGCAAATTCATTTGGAAGGAATTCCTTTCAGGAGGAAGAAACTAGAACAGTTAAAAAATCCAAAATTTGGAAGCTTTCTTGATGTTATCTTTTCCAGTGTTCTGTATTACTGCAAAAAAAGTGAGCATTTTACGACATGTTTGACTCCCTCCATCCGGTAAACCTTATATACTTTTAAATAGATATTTACATTAAAACTCCTAGAACATAATCGGTTCATTTCCTTGTCTCTAATTGTATTTCCTAATGTCACTAGCTGAGCACTTCCATTCTACATTGCTAGGAGCTATCTTCCTATATGTTCCGAGAGAATGATGATTTTCCCTCCAGCACGCTAATAATAATATCACAAGTTCAACACTAAATTCACATTTTACACAACACATGTAATATCGTAATTAATAATAGACACTTTATAGAGATATCTGACTCTTTCTAGGATATATGTATATCGAAGTCACCCCCTAAAAAAGCTGAAATGACAATTTTTGCAATAGATAAATAACAAAGTTTATTATTTCCTTGACACATATAACGTGCAGTGTAAAAACAATACTGAGGAAAGACTGGTACAAAATGTTATAAACACTATACAAGAAAATGAAGTTCAAGTACTCACAATATATATGAAGTCAGACCAGTGATGCTGCACGGTAAGCCACTATTACTAACACAGAAAATTCGTTATGCCAGAGTGGCAAAAACTAGCACAGGCTTAGAAGCGATCTAGCTATGAGCCACTGAAGGCAACTCGCATAAACAGCTCCAGACAAACCAGTCTCTTCCGCAATCTGGCTACGCGGTATTTATAGTAATGTTTTATGCTGAATTTAGCTTTTTTGTAGCTTCTTTGGATTTATGCAAATACAATGATCGATTATTGTTAATCGATCGTTAGGTAGACCTTACAACTTCATAGAACACATAACTAAAACATAGAAAATTCCAATGCCCAAGCTTTTGTAGGTGAGGATATTATCATGAGAAACCTTCGCCTTTGCGATTGCTGTTTACGAGTTTACGTATTTGCTATATTTTTCACCCCTTAGATTAGTGGTGGCCAACCTTTTACATGCCATGCTTCATTTGTTTCACATACGAGTTCAGATTCGCCATATAACTCAAGCACTTTTTCTACCTTCTTACGTTCATGGTTGAGTTTGGAAAATAGGGATAGCGGTAGAATCTGCTTCGCTTAGGGGAAAAAAGGGATAATTTAGTCACGCAATTAACATTTTTAAATGATTTAATTATTATATTTAAAACTATATCTATTACAGCGTATAAACATTACTTACAATTAATGAGACTTTTGGACCTGTTTAGGATTTCTCTAGTCTTTCAATGTTTGGTGTTAAATTTGCAACTGAGAGCAGCAGAAAAATTCTTTAAATTTGAATCAGTCATTTGCGATCTCGTTTTAATCAATTTCAGGAGGAAAATGTTTGTTTACATCTGTATGTCGTTCCGAAACGACAAATTTAATTTTTTGCAAATTTTCTTAGTTCTGAGAAATGTTCACAGGGTAATCAACGCCAGAGATTAATCATGTCAGGAGCATTTTGATTGATTGAAGCTCATCAAATTTCATTTTCAGTAATAAATTCGTTTTTAAATCAATAAGTACCATTTGTATGCTACTAGGCATCTTCGATTTGTTCCCTCAGTGAAATTGGGTTTATGAATGCGAGCATCCAGTTTTCTTCTTTAACCAAATCATGAAAACGGCTTTCAAATTACCCTTGCAAAAAATATTGGTAATGTCTGTATTGTCTCGTTTAATTTAATGATTTTCTCAGAGGGATTTCTTTCGAAATCAAAGATTAAAAATAATGTTGGTTTCATTTTCACTGAGTTATCCAGAATTAGGTATCTCGCTAGTAATTGATAATTTCCTATCAAAGTAGCAGCTCAATTTTCAAGAAACTCTCATAAAAGCTAAAACCAGTGTTTGATAGACATACAGGCTCATTTATACCAAAATTTTTCGATTTTCTTGAAGGGATAAGGCTCTGTAAATTCAAAAGGAGGCTGTAAAATATTTGGAATTCAATTGGGAACGGGACCGTGAGGGTGGTCTCGTGATCACATGATCACAGTGACCACTGTCCCTCACGCGTCCGCTTGCAGCATCACCCCAGTATTCTTACCTTTGTGTTGAGTCTTGTGTGGAGATAGGCGAATGCGCGTGGTTAATTCTCTTCGTGTTGAGATTTGTAAGCACATCTGGTGCTAAATTTAATTATCATGCCCACGGCAATTAAACTTGTTGTAAATAGATTGTTGTATATATTATACTTTAGGACTATTTAATAAAACTCTTTTAAGTTACCAAGAGTTGTTTTCGTTTGTGTGACAAAATTTTCTAAGTGTAGTAGTATATAATCATTCCTTTTTTAGAGGCGTTGTTGCTATATGCTTAAGTTAATTTTCAGTGTTGTGAATGCGTCTTTTTTCCTAGTAAATTTCATAAATCATAAACGCCATCTATATTACATTTGGATATTTTAAAATTCGATTATAATATATATAGCAAGGATATCCCTCTGTCATATATTCTTCCTATAAATAAAATGCCTAAAAACAGATATCTGGTGTAATTCTCTTCTGCATTTGCTCACGAACTTAAGACCAGTCTACACATGACGTAGAAAGTTAATGATCTCTTCAATATATATTCTCTATTAACTATAAAATACTTTGAAAAACTTCAAGTCCAATACACCTCACTTTAACGCCTTTGGGTCTTCTGGTAGAATGCAGAAAGTAATTACTGCTCTCCGATTCAGCAGAAAAAAAATTAAACGAATTAAAAAGTGAAACATGTGAGCTGAAAAACATTCATCTAATGATATTTAATGCTTTTAATGGGTTCTGACTTTTTTGTGATATGAATTGTGGAATGCTCCAAAAAATAATTTTTAGAAAATCTTAAAACTTTGACATATTTTGTTTTGCTGAAATGCATCGAACGAAATAATTTATTTTTATCTATATAAAAATTTTATGTTTAAAAAAGGAAAAAGTAATTAAACCTCGAAGAAAGTTCTTTTTGAAGCAGTTTTTTTAATAGTACGTACATTCGGAGCTTAATGTTATAAAATTAATTGGAGTGATTTGTAATGAAGAAATGAAATTATTTCACCGTTAATTTCCCAGAAAAAAAAGCAAATGAGTTCTTCTGATGGAAAAAAGTATGGTAATTTCAAACCTCTAGCATGAGATACTGAATTTTAATAAAAAATCTCTTAAAAATTCAATATGTTAAAATCATAACATAAGTTATTAGTATGTTGCATTCCAAGCAGACATAGAATGAACCGATAATTACTAAGTTCCAAAAGAAATTTAGAAAAGTGTAATATTTTGCCATATTGTATTAGCGGTGGACAAAATTTTCTATTAAGGGTAAGTTTTAAAATTTGTTTCTTGCAGAGTGAACCTGATAAGATTTTTAAAAAACAATATAGCTATTTTCCACAAATATATATATTCTAAATCCAAGGTTAATTGGACTGGACACGGGAAATTTCACCTGTATGTCAATATGAATGCACAAAATAATGATAATTAATAGCTTTTAATACTGTTATTAAACATTCATATTTCCATGTTATAGGAAACTAGTACCCATCACGAAAATAGCAGTCATCAGGAACACTTAATTTCAGGAACAATCAATTCAAATACTGTTTATAATTCGTCAAGCTAAATTTTTACATATTTCATACGTACAAAAATTTCACATATATGAATAGAAAGTTATTTCAATAAATTGATGTTTCGAGCAAATTACTACACAGGCGTGTAAGTGCCAGTAATAAAGTAAGAACTTATAGAGTTTATAGCTCACTTCTATCCAGACTTGAGTGTATATAATTTGAAGTGGCACTCTAAATGAATCTGATGCAAACACAGTTTATACATGAAACAATGTTTATTGAATTCGTTGCACATATAGAATTTGCTTTTACAGCAATAAGCATACGTACTACTTGTACGGAATATATATATTAACATTCAATAGAAATACACATTTCAAATACTCACAAACCAGCAGAGAGTCAAACCAGCAAAACTTTGGGCCCCCTAAGCACTAGCGCAGGATAACACCTGGAGCTGCTTTCCTCGTAGCTCCCTATCGCTTATCTATCAACTTTAACAACCTTTCTTCAACCTTAACAACCTTTTTTATTAATGACGCTGCTTGGTATTTATACTAAGCGCGTATGCCGAAATTAGCATATCTCAAGCAGCTTCTTTAATTCATTCACTCAAAGTTCGATTCTTGTAAATCGAATCTTGTGTATGCCTTACAAACTTTAGTGGAATTTTTACATTCATATCAAAATTAGCATACAGCTCTAAAATTGTTGATACAACCTTTCTAAGTGCAATTTTGCTTCAGCAAAAATTAAGATTTTTTACAGCTATTATAACATATAGACTAAATATTAACAGTGAAATGGTCTTAAAATCCAGTTTACACAGTTTTAAACATCTTCAGATTTTGCAGAAATAAAAGGTAGTTAAAAAGTCAAAAAGAAAAATTATTTTTCAAACAAACAAAAATAAAGCATTTTAAGTCTTGAACACCATTACGAAATCTGTTTTACCCTGCCTTTTCTCCACTTGTATGCACTTAATTCTTCACATTTATATAAACTTGGTTGAATACTATAATCGGATGCTAGGATAGAACACTATTGAACATCGATTAAAAGGTTCACAGAAGAAATTTTTTTAAAGTTATGGAATTAGAAATTTGTAAAACAAGCAGAATTTTCTTTTAAAATTTCAAATTCAAAAATTATCTCTCTGCATTTCGATTTTAACAGTTATATATAAAACCAATTATATTTACTCCCAAATTAATGAAAAAGTTTCCCTTTCTTTTATGCAAGACAAAGAACTTGTTAAAAAATAACAAAAAAATTATAATAAAATACAGAGTGGTTGATATAACTACGGTAAATAGAAGTTTATTTAGGTTGCTAGCCTAAAAACCCAGTTATATGAACATGCAAAAATTACAATTTGGAATACGAGAATTTCACGATACATTGATATACAATACATTCACAAATTAATCTAGATATGGGATTTTTTAACTCTTATTTTTAATGTTAATATCCAACAGTTACTATCTGGCCTGATATTAATTTATTTCAAAGATTAATATTCTAAACATGATTTTGTTACACACTTTTTAAAAGAAACTTAATGTATTTCTTTGAAAAATGAATGCTGAAAACACATATTTTTAATATATTTGCCAGATATTCTAACAGTTTTCTTAATTACCCATTTATCTGTAATTTTCAAAGATTCCTTAGCTTTGCAAGGGAAAATGGTAGTGAAGGCTAAAAGAAACGATTTTGTAATTTGGTGTTAAACTGTGACTATTGTAATCTTACTTCTTTCTCTTGAATAAAACATGGTGCTCCCCTTCCTTTTCAAGTGAGATATTTATGCATGCGTTCAGTTCGACCAGTTTAACGTATGCAAAGTTATTACTTCACAAAACTTCATGAATGTAACATGTTTTAAAGCTAATAAATTCAAAATTTCGTCTTTTACTCTAACGTAGTACTTTATTCTTAAGCCTTTTAAAATTTAAGGGTGTCCGGGACACATTTTGAAAAAAATTTTATTTATTGAGTTAAAATTTTGAATTTTTTTGTGTTGGTTAACCATATAATTTGCAAACAAAATCACATCATAAAACTTCTCAAAAAATTTTTTAAAGTTTTGAAATTTAAAATTTTTAATAAAAGTGGGGTAATTCAAAATCGTTATAACTCGAAATATTATTTGTCGAATTTCAAAATTTTTTCATTTAACCCATTTAAGACTGGCGTTCCGAAAACGCAATATTAATTTCTCTATTTTTAAAGGCATGTTATAAGTTTTGTACGTCTGAAGTAACATTTTTATTTTATTCTCTGTACTTTAATTGATTATAATAAATTTTTTGTTTCCACATTTGCCCGCTTTTAGCACTTGCAAAAAATTGTTTTTTCTGGTGTTTTGAAAGGAAAAATATGACTAATTTCAAATAATAACCTTAGATAGCAGCACATGTTAAATTTCCGATTTGATGCTTGTTCCGATTTTACTAGAGACTGAAGAACAAAATGGATTCAACAGGTAAGGCATAATTTTTGTTTTTATGTTTCCCAATTCATATTTTAAAATATGTTGCGAAAACGCAACATCAGTCCAATGTGTATTATTTAAGATTTTGATATGCAGCCTAGTTTTTATGCTGTAGATTGGTATTTTTTTTCATTTCAGATATAAGTTTGTGTCTAGAAAAAAGCGATTTTTGACATTGAAAGAGACATTGGAGTATTTTCATGGGCTAGATGATGATATTTCAGAATCGTCCTCAACAGAAGCAAATGATGAACCATAATTCGTCATTATCCCTCCAGAACCGGATGATTTGACGGATGAAGAAGCTATTGATGATAATATTTTATGTGAAAATGTCGAATACCCTAAAGTCATTGCAGGTGAAATCGAAATTTTTTCTAATAAATGTAAAAGTAAGCAATATAGTAAGAAAAAGGAGCATATTGTATGGGAAAAATTGAGACTCTACATGGATGTAATGAATCCTAAAATAAGTTTATTAGAGTTTCAATGATTATATCTTTGAGAGAGCCATATCTTTGATAAAATGGCTTGAAGAAATACAGAAGAATTCTGTTTTACCTGACACTTCACATATTGGAAGACCATCATAATTCAAAATCTAATTCTCAACGAAACTCGGAAAGACCGTATGGGCCATATTATTACTAAAAATAGTGAAAATTTAAAAAAATGTAAACACTGCAAAAGTCAAACAATTACTGTATGTAATAAGTGTAATGTACCTCTTCATGTGAAATGTTTCAAAGATTTTAAAATTTTTTAAAAAATTTATAATTTTAAATTTTATATTTTTTAAATTTTTATACCGCTTTGGACTGATGTTGCGAAAACGCAACATTTTGCAATTCTCGTAAAAATAAATTTAATTATATGGAAACAGCTTATTTGTGTAATTAATGTTCTAAGAAGTGTTAAAAAACTGTTTGGTGCATTTCCAATAGAGGAAACATGGAGCGGTCCTAAATGGGTTAATTAAACAGAAATATTTAAGTTTTAGTTTTTGATTCTCCATTTTATAAATATATTAATTTTTAAAAAAATTAAAAATATTTAGATTAAAAATTACGAAAAAAATTATGTAATTTATTTTTTAAAAATCATATATTCAAAAGTAAATATTTTTCTCAAATTTTCTGAATCAAAATTAAAGTAAAATAGTTGAAAAAGACATGTTACAAGTTTCAACCATTTATCTTTAACAGTTCTTGACTTATAACAATTTAAAGACGAGAAATTGGGAAAAAACGCATCAAGCAGAAAAACGCACTTACAGGTTTAAACAAAGATTTGCTGCTATTAGAATGTTGCAAAAAAAAAATAATAATAATTTCTCTTGTTCTAATTAAGATAGAAACATGATTTAAACGTCATTTTAAGCGCAAAAGAACACAAAACGTTTTAATGCTATACATTTTTTTTCGAAAATTCGAACAATTTTGTGTCCTGGACGCCCTTACGCTACATTGAAAAAGAAATCTTATTTGACAAAATCAGTACTCATACTTACTTTAAAACATGGTTGCTGCTGTAAAATGAGAAAAACAGGTCTTGTTTTCTGCTATAAATAATGATACTCTCTTAAGCTCAGTGATCACAAAATGATTTTCTCTAGACAAAAGTATTTATTTTATTCAACATAAAATTTAAATCAATGTTCAGATGTTAATAAATTGCTCATAAATGTTTATATTTTAAATTCTAGGGCAAAACGTTAATATACTGTCTCTAGACAATTATTTCTAACGTCTTTTTCTCAAAAATTCATCTAATATATATTTTAAACGAAATATTTAAAAGCAGAAAATACAGTTAAAATATATGTTGCTTAATGATAAAACATCTATTATATTTTATCTGAGTCTTATGTGGTTGCTTTTCTCCCTTAACTTACAAATTTTTTCAAAAAATACTGGAATATAATCAAAATTAGCTTTAACATTAAATAAAAAGGAAAGTAAATGCAATTCAGGAAATAAAATTTTACTTAAATATAAAGCTCTTATTTCAGAGCGGTTTTTTTTTTCATTAAGTAAAAAAATATTTTCCGCAAAATAATTAATTTGTGGTCACAATTTACTTCGAAACGTATTAATAGATCGTTTTTTTTAAATAGCGGGGATTACGAAGAAGTAACATATAAAATACTTTCATTATCAATGATGAAATCATTCGGATTTTATGGTGTTTAAACTTTATTGCCAATAAGATTTTATGATGTTTTATTTAGCTTATGTAAATGCTCATACGACAAATGTTCAAAAGTATGTTTATAAATATGTTTATGCAACAGTTTGCTCATAAAAATGTTTATACAATAGTTTATGCATAAGTATTCACTGTTGTAGAGGAAACATACATATTATTCAACCCTAATTTCACAAATTTCCTTTTTATCATATGCGTGTAAATCTAGCCTTAGTTAATATTTTTTCATAACATTTACATAACCTGTAATAGGAAATGTATTAACACTGGGGAAATTCAAGAAGAACTGGATTTACCAGTGGCTGGATTTTATAGCTCTTACTGATAGACATTAAATGTGAAAACCTGTTTTTACTTTATTGGGTCCCAATTTTACTGTCTTCCAATTGAGCTTTTATAATACATTCCAACTTTTCAAATGCATAAAATTCTCAACACTTGGCAGAACACTATGGAATACAAATGAACACTGACATCTGCGGCCTGTTTTTCCTTAGTGGAATCTTGTGCTGACTCGCTCCCATTTTGTTTTTTCAATACATACCAACATTTCTATTATGTAAAATTCCCAATATTTTACTGCTATGCTATCGAATATTAAATTCATGGATATTACCTAACACGCGACTTTCTGCTTTCAAAAACCTGTACTGTTCCTTAACACAGTCAGTTATGATCCTTTTATGGGAACGTCCTAATTTGAGTAAATAACAACATCCGGTTAGCTGAACATGAAGCTTATTACACATGACATCTTGACATAAAAATACACAAACACAACGGACGATCACATATCTTACGAACACGCACAATTATCACATATCTTCAGGAACACACGATTACATTCTAACACCAAATGCTTAGACATCTATCACACGCTCACTTACTCGCCACAAAACCACTTTTTACCATGTTTTTATTAACTTGCTTTCTTGTTTGTGTGTTTGTGTGTTTTTCAAGTACGAATCTTGCAATCGATTTTTAACTAACTTCCCGACTAGATAGACATTTGAAACTTTTAGAATAGCTCATAACACGATGACAATGCATTTTTAATACTTTTAGCTATCTTTAAGCAGAATTAAATTAATTTTCAGTTATTTTCAGCTAATTTTGTTTTGTAGACTGTTGCAGCCATCTATTGACTGGAACGGGAACGAAAAGTTATAGGGAAATTAACTTCCAATTAACTTCATTTTCTTTCAAGTTGATGGGATAAATCATCAAAAATATTTTTTTAAATATTTAATACATAGAATTGTCAAGTTTATATGATTCAACAGAAAATTTAAAAACATGGTATATAAAAAGTTATTTTTATCTTGCAATTATTCTTCCTGCATTCCAATAAGCCTATTACCTGTACTCGGGGGCAGAAAGGCTTGGGGTCAACAGGGACGAAAATAATATTTTTTACACATTCTAATTAGCCTCACTCTCTCCTGGAGAAGAGACTCAGGGAACTGACTCCATATAGAAAGGTCTTAACCCCTTTGTCAGAATTGACGAAGTCTCAGCTAAACTCATTCGAGTTTTTATCTTTCACTTGAAATAAATAAATTGTGGGTAGGGAATCCAGCCTGATTCCTTCTTACTGGAAATCTGGGCCCAGGACACTAACTTCATTAATTTATCTCATGATCCGTTTGGATTAACCTCATAACTTTGGTACGTTATTACTATGGAATTAATAAAATCTGTTTTATTTCATCAAATTTCTTACATTTTCAGTTAGAAAACTATGAAGTGACGATGAATGTCACTGATTGCATTATTTTTTCTTCTTAACTGCACAGATATAAAGCCCGAATAGAAAATTGGTCAAATTCTAAATAAAGTAAGATATTAAATATCTTAAGACCCTTCTGTTTCTAACCTTAGGAAACGTTTTTCTGCCTCATTTAGCAAAGGGAGTGTATCAATAAACGATTTGAGAAGGCAGAAAATTGCACCTTTGATAGGATGTTTCTTTTCGCATAATTAACCATTTTTGCAGAAGAAAACTCTTTAGAAAGAATACATTAATCTATTTTTAATTCAAGTCTTTGTAGTCTTCTGAAACTCTCTTTTAACCGCTAAAAACTTCCTGTGATTTTAATCTCTTTAGGTACGCAAACGTAGCAATTCACTTAAAAATAGTATTACAACATTGCTGGGAAAGCAGTAACGTAATTATGGTATTAATGCATATTTTAATAAAATTTGAAACAGTTTGCTATGTAAAAAACTCATTTTTTCTTGTTAATTGTAACGTTAATTTCATGTTAACGCCATTAAAGAAAACGTGTTCGTTCGGGATTTTCTTCAAGCTAACAAAACAACTTTGTCTAAACATTACTTTTTTAGGGAATTATAGTTAATTGCTTCAATATTCATTCTTAAAAAATGTCCAAAATTAATATTCTTCAAAGATTGTAATTTCTCCATCGAGTGCAAAAAAAGATAAACAGAACGATTAAAATTACAGAAGTTAAGTGTTTGAGAGAGCATCAAAATTCTTTATTAAATGTCTGATACTTTTAAATGGAGAAAAATAATTGTGTTTCTACAGTTTATAATTTAAGATTGACTTTCAGCGTTTAAATGCATGAGTGTGAATATAAAATTGCTGATTGCAAACTAAATTAATTTTATTTAACGGTTAAAAGCTAAAGAGAAAACAATCGATTTATCAAAAGATAATTACAAAATTAACAAATAATCATTCAAATACTTAGTCTTACCTCAATTTTAAAGGCACATGATTTTTTTATCTTTATATAAAAAAATCATGAAATATAATTTGATATAATTATAAATATTCAACTTAATTAATTTTTTAGAAGATACTAAATGCAATTATCTCTACCGTCGAGTGATTTAATATACTTTTGCTAATTTTTATTCCCTTTATCCCTTGTTTGATGGATATTGTGAATTTTTGACTAGGTTTTTACACTTTTAGCTCCCGTTTTACACTTTTACACATTTCACTTAACCCAGTGCTATGTTTCACAATTTCGATTATTTTGCAGAGGACTGCTGCCCAATGGGGAGTGAGAAGACTGTGACTATTGGCTTGCTAGAAAAGGACCACGTATTCTTTAGCACTTTCAGGATGATGTGCCATGTGCATCTGCAATAAGAATAATCAGAATAAAATGAAAGATGGTTTCGAGCCTAGAAGGGCTGAAGAGATAACGAATAAAAAGTGGAAAGACTCAATCTGTTGAATCGCAGTTTATCTTGTTGTAACGGCTCTTAGACTATTGATCTGCAGGTTCAAAAGACTATTTGAATTGATTCCTGAACATGTAGATAAGTGCACGGCCTAGTCGGAAAAAGACGTCAATCTCAGATATCGAAGGGCAAGAGCGCAAATGCTGCTGCTGGACTCTTTGATTTTGCTTTGTGTCTTGCATATTGTTTGTGGTCAGACTTAGTTCCCTACTCCCTAGTGTTTGAAGGTAAAGGTGTTGCGGCCAATGAGAATTTCGGTAAAAGAGGACGCTGTGCACGCCTCTGAAGTTTGAAGTCTTTAGAGAATTCGCCAGCTGTACTGAAAGATCAGACGATGATATAGCAATTAACTATAAATATGTGTTAGATATCTGTCCTTGTTTGTTGTAATAAATATTGTGGCTGTTAATCGAATGCTGTTTCTTAACGAAACCTCAACACATAGCATTTGAAGAGACGGTCTGCTTTGGATCGTCACACAATGGATATAATACATACTAAGGGACTTTCAAAAATACCTAGATTTTTTTTTTATAATGTATGTAATGATGCGCCTTCGAATAGGTGAAAATATCATAAAAATTTTAAAAGAATAAGTCAATTCCGAAGGCTTTCATCATTACATTCAAGCTGTAAAATTGGAAACGATGGCTAGAGACGGCATGCTAATTAAAGAGCGAAGCGGTCAGGTGTTTTGATGTGGAGGAAGAAGCGGTCAACTTGGAAAGTTAGATCGCTAGACGCAGATAAGCGGGGTGTCTCTAAAAAGGACATTACACGACAAAGGGCTTTAAATTTCGAATTTACAACAGCAGCGTGAGAAAACCACAAACAACTTGGGAGGTTTGCATGCGGTTTCGGTCTTGGGCGTACGTCGGGGAAGCAGGGGCGGACAATTAAAGAAGTTGAGGTGATGCTGGCAAATGAAATTTTGGCAGTATCAGGAATGGTTGAAAAGAAATTAGAAGGAGGAGTCAAGAAAGAAGAATGGGTTTTGAAATAATATAAATTTAGGAGTTTTGAAAATTTAAAAAAGCTCTCTCCCCTTCTCTCTAAAATAGCAAGCTCTCAGATCTCTCAGGGAGAGACTCCTTTCTTGAGTTTGGCGTATCGGGTCGAACTACAGTTCACCGTTGCCTCATAAGATTTTGTGTTCTACGGCGTTGGGTCGAAATTTTGAGTTCCCCAAATATAATTGTGAAATAAAATATTTTGTGTGTGAGTGTGATGATAGAAGGCAGCAGCAAGCTCGACGACATAGAAGAAAGAGAATTCCCCGGCATATAAACGGAAGTCGACCTACAAATATACTGGAACGCAACTCAACGAGTGAGTCAAAATATTTCATTTGTTTAGATCAGTCCTTTTCTTTTGGTTGATGTTTGTATTTGATTTGGCTATTGGTTTACGAATAGGTGTAGAGATAGTTAATAGGAGATATAATTGGTATTCTATGTTTTGGATAGTTATAGTGTGCTCCCTTGTTTCCTTTGAAAAGTAATCTTTAAAATTTTATATTAAAGGACGAGAAACTGATTTTGTGTATGGCTAGGTGGGTTTACGAAAGTTTTATTAAGATAAAATGTATAAATGTACAAATTGTAAATAAATCAAATTTAATTTAAATTTATTTAGTTCTCTGTTGTAATTGTTATCATTGGTTTTCAGTTTACTTGTTCGTTATTGCTAACTACGTCCTGAACTTTGGGTTTTAACAAGTAATTTAAACACAACGCACCCAACTACACCTTTATAAAATAAATAATTAATGTACTACCCCCACTAAATCACGCCCGATTAAATAACTTTGGACGAGCAATACGACAATGAAGGTGCTGAGTTGGTATGGTCTTTTGGTTTAATTTTCGGGTGTTAAGGTCACTCAGAACTTAACAGTATTGTGATCTGATGAGCGTTCATAAAGAAATGGGTGATTTATATCACATGCAATACCTTTAATAAAAGTGAAGGCAATTATGCTAGTGCTATTGGAAGAGAAAAGGACTGAAATTTCAGAGGCACTTTTGTATTCAGACACTAGCATAGTTGTAAAGTAAGCTGCCATAACTCTTAATAATGTAAGATATTTCTGCTGTAATTTCCAAAAATTAGATTAGGGTTATAAATATTATTTTATCTTTAATGATCATCTAAAATACCAGAATAATTTAATCTTGATAGAATGTGAGCGGAAATTACAGTATTCATGCAGTGTCGCACAAAATTGATCGATACTAATGCCTTTCATACAGATGTCCCGATTAGATTATTATAGCACAAAACTTAACATTAATTTTACATTGCTTATCTAATGTTTTAGGTACTTGTATAATATGTACTTTCTCCGTAAAATAATGAAATTCAAACTAAATATAAATAATCTATTACTTATTAGGTTACAAAAGTTACTCTTAAAAAGGATTGTAGGCTAATTAAATAATAGTGTTTAATCATAGAAATAAGAAAATATTCCCTTTTTTTAGATTTATATGTATTTGTTCTTGGCTTATCATTAGCTTTTAAAACAAAGTTTTAGATTTTTAGTGGGGGTTTAATTAGCTTTTTTGTCAGTTTTTGCTGGGGTTTTTTCTCACTTATCTTGTGTAAATAACTTCGATTGTTCTTTCAACGAAAATATTTGTTTATGTATTTTTAATTTCAGTTCAAGCTAAATACGTTTTTACGGTTCATTTTGATGCCTGAGGAGATTATATTCCTTTGTGGGAATTTCACAGCTACCACAGGAGCAGATGCAATGTACACTATGCCTTCGAAGATTGTCTTGGTAAATAAAATAATTTTTTTCTCAGTGTCCTTTGATAAAGATTTCAGTCCATGTTTTAAAATGCTATGATACTTCTACTGATATATTACTTCATCAATAAACTCTAAACAACTCCAGTGGATGAGATACTCCTCATATACCAAATATTACAGAAGTAACTTGCCTTTTTGGCATTCTTTTATAACTATTCTTCACCCATCTGTAGACCATTCAAAACAAGTTATTAAATTTACTTTCTTATATTCTTATTGTAGTATTCATAATTGTTATTTTTAAAAGATCTTATGAAGGAAGGTCTAGGCTTTCGGTTATTTTCCCTTAAGTACCTCTATCACCTTGCCATCAGATTGTGATATTCAACTGATCGAATTATTCTTGCAATCTGTATTAAGAGATACTCCGTGTGACTATGAGGTACTGCTGAAGGTTTCAGAACCCACCATCGAGGATCTTTTTGATATATCTAACAACAATGAGGTTGTTCCTTAGGTAATTTTAAGCGATTCCCTACATCTTCTTTTATCTTTCTTTATATAAAGTTTTGACTAACGTTTTATGACATCAGGTACTGTTTAATGGCCTAATCGAAGAATCTCAGTTCTTTCTTCTAATGCCTTTTTCGTTTCTTAGTTGAAAACCAAGAACTATGGGAGTTCTAAGTACATTTTCTTTCTTTTAACACTGATGGTAACAGATCATTTAAATTACAAAATGTCGGACAAATATTTAATGCATCATTTAAGCGAACTAATTCTAAATGTTACCAGATATTTTTATGGAAAACAATAGCACGAATTCCCGTTTCCCATTAATAGCAGTCGAACCTGTTTAAAGTAAATTTTTGTGATATTCCATTTCCTCTTCCAACAAATGACGTTAATTTTAAGTTCAATATTTTCTATTTGAGAAAAATAATTACCACAAAAAGAAGATCAAAACACCGCCTATTTCAACGAAAACACGTTTCTTATAGTGTCAGTTTAATGCATTTTTTCGCTTTTAAATTCTAAATGTCCGATCGCTTTTGTAAGTCACTGTAGGTAATTTTTGAAGTTTAATGTTAATAGCAGTAGCGTTAATAGCTTCAAGTGTGGGCAGAATTAAAGATGGGGTGAGAGAGAAGGTATTTTTAATAACGACCGCTCTGCCTCTCATCAAGAAAACTGTACAAGGAAAAACTTCGTTTTTAAAGGCGTAGTTGTTTATGTTAAGGGTCTTGTTGGAGAATGATATCGAGGCTGGCCTCATTTACGGAATCTCTAAATTCCTGAATCTTATTTTTAATACCTTGAGCATTCACTGCGATAATTATAAGAAACTTGTTTAAAGCCATTAACAGAGCAGTTGGAGGCAATTTAAAAAAAATTAGGTATTATCGTACAGTCTGAACAGATTGTCTTTCAGGGTATTTTGTTATCACGGCTACTACCTTTCTGTAAATAGTTGTTAAAGGGCTTAAATCCTTTTCATTTAGAAGAAATTTTCTTTCGCACATATAATAGCTTATGTCTTACATTGGGAGTATGAATTTGAACTTTTCAATCTTTTGTGAGTTACATTCGTTTTTTCAATTTACCTCTGGAGGTGCGGGGTCAAGCGTTCCGGTCTCGGCACTTGACACGGTTCAAAATTACGGGACCGACCCATAGGGGGATAATGCTGTTCCACCTACACGGTGCTCCCAGAAAAGTGTCCAGCAATACCGCTGTGTCATATGACGGTGAGGTTAATGTCCAAGTAACCGTCTGCCGCATTGGAGAAGACATTGATTTTTGTGCTTTGGATTTGGGTTGTTATGGTAAACATTTAGAAAATGCAACCTTTCAGCTCGCAGTAGTAAGATTTCAGTAAGTCACACTAAGAATTGATTTAATACCGTTCCGTGTTACGTATGTGTTTGTTTTGAGGGCAGTCAAAAGTTGGTATAAACGTGTATTAATTATTCTCATTATGCAGGACATTATTTCTGAGAAAATAGGTGAAAATAGTTTAAAATTCGTTTAGATTGTGCCCTTTTATACTTTAGTAAAAAATATTATTCTTCCTTTACGGGCCCATTTCCGTATGCGTAAATACTAGTTTTCTTTAAGATCGTAATGAGATAACAAAGCCATAACTCTCCTTTTCTTGTGAAATAGAAAATATTTCAAATTCAAAAACCCGGCATCGCTGGTAAGAAATTTATTTAAGTCATATTTCTTTAAGAGCATCAGCGATGATTTCGATGGAGCAGTAGTTCTCACAATATTATAGCTGGTGCAGTTTTGGTCATATCTTTCCATTTCTATCTGCATGCATCAAACATAAACAATGACGTATTATTTGTATGTACCAAACATCCCCATGTTTGTTTCATCGGTGTAAAGCAGTGGTCGTCAACATGCCCTTACCACTAGTGGGCGATTCAAGCTTGCATGGTGAGCGGCGGAAGTTTTTGTCCGTTGTTACAAATGTTGTTCCTCATCCTTACCTCAAATGCACTTCTAACACATTCGTGAGTTTGTTTTTTTAAAATACGCTTTTATAATTTACTTTTGAATTCTATCTCTAAATTTGAATTACAGGCAATAATTCACCGAATATTAATCGAAGTCCACTCGTAGACGAGGGAGCAACGAATGAGCTCCCTAGCCATCTGTTGTTATATGTATAAATATACATATAGCACAAATAAAAAGGTAAATTATAGTACATATCTATATATATATAACAGTTCCGTAACTGAATGACTCACTGACTGACATACAACGCACAGACCAAACCGCTGGACTTAAAGGGCTGAAATTTTGCATGGCGATTCTTCTTATAGTGTAGGGGTGCACTAAGAAATATTTTTGAAAAATTCTTCTTAGATTTTTTATATTAAATTTTTAAGCTGTTTTTGTAACTTTTTTTAAGTTTGCATTTCAAATAATAACTGAAGGGTTTAAAAATTTATATCACGAGAAAGATCAAAAAAATTCCTTCAAAATGAAATATTTTTCGAATCTTTACCTCCCTTTTCTGATTTTTGGTAAATTTTTAAAAATTAATTTTTAAAATTAAGTTTATTAAATGCTGATCACGTAATTTTTTTTTCTGGTACTTTAAATAAATTTCTCGTCACGTGCATAACAACTAAAAAGACCAAAAAATATTTTTTTTCCTTGCTAATATATCAGACGATTGGACATTATCCAAAAAATTATTAAAATACAGTAAAAGATATGATCCTCAAACTTTACTATATTAATTGTACTATATTCTTTAGTATGTCCTATTAGATTTAATT